>JANRGV010000061.1:719459-732306 GCA_024734035.1 Alethe castanea | reverse complement strand
GCTCTGCATCCCCACCCTGACCCCACCTTTCTCCTCTCTCCCGCCTGACTCTGCCCCCTCATTTCTCCTCAGTCCCACACCCACACTCCCCTCTGGCCTCTGCAGGCCCCATCCTGGCACTCCACAGCCCCTACAACCCCCACCTTGGACCTCCCGGCCCTGTGCTGTCCCCCCCGTGCTCACCTGGCAGGAACCACGGTGACATAGGGGTGCCCAGGGGGGCTCTCGCTGCGGGGCACTGAAGGGCCCGGCGGGTCCGAGGGCAGCGGCCGCTGCGGTGGGGGGGGCTTGGCTGGACCTGGGGGCTGCAAGGGCACGGGGGGTGTCAGGGCTGGGTCATGGGCTGACCCCCCGGTGGGCTCAGGGGGTGGGAATCGGCCTCCTGCCCCACACGCAGGTGCTGCTGCCGTTACCTGAGGGCTCAGCAGCACAGGGTCCGCAGGCAGCGGGCGTGTGGGGGGGGGCGGCCTGTCCTGGGCAGGGAGAGAGGGACAGTGAGACAGCAGGGGGACGAGTGGGCGAGCACGGGAACCAGCCTCCTGCTGGGCAGGAGGGGCTCTGGGGACAGCCGTGCCACAGAAGTCCCCGAGAGCTGGAGCGCAGCCAGACATGCAGCGGGTCCTGGGTGGGCTGAGGGACCCCTGCCCCTGCCTGGGCGTTACCTTGGGCACAGGGTCCGGCGGGAGAGGCCGGGAGGGCGGATCAGGCCGGGCTGAGCCGAGGGCAGCCGGCTGCGGAGAGAGGGAGAGGGGGGACAAGCCATGCAGCATGCGGAGACCCCCCTCCCACCAGGCAGAGACAGAGACCCCCCCCTCAGTGCACAGCTCTGGCTGGGACGGGCACCAATCCCAGTGAGCAGCAGTCATGCCAAGTGGCCGTGCCAGGCTGCTCCAGGTGCCAAGGAGTGGGATCCCACACATGGGATGCTCTGAGCTGGCACCCCAGGACCAGAGTGAACTCGGCACCCACTGCCTCCATCACAGCCATCCTCACCTTGCTGCCATGCATGACCTGCAGCTCCGTGGCCTGACGCCACTGTGGGGGCCGGGGACGTGCAGGGGGACCTTGGTTGCTGCCCGACTGGGGCTCTGGCTGTGAGATCCTGCAGGGAAGACACAGGATGAGACCCTGCTCGCTCCAGGCACTCGGGGGACCCCGCACAGCGACCGAGCGACACCAACACCAGCAGAAGCCCAAGAGAAACGAACCCCTCGGCGCTGGAAGATGCGACACCCCGAACCCCGGGGCTGCCCCGCACCCCACGGGCGCTGCCAGGGGAAGAGCGCAGCACCGGAGGCCTTGCGAAGCAGGATGGCTCGGGGACAGCCCCACGCCCAGGCGCCGGCGGTGACGTTACCCGCTCCAGCCGTCTGCGGCTCCGGGACCCAGGAACCGCACCCGGGTCTCAGCACTGTGGGGAGAAGAGTGGGGGGCTCAGCCTGGGGCTGGGGGGCAGTGGTGAGAGGAGCCGCGGGGATGTGGGGCCACAGTGCACGACGGGGCTGTGACCTGTGCTGGGGACACGCACAGGGATGGTCACTCTGTGGGGACACAGCGCTCAGGCAGCTACCATAGGGAACACAGGCATGCATCAAACTGCAGCACGCACGCGTGCTCGCATGCAGGCGGCTCTGGTGCATGCAGAACTGAGCGTGCCACCTCTGTGTCACAACACACGCCAGCAGAGTTGAGCAGGCCACTGGGGCAAACACACGCAGAGGCGTGCGTGCCACCCGCGTGTCACAACACACATGTCACCTCTGTGTCACGGCACACACATGCAGAGTTGAGTGCAGCACCCCTGTGCTGTCTGCGTGCCTCGGCACGCGCATGCAGAGGCGAGCGTGCCAAAACCCACGTGCCCTCCACACACCCCCCACAAGCCCCCCGTCCCCAGTACCTGTACTGGCAGGAGGTGCCCTTGCCAAGCTGGCACAGGCGCTTGTGCAGGCCGGCACGGCGGGCACGGCACAGCCCCAGTGCCAGCGCCAGCCCCAGCAGCGCGCTCAGCAGCAGGGCCGTGGGCAGGGCGCTTCCCCCTGCGGGAGAGCAGCACGTCAGCCTCCTCTGTGCCCATCACCCCCCCCCGACACCCGCACAAAGCCCCATTCTCTGCGCTCGCCTCATCCCTCACCTCGCTCAAGGCCGGCAGGGCCGCTGTCCTGGCTGCCACCCACTCCAGGGCTGTCACAGGTTGGGGGGGCCCAGCCCCGCTCACAGTGGCAGTGCCCGTGGTTGTTGCACACCTAAGTGGGTGATACCAGCTGAGCTCAGCCCCTGAGGGGCAGGTCCCCACTGCCAGCATCTGCTCCCCAGCCCTGCACTCACCCCGTGCCCATGGCATTTGCTCTGGCACTGCTGGTCACCCAGGATGGAGACGTCCTGGCACCGGTGCTGGAGGCACATCTGCAGGGGATGGGGTGTCAGAACTGGGAGACCCCTCCCAGCCCCCTCCCTGTTGCCTCACTACTCACCTTTCCAGGGCCACAGGTGGTGCCAGGCAGCACCATGGCCACATCGGTCACATCCTTGTCCCCAGGCAGGGGGGTCCCCTGGCAGGACCCTTCTGGGCTGTCCCCACGCTGGCACTGCAGCATCCCACAGCTGATATCCCTGCAGGAACAGAGGGGTCAGGGCAGGGGGCCACGGCAAGGGGGACATGGAGAAGGATGGGGGCCTCACTCACTGCTGGGCACAGGTGACATAGGAGCCATTGGGGAGCTGCCCACAGTGCCCACGTTCATCCCCTCTTGTGTTCAGGGCAGCCATGCAGGAGCTGGAGACAGGACTGGCACCTGCAGCGGGGGCAGAGACCCTCAGCACCCCTTAGCTAGCCCCCAGCACCCCACCCTTGGCCTGCTCTACCTGGCCCCAGCAGCTGCTGGCACTGCTCCTCGTAGGTGGCACAGGCCCCGCTGTAGCAGCGTGCCCGCCCGCCGGCGCAGGGCTGCCCGTCCTGCAGGAACGTGTCAGGGGGGCAGCGCGGCGAGACCCCGTCACAGAACTCGGGCAAGTCACACTCGCCCAGCAGCTCCCGACACACGTGTCCAGCACGGCGCAGCTGTGGGGGGACACGGGCAGAAAAACGTGAGTGGGGGACTTGCCCACCACAGGGTGTGCCCATGGCATGGGTGCCCATCTGTTGTAAGGCTGAACAGGGTTGGGACCCCCTTGGACATGGCTGTACAAATCTGGGCCTTGTATGTGTGTGCACCAGCCAAAAACTGTATTTAGTTGCTAAGTTATGCTGTTCAGTTATTGCTGCACATTTTGCTGTTGGTTCTCATGTCTCTTTCACATGCTAGCTGTTTTTGTGTATTTCTTAGTTTAGACCAGTGTTTACAACAGGTGCACAGCATGAGAAAGTTTCAGGAGTTTTTCGATAACTAGTTTGAAACCCCCCAAAGACGCTGGAACATCAGCTATGCTAAATTGAGAGAAAAGACGTTAAAAACATTGAATACCAAGATTAGAAGATTCAAGATAGCAGGAGGCGGTGAAGATTCTGAAGACCACCAATTACAAACTTTTTGGAGGGTCGAAGGAGTGGATTGATATTCTAAAATCACCAATTGTAAAGTTTAACCCATGTGCGTGATGGTTCTAAAAATGTATAATTAGAGTGAATTGTAAACAATAAATTGGCTTCTGCAAAATCACATTAGATTGCTGTCCAGAAGGCCAATATCTTCCTGCACCCATCCCCACACACCTGGCAGTCCTGACAGCAGGCGTCCTGGGTGGCACACACGGCCCCTGGCATCAGCTGGCAGGAGCTGCTGTTGCAGCAAGGATCGGTGCACTCCTGCAGTAGAGGGGCTGCAGTCAGAGGGTGCCACCAGCACCCAGCACTGGGCACTGGAAACCACCACCCTGCCTGGGCAGAGCCACAGAGAAAGGGGGTGGCTTCAGGGCTTTAGGCTTGCCAAGAGCCCCTCGTACCACGCTGAGGCCGCAGTCACACTCCTCGCCCAGCTCTACCAGGTGGTTCCCACAGGTGGGGCTCCCAGTCAGGAGCTGGGGCTCGGGGACGTTGGAGAGGCACCAGCCCTGGCCCTGCTGCAGGCTGTGCTCCAGGTCCTGCTGGCTGCAGTTGCTGAAGCTCAAGCCAGGTGTCAACCTGCAGAGCCAGGAAGGGGCCCGTGAGGTGCGGAGGGGGCTTGGCCCCAGCCCCACCAAAGGCCTTCCCACTGCCCTCACCCCGTAGGCGGTGCCATGATGCAGCTGCGGTCGTGCCGGAGGTCGCCACAGTCACAGAGACGCCCGGCGCTGTCGTGGCGCATGCCCAGGTTGTGCCCCAGCTGATGGGCCACGGTGGAGGCAACGACAAGGACGCTGACGGAGTGGTCCTGTGGGACAGGAGGGTCAGGGAGGGCAGGTGGTGGGAGAACGGGGTGGGGGGACAGAGGTACTGACCATGCTGACCCCCCCGGAGCGCGTGGGGGAACACACGGAGGCTTGAGTCGCCATCCCCACTGAGACATCATCAAAGCGGGCACCCCTGGGGAGGGAGAGCACAGGGGGTTGGGGGGGCTGCTGCGGCCTCGTCCCCCTGTCCCCACCCTGTCCCCCACTCACGTCAGGAGCTGGGCGTTGTCGTGGGGCAGCTGGGGCAGCAGCTCCTCCTGGCGCCAGCGCAGGAAGCGCTCCAGCGCAGCCCGGGCGCTGCTGCCCACCGTGATCTTGTTGCCCTCGCTCCAGACCTCCACTGCCAGCAGGGCCACCCGCACTCCCAGCGGGCGCAGGAACTGCGGGGGCACAGCGGGGTCAGCGGCAAGGGTACAGCGGGGCACTGGGCAGGGAGGGACAGAGCCGGCGGTGACTCACCACATCCACCTGGTTGGCTATTTCCAGGCTCCGCGTACGAACACGCTGTAGGCTGGGGTAATTCTGGAACTGGGGAAACAGGGGGAGGGCTCAGAGGGGTGGCTGTGGGCAGGGCAGCCCCTGCTCTGGGGACACTGCCCAGCACTCACCGCAGCGTGGTCCACCACCATCACCAGCTCCACGAAGCGCTGCTCTGCCGCTGCCCGCTTGCCCTGGGGACAGAGAGGGGTCAGAGTGCTCATACAGGGACACTTTGTGGGCTAAGACCCCTGGGTGAGACCTACCCTCTGTGGCCAGATGGGCTCTGTTGCCTGTGCCCCAGGGTGGGGGCCCTGCCTGCAGCTCCGTGGCTCCAGCAGGACCCAAAGGTGGGAGGCCATGTGTGGCCCTGGGGGGCTGCTGGTGTCTGGCTCCAGTGTGTAGCTCCTGGTGTCTGAGAGCCAGAGGCAGCCACTGGGGAAGGACAGAGGAGCTGGGATATGGAGCCCATCCCATCATCAGCCCAGTGGGAGTGGGCTCACAGACCACTGGGCTTGGGGGCTCACCTGAGTCCACTGCAGGCACAGAGGCTGGCCCAGGAGCCGGGGAAGCCCTGCACTGTCCCCTGGTAGCAGCAGTGCTCCTGCAGCAGAGAAGGGGTCTCAGGATCCAGCCCCAGGCTGGGGTCCTCTTAGGGAACAGGGCCAGCTTGGGGACACCACAGATGACAGCTGTGCCTGAGGCCATACCTGCTCGCTGGGCTCCTGGATCACCCGTGTGCCGTCAGGCAGGTAATAGAGCAGCACCCCGGTGCCCTGCACCAGCTCCCTGCCAAAGACTTGTGTCACCCCACAACTGCTGGGGATCACAACCACCCTGCTGGGGGTCCCACAGCAGGGACCCCCAGCTCACCCTGCCCTGAGCAGACTCTGGCAGGAAGGGAGGATCCATCACCTCCTACCCTGCTACGGGTGCACCCTGGGGCCCCCACCCCACCTGTGCCATGGATGGAGACAGAGAATAAGAGACCCCCACTCTAAGTACACCATGGATAGAGACAGAGCCCCAGGGTCCCAGGAGGACCCCAACCCTGCACGGGTCCAGGAGCTCCATCCCACTCCCTGCTGGTGCCCCCAGAACCACAGACTCACCAGTTTTGCTCCAGTTCCAGCAGCAGCCGCATCCCCTCCAGCTCCAGCAGGACTGCCAGACGGGCGGGGAACCCCCCCTGCCATAGGCCACGGTTAAGGGGGTACCCCCTGACCCAAGCTGCCCCCTCCCCACGCACCCTCAGAAGCAGCGGGACCCGCCTGGCCCTGGCGCGTGCCCGCAGGGAGAGGTCGGAAGGGATGCCTTGCCCAACCCGCAGGAAGCGTCCCTCCCTCCCGGGCTCATTGTGTCGGGGGAAGAGAGGCTGGACCGAGCGGGGCCCCCACCCCGTTCCCCCCGCTCTTCCTGCCCGGTGCAGCGCGGCGGAAACATTGGAGAGACTCCCAACGGCCTTGGGGGTGGGCTGGGCCCTTCCGCCCCAGCCCCGACCCAGAAAGGTCCCTCCCAGCATCAGGAGAGGAAGGGGGATTTGCTGAGGATCCCCCTCCCCACTGCTTTTGAGATGCCAGGGGTTCTGGGTGCTGGGACTCCCGGGGATGTGGTGCCAGCACACCACATGTCCTGCTCTGAAAAGAGAGCAGGGGCAGGCAGACCCCACGACACTGTCACAAGTGTGGGGGACGCCAGGGATGTGGGTGGGGGGCTCACCTGGGTCGCTTCTGCCAAGCTGAGTGTCCGGTTATCCCTCAGGACCCACGGGGTCACAGACCAGGAGTGTCCTAATTCTTCACTGTGCTGCGGTGAGCTGTCACCTGCACAGGGCCCGGGGCCACCGCGTCACCACTGCGTTACTCACCACAGCCCAGATCCCCACGGTCACCCATCACATCCTGGACCCCCCAGCCTGCACCCTGAACCCTCCTGGTCGCCCATCCCAGTGCAGCCCCCTGCTGTCACCCACCGCAGCCCAGCAGGGCAGGTGGGAAGCACTAACAGGGACCGCCACATTCACCTCCCAGCAGGCAAGGGCACGGCTCCCAGCAGAGCCTGTGGGGTACCCCGCTGTTTGGGGGCTGCAGGAGGATGGGATGGGCTTCCCGGCCAAGCCTTGCATCACCTCGGCCGGCTGCCCAGTAACACCAGCACGGAGACTGGGCAGGGCTGGGAGCGCGGCTCGGCTGGCTCAGCTTTTGGGGAATCCCGGGGTGTGCCGGACGGGGGGTACGCAAACCCCGCTCCCCACGGCCCCACTCTCCAGCGCGGGGAGCGCCGGGTCCCGGTTCTGGGCAGAACCGCGGTGCCGGGGAGCACCGAGCGAACCGGGGAGGGATCCCCGCACATCCCAGGGAAGGATCCCCGCACTTCCCGGGAAGGGAACACCGAGCGAACCGGGGAGGGATCCCCGCGCATCCCGGGGGGCGCACCGAGCGTACCGGGGGGCGCACCGAGCGTACCGGGAGGACACAGCGAACATCCTGGGGAGGGGGCAACGAGCTTCCAGAGGGGCTACCACTCTCTATCCCATCCCGCTCCTCCCGTGGATGCCCCGACCCGCGGTCCCCACCGACCCCCGCCTCCGCTCGGGACCCCGGTTCCCCGCTCACCTGCAGCGCTCCCGGTGCTAGCGGCGAGCAGCAGCCCCGCGGCGAGCAGCAGCCGCGGCCCCATCGCCCCCATGGCTCCGCCGGGCCGCGCTGCCCCGCCGGCTCTCGTCGTGCATGGCCCAGCACCGGCACCGGCACCGGCATCGACCTCGCCCGGCCCGGCCCGGCCCGGGGGCGGAACTTCCCTGCCGCCCCGTGGCCCCGTTCCGCTCCTCCGGCACCGCCCAGCCCGGGGCGGGGCGGGGGCGGCTCCCTGTGTGCCGAGAGGGGTGGTGTTGGCCGGGTACCGCGGCTGGGAGCTCGGTGGTGGTGCTGCTGCCCATCCTGAGACCCCCTGCCCTCATCACCCCTTAGGGTGGAGACCCCCACCTTCACCTCCCAGGAGAGCAGAGGCACCCACCTTCACCATCTCATGCTGTGGAGACCCCTTCTTCATTATCCTGTGCATTGAAGACCCCCACCTTCGCCATCCTGCATGGCAGAGCCGCATCCCCCAGGGCAGCAGAGACCCGCACATCACGGCAGAGACACCCCACTGTCACCGGACCATACTCCAGACACCTCCACTTTTATCTCCTCATGCAGCAGAGACCCCCCATCTTCATCATCCCAGACAGCAGAGACCCCTACCCTCATTACCCAGACACCACACAGCCCCACCTTCACCTATTCACACACAGAAGACCCAACCACTTCCATCCCCCCTACACCCACTTCTTGAGATTGTCATGGGTTTAGTTCTTCAAAAGAACAGAGCAGTGGTTGGTTGCTGCAAAGTTTCTTGTAAAGGCACATCAGTCTCAAAAGACAGAGTCCAAAGTGTTAAAGTCTGTGCTAGAAGCTTTCTGGTATAGAGTCCCGAATAGAAACAGCTCTCTGGTATAAAATCCTGGGCAGAGGCAGGAGCAGCAGCCCTGAGGCACAGAGCCCTGAGCAGAGGTAAAAGCTGCAGCCTGGTCCAGAGTCCTGAGCAGTGGCAGATGCTCCCTCGTCTTTCTTCTTCTGTTCTTTCCTCTTGTTCTTCTTCTTTTATGTGGTAGTGATGATGATGATGATGGTGGAGGAAGAGAGAGCGAGAGAGCTCTCACTCCAATACACAGATTTTTATTTACAAATTACCCAATGAGCTAAAAACATGAATCTGAAGCATTTCTTCTAAACCTATTAGAATTCTAGCTTTTTAATATGAGAGTTTTTGCATAACTTGTGCATATAACCTATCTGTTCTATCTGTAGGATGTAAACAATATTCTTACTTTATTTTATTATGTCTAGACCTATGTTTTTGAGCTCTTTCTGAAGCTTGTTTTTGAAGCTTGTTTTTTATTAGATTCTAGGGCTTTTGTTCTTTAAGGCACTTAAAACATATTCTTACTTACTTAAACTTACTTGCTTACTTAAAACTTAAGCTTACACCTCTATTTAATGTATGAGTGGCTTAATATACTTTAATTTATCTAAAGATTTTAATTATATTTCTTCATTCTAATGTCTCTCTGAGTTCTGTTTTACATACTCCAACATCCAGTTTCAACCTCCTGGCAGAGGCACCCCACAGATCCCACTTCATGCCGTGCTTGAGACACCACAGGAGTCTTGCTCGATCCCATTCTCCATTCCTGGGTGCAGGAAGATGACCCAAGCAAGGCTTTATGGCCATCCCATCTGGGTCACCAAAATGTCCTGAAATGGGTTCCTTTCCCTGGTGTGCAAGAGGCCAATCCCATCCAGAGCTGAAGGATTTATTTTCAGCTCTGTGCCAGGGGTCAATCCCCAACGCAATGACCATACTGTTCATTATTTCTACACTTTAGCAAACAAGAATTAAACATTCATGGTCTGCAAGTTACACAGTTCCTCATTAATTACTATTAATTAATGGTTAAATGATTCTCTCACTTCTCATGCTAATTAAGCTGCATGCTCAGTTTTCTCCTTTTGGGTCAGTGGGTTTCTTGACTTGGTGGTCATGAACTTCTCTTGCTGCAATTACCCACTTTGCCCTTTCAGCCGATGGCTGGCCTTGTTTGCTCCTCTCCATCTCGTGGTTTTGCTGCCCTGGTCTGTGTGCTCAGTGTTCCACGGGCTCTGGTCCCCACTAATGTATTGGCTCAAGTTTCTTCTCTCTCCAGATGCTGCAATTACTGACACGTAATCACACAGAATTTCTCTGTTTGGAAGACGAACATCAGGGCGAGCAGTACCCACTGCAACTGAAACCGCTGAAGTGCTCTGAAACAACGGAAACTGTCACGCAGGAACTGGCAACGGCGGGACCCCTGCAAGCAGCACGTTGGAAACTGCTCACTCCATCGGAGGGAGCAGCAGGAGCCCCAGCATGGGCCCGGTCTCGGGGTTGGGCAGAGCCCTGCGGGCCTGGAGGGGCCTGCACAAGAACGGGGCCCGGCAGCCTGGGGCCAAGCGCCGGCCAGAGGGCCGCAGCAAGGCCCAGGAGTTTGCTCGCAGCCTCGGCGGCCTCACCCTGGGCCTGATTCTGGCCAGCATTTACGGGGCTCTGGTGCTGCTGGTGCAGGGCCACGATGTCTGGTACTGCCTG
Organism: Alethe castanea; assembly: GCA_024734035.1. Taxonomy (NCBI): domain Eukaryota; kingdom Metazoa; phylum Chordata; class Aves; order Passeriformes; family Muscicapidae; genus Alethe; species Alethe castanea. The sequence goes on along the minus strand of JANRGV010000061.1, from coordinate 722,289 downwards.
AGCGTTACCGTCATCATGGGCGCGGGGCTGGGCCTGGGCATGGCCTTCTCCGTGAAGACGCGGATGGTTGTGCTGCTGGCGCTGCCGCACTTCTTCACCAGTGAGCAGCCATGGGGGCTGTGCTGGGAGCTGGGGGGTGCCAGGGGGTTGCTGGCTCCTGGCTGAGCCCCAGGACTGCCCTGTCTTTACAGAGGAGGGGAAGATGATAGTCATGGTGCTGGCGCTGTGCCTGACGGTGCAAGGCCCTGGCGCCAATCTCCTGCACAACGTCTCCCAGCTCGCCAAGGCACTGTCGTGTGGGGCTGAGCTGGCCCAAAACCAGACGGCCGAGCGGCTGCAACGTGCCAAGGAGCCGCTGCTGAGTGAGCAGGGAGCTGGGGGAAGGTGGAGGGACTACAGGGGCCCTTCCTGGGGGTGCCACAGGCTACCCTCACTCTTTGGAGTATGCTCAAGTGTCCCCCTCTCTCTGCAGACGCGCAGAGGAAAATCAAGGAGATTGGCCAGAATGCCAAGGTGGTGGCTGACCGGGTCCGTAAGTTCGTCCGCTCCATCATAGACTCCACCAGACACGTCGGTGAGCGGAGTCCCCAGGGGTCCCCCAGCACCCCCCACCCTCCTTTCAGCCCATCCCCATCTCCAATGCCCACTCTCTGCCCACAGCCCGGGCCCTGCGCAACGTTTGGCTGTGGCTGGCGAAGGCCGGGAATATTTGTAACCGGGAGCTGGGGTCACCCCAGAGCAGCTGCTTTCGCTACATAGACAAGGCCAAGGACAGTTGTGAGAAAGACTTGCCCTTCCTCTTCCACTTATGTTATATTATCCTCAGCTTCAAGGCCATCTGCTATGCCTTCCATACTCGTGAGTCCCTGTCCCTCTGCCACGGGGGGCTAATGGGGTAATGGGGCAGATCTGTCACAATCACAGGGGCCCAGCCTTAGCAGAGATCCCCCTTCTCTGCAGTTTCTGTCATGTTCTGCAGCATCCCTCGGTTCATCCAGACCTTCATCCGGAGCAATGTCGCAGCCCGTGAGTAACCCAGTGCCATGGGGGGGGTCGGGGGTCCTTCTCTGCGCCCCTCTTCCGGTTCTTGCCACAATGCACAGCACCTCTTGTCACCTCTGCAGCCGTCACGGATGCCCTGAACCGTGTCCGTGCGGAGTTCGAGTTCAACATCTCGGTCTCGCATCACTTCAGCGTCAACCTCAACGCCAGCAAGAGCCTGGGGGAGGTGTCTGCCGACATAATGGAGGCTGTGCAGCAGCACATGGAGCCTTACCACCGCGCCCTGGAGTTCTTCTCCTACATCTCTTTCTTGGCCATCCTCTTCTTGTGGTACAAGTGAGTAGCTCTCTGGTGACCCATGGGGACGGGGACCTGGCGTGCAGGTGCTCAGCTGCCCCGCTGTGCCCCCAGGGCGATTCGGTACCGGCGCCGCTACCTGCGGGACGACACCTTTGACAACGTTTACATCACGCGGCGCTTCGTGGAGCTGGACCTGCGGTGTGCAGAGCAGGGCAAACCCACCGTGCTGCCGCTGTCGGCGCTGGAGAGGGGCCGCTACATCCCCCCAGGTCAGCCCCATCCCCGAGGGTATCCCCCAACCCAGAGCTGAGCCCCCTGACATGGCCTCATGGTTCTCCCCCTGGCCATCCAGGTGCGCTGTGGCTGTCGAAGAGGGAACGGACCCAGTACGGGCTGCAGCTGTTTCAGTTCCTGCGCCAGGTGCTGCTGGGCTTCAGCATCATTCTGGCTGACTACAGCATCTTCTGGCTACTTGACCTGTTCCGGCACCAGCTGAGTGCGGAGATCATCGCCAGGGGTGAGCAGCACCCTTGGGTGCTCTGCTGGCTGGGGTTCAGGGCCGTGTGATGGCCCCAGGTCTGAGCTGCTCGCCCACAGCGCCATCGACAATGAGAATCAGTGTCAACGGGACGGGCTACACCAGCGAGATCTTCCAGGATCTGGTCTCTGCCTTCAACACGCTGCAGGAGGGCAAGGTCTCGGTGCTGTCCCAGGTCTGCCTCATCGAGCCCGTGGAGCCCGACCACACCACTCACATCACCATAGGTGTGCAGAGCAGGGCTGCTGCACCCTCAACTACCCAGGTGGGTGGGAGGTGTGGGGAGTGCCCTCCCTACATAACTCATTTTTTTCCCACCAGGAATCCTGTACGGTGTCTGGCTCTTCATCTGTGTCTTTGGTACCTACATAGCACGCCTGCGCCGGGCAGTGTGTGCTGCCTACTTCCCAGCCCGTGAGCAGGTGAGAAGCCCTCTGTGTGTGTGTGTGTGTGTCCCTCTAACACTCCCTCAGCCACCAGCTGCCCTCACCCCATCACCTCCGTGCCAGGAGCGCCTGATTTTCCTCCACAACATCATCCGGGCACGGCGGGAATGGATGATGTTTGCCCTGCGCCAGACTGGCACACAGCGCTTGGCCGATACCGGGAAGAGCAGGCTCTTCCTTATCCTCATCTCCAGGTAAGCTCTTCCAGAGGATGGAAAAGGGCACTGTCATCCCTGGGGGTCTGTGGTGAGGATCTCTGGGATGGCATTGCCCCATGGATCATCCGCTCCGTGCTTGCAGGTACCCTCGCCTTGTCCGCCTCGCTCGCCGCTTGGGTATCCAGCGCAGACACTGCCTGATCTGTGGGGAGGCAGAGCAGCCGGATTTCAAATCCTGCATCACATCTGGTTGCAAAGGTAGGAGCCCCCATAGCTTAGGGACCCCCTCCCTGGAAAATCCCACGTCCTCCCTGACAGCCCCATTTTCCACAGGGTTTTATTGCAGCGAGTGCTACAGAACCCTGAACAACATCTGCTCCGTCTGC
>JANRGV010000061.1:620969-632298 GCA_024734035.1 Alethe castanea | reverse complement strand
GGATTTGAATAACTTTTGTTTGGTTTGCCGGGTTCTGGCGGGGAGGCCGGGAGGGGGTTGGGAGCCGCTCGGATTTGGCACCGGCCTCCCAACGCGCATTTGAAAGCGGCTTTGCGAGGAGGAGCCACAGGGATCCCTGCGAGCTTTTCCACCGCGGGGAGGGGGGGAGGAAAAAGCGATGTTCCCCTGGCCCCCCCAGCACAAATTCTCCTCCTGCACCCATCCCATGGCAGCGGGGCTCCCGGAGGTGACGCCGGGTTGGGGCTCTCCGAGCTGCCGGGGACCGAATTAGCGCCTGAATGTGCCCGGGCCCGCTCGGGTTTCACGCCCCACTCATCTCCCGGAGCCTGCTTTCACCACCATCGTGGCAGGACTTTCGGGGTGAATGGGTTTCCCCGCTTCTGGTTTTTGGGGCGCAGCCGTCCCCCACCGTGACTAATGGGTCAGGGTGAAGCAGGCAGGGCTTGCCCGTGGCTAATGGGGTGCTGTGATGAAACGTTAGCCGGCCACACGTGGCGTGTGCTGGGATATTTGTTTCCAGCCAGGTGTGGCTGGAGCAGGGAGATAGGGGAAGAAATGGAGGGGAGGGGGTTTTTAGGGGTTTTTTTTTTGTTCCTTTCCCTGGGGATGGCACCTGGCACTGTTCCCCAACATCATTAGCTCAGCCCCTGCCTCCAGTGGAAACCTCTCCCTGAGAGGGGCAGCATTAAACAGAGGGGAAACTGAGGCATGAGAGTGGGGAGATGAGTTCCTGGCACCTGGAAGATGATGCTTGCCTCCTCCTTCCCCTCACTCCTTCTCTGCAGGGTCCCTTAGGCCAGACCCTCGTTGTCACCTGTGTGCTGGTGCTTCCCTGCTGCTGTGAGCAGATCTGCAGCCCCTCTTCCCTGCAGGGCTCTGGGACAGCACGGGAGCACCACGCTGGGGATCCTGGCAGCCCTGACATCCCCCTTCCTGAGCATCTCTATTCCCATGGCTGGCTGTGTGGTGGCTTCAGGATCCTGCTCGCTGTACCCTCTGAGCAGACTCTGGGTAGTTTCCTGCCCATTGCCCTCCTGGTGCTGGGATGGGGGCCAGTGATGGCCCCAGGGCTCAGGAGGAGTGTGTGGGTGCACCCATGGGACTCAGGGTCGTTCACGTGCCTCCCCTGTGGGCTTCATCAACCGTGTGTGACCCACATGAGTTAATTCCATTAATTCCCCTTCCTGACAGCCAGCTCCTCACTGCCAGCCGTGTCCTGCCGTGGGGAAACTGAGGCAGGGAGGGGGCTACTCCCAGCCCCCATGGCCAGGGCAGGGCAGGCTGTGTCCAGCCATGCCCCATGGACCAGTTGCAAAGGTGAAGAGCAGAGGTTGGGGGCAGAGTCCAGAGCAGGGGTTTGTGCTTGTCCCTCCCCTGCCACGCTCCAGAGCTTCCCCTCCCAGGGGACCTGTCCCAGCCCATTTTCAGAGCCCCCAGCCCCTGGATGCAGGTCCTTGGGCAAGGCTGGGCTGTGACACCAGCGCCATTCGCAGGAGCTGGCAGAGGGGACAGGAATGGGCACCGTGGACTTTGCCCTGGCACTGTAGCCCTGTCTGCCCTCACTGCCACTGTCCAGGGAGTGACAGGGACGGACAAACAGACGTGGGGTGTGACAGTGCCACAATGGGGCACTTTGGGCAGCCCAGGGTTTTTGGGTGGGTTTGCTCCTGCCTGCACTATCGCTGTCCCTGACAGGGTGTCACCCTCCTGTCCCGTGTCCCCACGCCCCAGTCCCTGCCTGCCCACGCAGATAGAGCCACTGCATCCCCTTGGGGTGCAGGAGGAGCTGATAAAGGGTGGCAGGGATGGGCTGTGCAGGGAATCCCACTGTCAGGGGGATCCCAGCTTTCCCCTGTGCCATGGAGCCTTCAGTTCATGGGCTGGGGACAGGCAGCAGTGGGCTTGGGGACACAGTGCCACAGGGCAGCCATCCCTGGACCTGCTGCCTGTGCCTCTGCATGTGCTGCCTTTCCTTGGGGAAGGAGATTTGGCAAGTTGCTCAGGGAATGGCACAGCTGGGGGATCTCCATCAGGGTCCTGGCACTGCAAAGGGCTGTGGGGTCACCGTCCAGCCTGGTGGGGGAGAGTCTGGATTCCATATTCTTGCCTGGGGGGCTCCAGGGCTGATGAGGCCTTTGCTGCTTTGTCCCAGGAATGACCTGCAGGAATGTGGCCTGCGGGAAGCACCATTACCCCGGCTGGGCTGGGCTGGGCTGGGCTGGGCTGGGCTGGTGGCCACCCCTCTGAGTCACATCATCCCCTCCTCCACCTTCGGTGCCACGCAGGGATGGAGCTGCTGCTCCCAGCTGCCACCATGGGCCAGGGTCCTGCTGGGGACTGCTGCAAGGGCCAAACTGACCTTTGCTCTGCTGGGGACCGTCCCTGCTCCTGGAATGTCCCTGTGCCTCTGAGGAATATTGGGGCATGACAGTGCCAGTAGCCCCAGGGCGCTGGGTGGGAGCACTTCACCGATCCTGAAACACCCCCTGGACCCTGATGCAGGACGGCCTGGGGCAGTGGGGATGGCACAAAGGCACATCCCACCCAGGAGTGGGACATCACACCGACTATCCACCACATGCTGGTGCCTGTACAGAGCCCATCCCAGTGTCCCATCCCCTCCATCTGCCCCTGGGGCACTGCCCCTAAGCACAGGGACAAACGCTAATTCCATTCCCATCTCTGGGAAGGAAATCAGGAGAAACTTCACCGTGTCACAACACCCTGGCCCTGCTGGCTGGGGAAACTGAGGCTCAGCAAGCTGCAGGGTGACTTAGGAAAGGTTGTGCCATGAGTCAGCAGAGCTGGGAACGGGACCCAGCGTCCCACGTCTGTGCTGGCACCTTCCAGCCCGGTGACGTGCCGGCGCCTGCCCCGAGACCCCCACCCGCATCCTCCTTCAGCTCCTTGCACCTCCCTTTGAGGTTTTCTCAGGGAATTTATGGCTGCTGGCTGCAGGGGGGGTTATTTTTAGATGCTATAAAAAGCAGCCGGAGTTGCTTGCGCTCCGTTCCCACTTGGCGCCTCGGGATTATTCACGCTCGGTGGAGCAGCACCTGCCTGGGGGCTTGGCACCGGCTGCTGCTTGACCCCACGGCCCTGGCCAGGCTGTCCCCTTGTCTGGTGACCCCATTTTGGCCAGGGTGTCCCAGCAGCAGGACAGTGTCCCCCACCCAGGCACCCCGATCCCCATTCCTGGCCCAGGCTGGAGGCGACGCCTGTGGCTCCGCTGGCACCACTGGCAGCGCCTGAATTTGCTGAGTGTGTCTGAGCTGGTCTAGACAAGAGCTTAAGGGGGGAGGGGGTGGGAGAGGAGGAGCCCTGCTGGCCCCCACACCAGTGGGCACAGCCGTTTGTTCTGCTGATCACTTCTTGCCAGCGCTGTCTCTGGACAGTGGGTGAATTCCCAAGGAATCGCATTTTCCTTTCCTGAGCTGTGCCCATCGATAGGGCACTGAAGGGGGGTGATGTCCTGAGGCCTGAGGAGCCCCAGGGTTCTCTGCCCTCTCCTCTCACCCTGTCCTTTGTGTCACACAGATTGATGAGATGCCAGAAGCTGCAGTCAAATCCTCCTCCAATAAGTACCAAGTCTTCTTCTTCGGGACCCACGAAACGTGAGTGGGAGCTGGGCCTTACCGGGTGGGGAATTCCAGTGAGTTTGGGAAAGGTGAGATCCCCCCTGCTGCCACCCCTCACTGTTTTCCTCTGGCCCAGGGCATTCCTGGGGCCCAAAGATCTCTTCCCCTATGAGGAATGCAAGGAGAAGTTTGGAAAACCCAACAAGCGGAAAGGGTTCAGCGAAGGTTTGTGGGAGATCGAGAACAACCCCACGGTCAAAGCCTCCGGTTACCAGGTGGGTGATGAGTTTGGGGGGGGGCCTCCATCCCACCTCCCCCACCCCATTCCTCCTTTCTGGGTGCCCTCTGTGACCCCGTTGTTCCCACAGCCCACCCAGAAGAAGAGCTGCCCCGAGGCAGCCGAGCGGGAGCCGGAGGGAGATGGCGAGAAGAAGGGCAATGCAGAGGGCAGCAGCGACGAGGAGGGCAAGCTGGTGATCGACGAGCAGTCCAAGGAGAAGAACGAGAAAGCCGGGATCAAGAGAAAAGCAGAAGATGCTTTGGAGGTACTGGGTGGGCTGCTGGGAATGGGGATGTGGGTGATGAGGGCTGGGCTGAGCTGAGCTGCCCCCACCCAGGACTCCCCCAAACGCCCCAAGGATGCAGAGGGGCAGGAAGGGGACAAGAAGGTGGGCAACGAAGAGGCCCCCAAGGAGGAGCCCAAAGCCAACCCGGGTGAAGGGGAGAAGAACAGCGACGCCGCCGACGCACCAGACACCAACGAAGCCAAGCAGGAGGGCAAGGAGGAGATCAGAGACCACAAGGAGAGGTGAGGGTGGTGCTGTGACCCCTGTCCCCACAGCCTCCAGGCCTTGAAGGGACCCCAGGGTCTGACCTGGGTCTCTTCTTGGCCCCCACAGCCTGTAGTGGCTTCCCCGGCGTGCTGATCCTTCCCTGCCGGCTCCTGGGTGCTGCCCCGTGTCGCCCACGCCGGCTCGTCTTGTCCGGAGCGCCGGACGTGAGAAAAAACCCCCAAACGAAATTTCAAACGCAAAAAAAAAAAAAAAAAAAAGAAGAAGAAAAAAAAAACCTACAAAAAAAGAGAGGAATGCAGAGCGGCCCGGTACTGACCCCGAGCGCTCCGTGCCTGCCCTGCTGTGGGCGCACGCTTTGTATTAGTGATTCCTTGGGGCTGAGCAGTTGATTTGAAATAAAAGCGAATCTTGCCTTTTTAAAGCACTTGTGGGCCCTGGATTAGCCCCAGGACCCCCCTGCATCGGTGGTTTTGGGCTGCCCAGAGAGGTGGGGGTGCCAGAGCCTCTCTGGGGAGGGGGGAGCAAGCACATGGATCGGGGAGAGAGGTGAAGCTGGGGCAGGGAAAGAGCCAGGGGAAGGTTTTGGAGGGGAGCTAAAATAGTAACTACAAAGTTAAAGAATGCCCTGGAAGGGGCACAGAAGGATCAAGTCTTACTCCTGAGCCTGCACACCACACCTCAAAATTCCAGTATTGTCTAAACACTCCTTGACCTTTAGGATCATGAAATTATGGAATAGTCTGAGCTGGAAGGGACCCACAGGGATCATTGAGCCCTGGCCTTGCTCAGGACACCCCAAAATGCCCCCAGTTCCAACGTCCTAGGGTTTCCAAGCACTCATCTTCTATCGTGGAATAGTGGAATATCCTGAGCAGGAAGGGACCCGTCAGGATCATGGAGTTCAACTCCAGGCCCTGCAGAATCACATCCTGTGCCTCAGGGCCTTGTCCAAATGCTGCTTGAGCTGTGGCAGCATTTGGGCCATGTCCATTCTCTGAGCCCTCCGTTCCAAACACACAACCCAGCGAGGAGAGGCCAAACCGGGGGAATTTGGCCGTGCCCGGCTCCCTGCAGCGGGGACAGCGGACAGCGGACACCCTCCCCTGCCCCTGGGGCTGGTGCAGAGACAGGGAGGGCAGCAGCAGAAAATGGAGCCGTGGCCAGGCGCCAGCCCCGGCGGGACTACAGCTCCCGGCAGCCGCTCCACCGTGGGCCCGAGCGCCGCGGGAGCTGCGGCGGGGCTGAGGGAGCGGAGGGGCGGAGGATACCGGGGGCAGCGGGACTACGGCTCCCGGCGTGCCTCGCGGCAGGACTACGGCTCCCGGCGTGCCCCGCGGTAGGACTACGGCTCCCAGCGTGCCCTGCGCCGGGCACAGCCTCCGCCCTGCGCTTAGCCACGCCCCCGGGGCCACGCCCGCCGGAGCGCGGGAGCGGCGCGCGCCCCTCAGGTGAGAGGGGTCGGGGTTCGGAAGCGCTGTGGGTGCCGGGGGCTCTGCGGGGCATTTTTGGGGGTGCTGGAGGGGTTTGCTGGAGCTTGGGGCCCTTTGGGGGTGGTCGGGGCTCTGCCGGACGGCTGGGTGTCGTTTCCGGCGGGGTGGAGGGGCTGTACGGGCTCTCTTTGGGTGTGAGGGGGACTTTGCGATATCCATGGGGCCCTTCAGGGGTGGAGGAGGCTCTGCCGGTGTCCGTGTGCCCTTTGGGGGAATGGGGTCTGTGGGACCCCTGGGTACTCTTTGGTGGGGTATTCTCCCGGTCTGTGGGACGCCCCATGTTCCCTTCTGGGGAAAGGGAAGGATGTCTGTGTGATCTTTGATTCATTTCGGCGAGTGGGGGGCTGGCAGGTCCCCTTCGGGAGTAGAAAGTGCTTTACAGGACACCTTTGGGTGGGGGGGGGGTGCCCTGTGGGATCCCTAAGTCCCTTCATGGGTGAGGGATGGCTCTGCCAGTACCTAGATCCCCTTTAGCGGTGTGTGGATCTGCTGGGGACTGGATCCCCTTTAGGGAAGTGGGGGTGAAAGTCTGTGGGATCCCTGGGTGCCTTTTTTGGGAGCCTGCTCTGCCAGACGCTTTGATCCCCCTCGGGGAGGGGGCTCTTTCAGGGCCTGGATGGGTGGGGGTGATTCCCTTTGGTATTGGGTCGGCTCTGCCAGACCCCTGCCCCGAACACACATAACCCTGGGGAGCACGAGGGGTGTCCGCAGGCGGCTCAGTGGCCTCCCCTGACCTCCCAGTCCCCAGCACCATGCGGCTCTCGGCCCTGCTGAGCGCGGCACGGCCGCGGCTGCCCCCGGGCTACCGGCACGGCATGTGGCCCCCTGACTCCATGGCCGCCCGGCTCCGCAACCCCCCGGGGCAGCGCCGCCGCAAAGTCTTCGTGGAACCCGTCGCCAAGGACGACTGGCAGGTGTTCAAGGGTGACACGGTGAGGCTGCCTCTCCCCAGGTTTCCCGCCTTGGCCGGCAGCTGGGCTGGGGGTCCCACCTCTGCTCCTCTCTCCACCGCAGGTGCAGGTGCTGGCCGGGAAGGACGCGGGGAAGCAGGGGACGGTCACCCAGGTGGTGCAAGCCCGCAACTGGGTGGTGGTGGAAGGACTGAACACGGTGAGGCTGGAGCAGGGAGGGCTGGAGGAGGCTGTGGGGAGGCCACGGGCTGTCAGTAACCCCCGTGCCCTCACAGCACTATCGCTACGTCAACCGCACAGCCAAGTACTCCGGGACCTACATCGCCAGCGAGGCACCGCTGCTGCTCAGCCAGATCTCCCTGGTGGACCCTGAGGACCGGTAATGGCCTCATTAATGGGGAGGGGTGCTGAGGGTGCCCCCCACCTCAGTCCTGCCCCCTGCCAACGCCGTGTGCCCGCAGGAAGCCGACGGAGGTGCAGTGGCGCTACACGGAGGAGGGCGAGCGCGTCCGCGTGTCGCTGCGCAGCGGCCGCATCCTGCCCGTGCCCCCGCAGCCACGCGAGGACGGCGTGGTGCCTGAGCAGTGGGTCGGTGAGTGGCATGCAGCAACAAGGGCTGGGGGGACGTGGCAGGGGACGCAGGGGCTCAGCGCTGTCCCCTCGCCCGCGCAGATGGCCCCAAGGACACGGCGGAGGAGGACGCGCTGGCCAAGACGTACCGGCCCTCGCTGAAGACCTTTGAGGAGGAGGTCATGGATGCCATGGGGATCGTGGAGACGCGCCGGCCCAAGAAATCCTACTGGTATTAACTGGGGGAGCCAGAAGCCCCCTGAGCTGGGCTGTGCAATAAACACCCCCCTGGATTTTCTGTGTTTGTAGCGTGCAGTGCTTTTGGTGCAGCACTGGCTCACACCTAGCCCCCAACTATACAAATCCTGGGTTTATTGTGGTCTGTGCCCAGGGCTGTGAAGGCTCTGCCCTTCCCTGGGGGACTCTTCATCCTCATTGCTGTGCCAGTCCTCACTGTCCTTGTCCAGCCCGGCCAGCACTGTGGCCAGTGGGGTCCGTGCAGCCACCAGCACCAGGTTCCGTGGCGAGAACTGGGGGTTGAAGAGGGGCACAAGGGCACAGTGGAAACCTGGGAAAAAAGCAAAAGGGAGTTGGGAGAGCAGAGAGAAGGGTCCAGGGAGAAAGGAAACAAAGGAGAGGGAGGATCACCCTGGCAGCCCCACCCATGCTCACCTTGCTCCCGGAGGTAGAGCAGGCGGTCGAGCAGGATGAGGGTCTCCACCACAGGTGCCAGAAGCTGCCCCAGGGTGCAGAATGCCACCACCTTGTGCTGCTGCTCCAGCATGGCCCCCACAGCCTCCGAGTCCAGCGGGACCCTCGCTGGGTCCAGTCCCGCAAGGGGCAGCCCCAGGTGGGCGTATCTGTCGTGAAAGGGGGCAGGGGAGTCCCAGACAGGACTCCCCCATCCCCAAACTCATGAGAAGGGTCCCAGAAGGGCATTCCTCCCTTCCCCCCCGATCTCACTGTGGGACCAGGAGGGGACACAACAGGTTGACGCCACTCCCCACACTCATGAACAGGGTCCCAAAATGGGGTTCCCCCTCCCCAAACTCACAGTGGGGGGGCCAGGAGGGGACACAGAATGGTGTCCCCACCTCCCACACTCACAAGGGGAGTTCCAGAAAAAGGTCCTCCCTCCCCAAACTCATGGGGGCCTAGGAGACATCCCAGAAAGGGATCCTCCATCCCCAAACTCAGGGAGATATCCCAGAAAGGCACCCCACCTCCCCAGACTCACTGAGAACCACCAGGGGATGCAGAAGGGGGATCCCCCCCTCCCAAACTCACTGGGGGAAGCTGAGGGCATGTGCCTTCCTGCCCGGCTGCAGGCCCAGGTGCCTCTTGCTGGGGTCGGCGGCGCAGATGAGGCTCTCCAGCACAGCACGGTGGCAATGGGCGCGCAGCTGGGGGCTGCCCCCACGCAGCCGCCCCTCAAACTCCTCCAGGGCGTGGCAGGCGGCCTCCCGTGCCCGGTAGGACAGCTGATGGCCCGGCAATGCAGCCACCGAGGCGCTCAGGGGGTAGCCCAGGGGGCACCCAGGGGGCTGTGGAGCGGTCGACAGCTTCATGTAGCAGCAGCCCACCAAGGCCACGGCAGCCACGGCGGGGCTGCGGGAGAAGTGGCACAGCAGGGCCGGGCTGAGGTCTCCACAGGCGTGAAGCCCCGTCAGCAGCACCGGCCTCCCGTCCTCAGAGCCTCCAGGGCCCCCCAGCGGGTTCCGGGCAGCAGGACCGGGTGCTGGGGGGTTGGGGGGCAGCAGGAACTCCCTCCAGGGAGCTGCAGGGTCCAGGCGCCCGGCCACGTGCTGTGGGGGCTGGGGGGTGAGGGGGTGCAGCCCCAGCCTCCTGGATTTCCCCAGCTCCCGCAGCAGCTCCTGGTCAAAGCGCTCAGCCAGGCCCACCAGGCGGCCATCGCTGTCCACTGCAGTGACCGACAGGCCCAGGCCAAAGGCCATGAAGCGGGAGAGGTGGCCCTGTGGGGGAACACAAGCTCAGCTCGGGTGGGGGGAGATCCCCTGAGAGCCCTCCGTGTCCCCCTGCTCTTACCTGCCCTGCTCCAATATCCACCACGCGCTCGCAGCCGGTGGCCTGGCTCAGCCGCTGCAGCAGCTGTGGGGAAGAGGGGCCGTCAGGGGGCTGGGGCGAGTTGGGAGGTCTCAGGGGATTGGGAGGAGCACCCACCTTGCTCAGGCGCTGGATCTCGTGCTGCTTTTTGGGCTTGACGTGGCGGCGGAGCAGCGGGTGCAGGTGGGAGCTCTGGCACGGGGGGCGCGGGGACCCTCCCGGGCGCCCCCGAGGGAAGGCAAGGGCCCGGGCAGCGGCGGCAAATGCCAGGAGGGACAGGGGCCAGGCAGCCCCTGGGCCCCCGCGGCCCCCCAGGAGCCCGGCCAGCTGTGCAGGGGTGGCACTGGCCAGGGCGGGCTGCCAGGCTGGGGGCAGCTGTGCCCACAGACCCTCGGTGAAGAAATCCTGTGGGGAGCAGGGTCAGCGTGGGGAACACAGCCCGGGGGGACAAAACCCGGGGACAGCTTGGGGACACTCACAATGATGAAGGCGTCGAGCAGGGGCCGGTAGAGCATCAGGAGGCGGATGATGTCGGCGGCTCGCCGCTGCTCCGGGGAGTGCTGCAGGTGCGGGGCGGGATGGGCGGCGGCCATGGCAGCTCCTGGGGCGGCACGGGGCCATCAGCCCCGGCACTCTGGCGTCACCCTGCGACATGAGCTCTGGCGCTCTCACATCAGCCCAGGTGTCATCCCCTCCCCGGCTCTGCCCATCCCATTCAGCAGCCATACGACGTCATCAGGCAATGACGTCACACGAGGACGCGGTGACCCCTTCTGCCATGACGTCACCACCACCCTCCCCACCGAGACACCCCCCGGAGCCACGATACCACCCAGGGGCATCGCTCACCCTCGAGCACCCGTAACGTCACCGTCGGCATGTCGCCGATGCCCCGTGACGTCGCTTTGATGTCACCAGTTACGTCACAGCCCCGCCGCGGCCCCGCGCGCGCGTGTCTCTCAGCGCCCGGCGCCGCCGAATTCCCGCCACGGCGCGCGTGGATGACGTCACTTCCTGTGCTGTGCCGGCCGCGTGTTTCCCGGGAACTTCCGGTTCCGGGGCGCAGAGGTGGTGGTGGGGGTTGGGACCGAGGGTCTCCGGGGGCCGGTACCGGGAGTCCCGTTTGTCGGGGATCCCCGGTGCCGAGCGGCCCCGCCGCCTCTCCGCCCCGCGGCGGCCTGCCCCGCTCCCGCCATGGACGATTTGATGCTCAACGTGGATTTCGCCGCCCCCGAGCGCCGCCCGAAGAAGGAACAGGGGAACCAAAAGCACCAGCGCTTCGTGCGGCGGCGGCGACAGCTGGAGCGCCGGGGGGTCCTGCGGCAGAAACAGCTCCCGGCGGCGCCGGGCGGACCCCGGCGGGCACCGGGACGGGGGCACGGGAGGAGCGGGGGCGGCCCGAAGAAGCCGAAAAGAGAACCCAAAGAGAACGGCCCTGCCGCCGCCCCCCGGTGCCCCCCGGTCTCCCAGAACGGCCCCACCGGGACCAAGGGGAAGAGTCGGGGGACGGCTCGGGGCTCTGCCGAGGCTGTCGGAGCCCCCCCAGCATCCCAGAACGACTCTGCTGGAACTGGCGCTCCCGCTAAGACCAAGGGGAAGGGTCGGGGGGCACCTCGGGTCACCGCCAAGACCGGCAGTGCCCCCCCGGCGCCCCCCAAGCTGGTGGCCATAGACTGTGAGATGGTGGGCACGGGGCCCGGCGGGCGCACCAGCTCCCTGGCCCGCTGCAGCATCGTCACCTACGAGGGCGATGTCGTGTACGATCAGTACGTGCGGCCCGAGGCGCCCATCGTGGATTACCGGACCCGCTGGAGCGGGATCCGCCCGCGGCACATGGCCTACGCCGTGCCCTTCCGCAGGGCACAGCAGGAGGTGTGCGGGGCTCCGAGGGCACGGGCTGG
>JANRGV010000061.1:606952-620869 GCA_024734035.1 Alethe castanea | reverse complement strand
GAGAGAGGGGCCCTGCTTCCAGGCTGGAGCAGCCTGTCCTTGGAGGACTGTACCCTATGGGAAGAGTGACCCACACTACAGCAGTTTTGGGAGGATTGTTTGCCCATGGGAGGGACTCACATTGCAGTAGTTTTCAGAGGACTGCTGCTCATGAGAGTGGAACCACACTGGAGAAGTTCATGGAGAACTGTTTCCTGTGGAAAGGACGCCTCTCCCTGAGCAGTGCAAGAAAATCTCAGTGATGACCTGACCAAAACCCCCATGCCCTGTCCCCTGTGCTGTTGGTGGGAAGGAGGGCAGGGCTGGGGGAAGAAAAGGTGTTTTAAGGCCTTATTTTACTTCTCATTATCCTCCTCTGATTTTGTTAGTAGTAAACTCACTTTGTATCTCTAAGATGAGCCTGTTTTTCCCTTGGAATGTTTTTCTCCTGTTTTTTCTCAACTCATGAACTCTTCATTAATTTATTTTCTCTCTTCTGCCCAGCTGTGGCAGGGGAGGGTGAGCAAGTGGCTTTTGTGAGTGTCAAACCACAAAAATGAGGCAGTGCTACCGCAAAACACAGGGCACCATCGGTTTGTGGTGGGATCCATGAAACCTGTGCCAAGTCATTGTTTGGAGGGGTTTCTCAGAGATCACTGCCCTCTTGCCTCTGCCCTATGGCAGCTCTACCAGGATCGTAGAATGCTTTTGGTTTGGAAGGGACATTAACAATCATCTCATGCCCTATGGGCAAGGGACACCTTCCACCAGACCTGGTTGTTCAGAACCCCATCCAGTGTGGCCTTGAACACTTCCAAGGATGGGGCATCTGCAGCTTCTGTGAGTATCCTGTTCCAGTATCTCACCGTGCTCATAGTAAAGAATTTCTTTTTAACATTAATCTAAGTCTACCATCTTTCAGGTTTTTCAGAAACATTTATCTAATAATTTTTACAGCTTCCTGATGGAAATTCCACAACCCACTAGGCTGTCCAGTGTAGTAAGTTGCTGCCCTTATGCACAGAATGTATTTCCTGACATTTAACTTGAAATTCCCCCTGGCTATAAGTTAAGAGATGATTTTTTTCCTGTCTTTTCCGCATATGACTGCTACCAAGTCTCTCCACAGTCTTTTTCTCTAGGCTGAACAACCACAAGTCTTTTACTCAAATAGTTGGGGTTTTTTTTAAACTTAAGAATATTTTTGTTTTTCTAAAGGTCTGTAAGGAAGATACATTCCAATTAACTTTGTGGTGCCCTCAGAAATATATTCTCAGATTTATGCTTTGGAATGGTACAACACATCAATACCAAATACTCCAAAACAGAATTGAATGTCGCCTTTCTGCTTGAACAAGCTTGTATTTAGTGTTGCTGATTATTCTATGCACAGTGTAGCTTGGTACTGTGGAGCAATGCTGCAAATTTAAGGGCTCAATAGGAGATAGTTTAGGTGAAAAAAAACAATAAATGCAAAGGCTACACAGATCTGTTCTGTGATCCAGTATTATGTCAGTCAAAATGTGAAAGCCAAAGAGAAATAGTTGTTGTGTGAGTATGATGCCATTTATAACAATTCCCTTGGGCAATTACAGTCATTCAAATTCAGTGTGTGCTATTATTGCACAGGTAAATTTCTGCCTGGAGACCTCTGGAAAAAAATTAAATGGGGGTTTCTTCAGGTAGAGTTTGTGGTGAAGAAGTATTGCAAAATCCCTTTTTATCACACTGTAAACAGATAGAGATGCTGGACCACTATTCATTTTCCTTTGCGCAAAGGGGAAAAAAAAAAAAAAAAAAGAAGAGGGAGACCTAGAGAGCCTCTGTGATACTCAGACCAGTATATGAATACAGAAAAAACCATGGCAGTGAAACGAGTAACAAAGTATGTGGTAAAATAGGGGAAGTGAAAAGTGAAACCTGGTTACTTTTAAGTAACAGAAGTGTTCCAGCTGACTTCAGCACAGCCAGGATTTAGCCAACAGTACCCTTCTGCTGAGTGCAGTTCTGCTTAGGACTCATAATTTTGGTATTGTGGCTTCTGGGATAACAAATAATTACTTTTTTTTTTTTCTTTCCCCAGTTTCTCAGCCTTTATTAGCCATTCTTTTTATGCAGTGAATGAGTTCTCCTTGTCTAGTCTGACTGAAGGAGGATTCCATCCTGGCAAGGACATGGACCTCTTGGAGTGAGTCCAGAGGAGAAACACCAAAGTTGATTACAGAGTTGGAGCAGCTCTGCTGTGAGGAAAGGCTGGGAGAATTGGGATTGCTCAGCTTGGAGAAGAGAAGGATTTGGGGTGACCTCGTGGCCTTCCAGTCCCTAAAGGGAGCCCACAGGGAGGATGGAGAGAGACTATTTGCAGGGGCCTGGAGTGACAGAACAAGGGGGAATGGATTCACACTGATAGACAGTAGGTTTAGATTGGCTATTAGGAAAAAATTCTTTACCATGAGGGTGGTGAGGTACTGAAACAGAGAAGTTCTGCATATCCCATCCCTGGAACTATTTAAGGATAGGGCTCTGAGCAACCTGGTCAAGTGGATGGTGCCCCTGCCCATGGCAGTGAGTTTGGAACTCAATAATCTTTAAGATCCTTTCCAACCCAAATTCTGATTCTACGTTATTTTCTGCAACATTTTCTTGCGATCAGATACTACACTGTTCATGTATGCACTTGCTCCAGATTGTTGTCATGGTGCCAAGGTAGTCCCTATGTTTTGCGAATTTCATATTGTATATCTGTTTGTTTGAGAATAGACCATCTATCTTCCAGAGATAAGGAAGTTGTAGAGAAAACCTGTATAGTGATAATTAACAATGTTGTTCTGTCTCTAAATTTGATATCTGTTCCCATTGAGCACCTGTAAGGCTGAGTACTTTTCTGAAAACTGCTGTTCTGTGAAGCCTACAAAATAAATAATGTTTCCAAGTAGACCAGAAACGTACTTTTTGTGCTTTCAAAGGGTCTTGGTTCATAAGAGATGAAAAACGTAGACGCGAAGTTAGAAAGTGTTCAGCATGGTTCTACTCCAATGTAAATTAGATCCTTCCTGCTTGCTTCATTATTAGCATTTTGATCTGGCAGGGAACTTCTCATTCACAGTAATTAGCTATGCAAGATATAATACCTGGTTTTATTCTTCTAAATATAAGCTTTTGGTCCGAAGTTTGATATACCGGTTATCTCCATGCAGTATTGCATTTGCTAACCATGTAAACTTGATTTTCACACTCATTTGGTTTGTAAAATGCATGCTAATGACTATGTCCCTGCTATATTTTCTCTTTCCTTTCCCTTCCTGTGAGTACTGCTGGCTTTCTGCTTTACGGAACACTGCACTTGATTCTCTCTGCCAGCTCTAACTGAGGCTAATGTTTGCCCAGGGTAAGGTGGCCTGAAAGGCCAACTTGACCTGGCAGGGACCTTAATGTGATGGCTGTTGGTACCCACTCTGGATTGGTGCTTCTGAGGGGAGCTGCAGTGAAGGGGATCTCGTGTAACAGCTCTGTCAAGTCATGCAACGCACAGATATTTACAGATATGTGAGCTTGTAGAAATGCTACCTTTTTTTTATTCAGCAGAGCTGCTTCTTTCATATCTCACTTAGTTTTATCTTCCCACAGATGAACTACATTTTCATTCCTTCAGAGCGTCTCCAGCTACAGAAAAACAGTTTGGGCTGTATGTTGCCCTGCTCCTAAGTAGTGTCACCAGCTAAACTGGTTTTTTGACATACATTTGTTGAGGGCTAATGTTCTCCATGACTCTGCTACCCTTACTTCTCCGAGGAGATGACAATGTACAAGACAGATCAAAATCAAACCTGATTTGCCAAGAGACCTCACAGGAGTCTTTTTGTCAGAAGTTCTCATAATAGACACTTTGTCTTTAAATCTCTGGCTTGTCAGTCAGGACAGGATCTTTCCATGCCTGAGCTGAACTTCGAGCTAGTGTCTGACCGAGAGGGGGAAAACTGTAAAACAACAGTAATTACACCTTTTGTTGATAGCAACTGGTATTTTGGTAATACAGAAGTAAGGTGAACTAGCATGAACATTCTACTAAAGGTGTATTTGTGGTTAATTTTGTTACAGGTAAGAGGGCTAGAGTTTTCAGAACTCACTCATTCCAGTACACTTTTGTGCTGACTTTTGTCAAAGACATCTCCTACCCACAGTGTCCCTTCGGGTCAATGTCCCCTTCTCTGATGGAGGATGATGACAGCTCTCTGGTCTGCTGCTTCAGTTCTTTATCCTACTTTTCTCACCGCCTTTTTGTCTCTGTGTTTGCTCCTAGGTAGCCCCCAGGTCTCCCCACCTACTGCTGCTATTCCTCAGTCTTTATTAGTATCTCTTTCTAGCTGGCCTTTTAATCACAGTTAGGGGATCAATTGACTCCCCACTAATGCTTTCTGGGCTGCTGTCATGCTGTGTGGAGTCCATGCAGCTCAGCACAGACCTCAGAGGCTGAGAGTCATGGCAGGCAAGAAGCATGAATCCATTTTGCCCCTGTTTCCTACGGTGTAACGCTTCTGGCATCTCTGCTTTATCCTGCTGTGGGCATATGAATCCTGCATAAAGATGAGACAGCCCCCTTCCATGGAAGTACTACTCCATTAGTCCAATACTGGAGTAATCTGCACACCTGGAATGAAATTCAAAGTGTAAAGTGATTTGCTCATCATTGGTGTCAGGTAGGAGGTGTAGTTGTTTTTGCTGCTGCCTATTCTTTTGTTGTCTAGATGGCTTTTTCCTCCCTATAGTAACACTATGTAATAATGTTCTCATGTTATTCTGATAGCTTTGTTGTGGCTTTGAAGGTATAAGAACACAGATAAAACAAACCTTGTCAGGAGAGGAAGTATTCTTTATAAAAGCAAGGTGTGTTTGGCTCTTGCAGGGCACTCCTCTGCAGATCCCCCAAGGCAGGGTTCACTTCTCTTCTGGTGCTGGGGTAGGAAGCAGTTACCTGAGGGACTAGCAGAATCTGAGTTTGCTTACTCGGCAAGTTCACTGGTGACACACAAAGCTGGGAGGAGTGGCTCGTCCCGAGCTCTTCAGAAGGACCTTGACAGGCTGGAGGCATGGGCAGAGAACAGCTATCTAAAATTCAACAAAGGCAAATGCTGGGTCATGCACCTGAGGAGGAGCAGCCCCAGCACAGACTGAAGGCCAACCTGCTGGGAAGCAGCTCTACAGAGTTGGACCAATGGGTCCTGGTGGACAACAGGCTGTGCGTGAGCCAGCAGTGCCTTGGAGGACAAGAAAACCAATGGTGTGCTGGAGTGCATTGGGAAGAGCAGTGCCAGCAGGTCAGGGAGGTGGTGCTGCCCCTCTGCTCAGCCCTCGTGAGGATCACCTGGAGTGCTGCATCCAGTTCTGGGCTCCTCTAGACAGAAGAGACACGGAGCTGCTGGAGTGCAACAGAGATGATTTAAGGCCTGGAGCATCTCTCTGATGAGGAAAGGCTGGGGGAGCTGGGGCTGTTCAGCCTTGAGAGGAGACACTCAGGGGGGCCCTCATCCCTGTCTCTCCCTGTCTGCAAGGAGGGCTCAGAGCAGGGCCCAGCAATGGGAAGAGGAATGGGCAGGAACTAATGCCCAGGAAGTTCTGCCTGAATATAAGGAAGAGCTTCTTCCCTATGCAGTGACTAAGATTGTCCAGAGAGGGTGTGGAGTCTCCCTGAATGGTGATATCCCAGAACAATCCTGTGCCATGTGCTCTGGGATGGTCCTGCTTGAGCTGGGAGGTGGGACCACATGACCCCACTGTGGGCTGTTCTTACTTCAGCCAGGCTGTGAATCTGTAACCTAGAGCAGAACTCTAGTGGAATTGTTATATGATATGGATTATATGTTTGGTTTGCCATATCTGAAGGAAAAAGTGCACAATTCTTTGAGGTTTTAAATGCCTCTATGAGGTTTTGGTACATTCTGGATTTGCCTTATCTAAGCCACAGCTGCGTCTAATCTTATCCAGTAAAATTTAGTGGTGAAAGAGGACCTCAGATGGTGAAGAGCGTGGTGGAGTTACTACCCCTGGAGGTGTTCAGGAAACAGCTGGATGTGGCACTCAGTGCCCTGAGTTAGTTGGCAAGCTGGTGATGGCTGAAAGGTTGCACTGGATGACCTTGGAGGTCTTTTCGATCCTAAATTATTCTGTGATTATGTTTTTCCTTTGCTCTCTCCATTTGTTTCTGTGTTCTATTTTAATCTTTTCAGATCACAAAAATACCCTGGTTCCATTCTCAATTAGCATGTTGTGATGACATTTGTCTGTGGAATTTTCAAGTTAATTTGATGTTATTTTCATGCTCTACAGATCAGGGGTTTGGAAGCCATATAAAATTACTTTGTTAAATATCTCATTAGTGGGTCAGGTGTAGTTAATTTGTGAAATCTCCTTTAAATTTGAGTAGATACGGGTAACGTAAGTTGCGCAGGATTCCTCATTTGGTAGCAATCCAAGTCAGTCACTTCATAGCCCTTTTCCCTGTAAATTTAAGAAGTTTCTTCCATCTTATGGCAAATACGTTAATATCCTGTTGTACTTTCAAAAAAGCTAAATGCAGTACAACTTGCAAAAACGTGAAAGGTATACATTTGGCTTTGATGGATAGCCTTTCCATCAGAACTCATGGTCTTTCAAAAAGCATTTTCTCTGAAATTATGCTTTCAGAGTATTTTTCCTTTCATTAACGTACACTTAACTACCACTTACTGGCAGTGCACTTCAAATTCCTGTCAGAAAGAGTAAATTTAAAAAACACAGATTTCACTTTAAAAGTTGTCTTTTGATTGCCATGTCTTTATGTTTTGCCTTCAGTGGATGTCTAGCTACTTATTCGAGGGATAAAAAAGCTGTCCCTGCAAAAATGATGAGCTGATTGAAAATTATTTTTTACTTTGCTGGTGTGCAAGAGCAATTTATGCTGTACTTTGATATTCTTCTCACTCTTTTGGGTCTTGCAGTAGTTTCATTTGGATGGAGGAGAGAAACTTTGATTTGAAGGAAGGAACAGAAAATAAAGCAGGTTCAGTACAGGCTGTGTTGCATCCTGTAGGTTCTCTAGGGTTTGGAATTCTGTACTTAGAGTGCCATGGAAAGATTGCTGGGAGATCAGATCCCGAGCAAAATCCTGGAAACCCATGAACAGTCAAAACAGAAATTAAACATACCACACATCCAGGTTGCAATCAGAGTGCTGTGAAATGCTTGCCTAAATTATCCTCTAAAATTCATACATAGAATATCTCAGATTTAAAATTCACTGTAGAAATTACAGATTTTTATGGAGAAAATAAATTTCTGTCCTCACAGCTGCTTGGGCTGTTAATTGAATGACTGAGCTTTACTCTTGTGCTTTAGATTCTTTAAGGCACCACTGTGGCTGTGAAATGGATATAAATTACAACAACGTTTAGAGAAAATGAATTCAGGATTTTCCAATCAACTATGTAGGCTATTACCTCATCTGCTGGGTCAGCACTGAGCACTTGCTCTTCTCACATATTCATTACAAAATCATGGCAGTATTTTTTTTTTATTCATGTATGGAGTTTCTTTTCACTGTTTATTGCTTATTCCCAGATGTCATGGTCTCTAACTGCATTTTTGTTGCTGTAGTCTCTCTTTGGAGATGTATGTGTGTGATGCATAACAATATACAATTACATCATTCAGCACTTTGGAAGTAACTGAAAATATTCTATCTACCAGAGAAATCTCTGTTGAAAACTCTCCATGTTAGGGCTTGATACTTCTTCATGTGAACACATGCTTCATGTTAGCAATTACAGGGGGAGGTTTATCTGGCCATGGTGGGAGCTTTTGCCTTGGAGGTCTCTTTTTCATAGCAACCTGTTCTGTCACAGGCAGACAGACAAAAGAAACACCTTTTTGTTTGTCTGCATGCCTTCATTTTTGGAATACGTTGTTGTGTTTGGCAACTGGGAGAAAGGGAGAAGTGCTGAATGCTGGCTGCCAGAAATCTTGCATCCTCCTTTGCAGTGCTCTTGGAAAGGGGGTTTTTTCACCTTTTACTCAGCCAATATATGAAACTGTGTGGAGCTATTCCCTGGACCACTCCCTGGGATGAGTAGCATTCATAGTATCTGAGGCTTGAGAGACCTGAGGGAATGTTTAATCTCTACCCCTGGCTGACCTGACAGAGCAGAGCTCCTGCTCTGAAACATGTGGGGTTTGTGCTTGTTCTGTAGTGGAATGAGCTCTGTGTGGAGTCCTGTTACATATGAATTACTGCAAGTTCAGTGGAGCTCTTGCATTTCTTTGGTGTATTGAATTTGGATGTCTGAATTTTAAGTGGGAGTGGGAGATGTGATTTAAACAAAATAGTGTAGCCTGTGACCCACCACTTGCCAAACTTGCTGTGAAAGAGTTGCCTGTTTTGAATTCTGATGTAGAATCATTGCTAATTTATCTTTAGCAAAGTGTTGTAAAACAACCTCCTCTTCACTGGAATATTTGGAGTGCAGTCTGCCAGTCAGTTGTATCTAAAAGTGTCCTCTTCAGGCTTAATGAAACCTTGGTGAAAATTCTCACTGCTTAAGTGGAAGCTTTCCCACCAAACTATTTCATGAATGAAAAATGCAGGCCATTAATTTATTAATAGCTATGAACTTTTCAGTTGAATCTTGATTTCATTTATGAAAGATTACAAACTTCAAAGGTCTCCAAGATTTTCATACAAAAGCTCAATGAAACTCAGTAATTCTGGTAAGGTTTCTCTTTGGAATTTAACTCTGAAATGAAACACACAAATGTGCTGTTGCTTTGCTGAAAAAAGGAGAAGCAAAATGAAAAAGAAGAGGGTATGTAGACTCTGGCAGTTCAAGACAGAGTCGTATTCGTTTGTAGTGAAAAGAGTACAGATCTATGTTGAAAGGTATGAAAATGTAAGTACAAGAGGGATGCTGTTAAAAGGAATCTGTTTAATCTACTTGTTCTCTGCATATTCTAGAGTCACTAAAATCTTATTTACTAGGGAAAAAAGGGCACAATATTGTTGCTACTTGGTTGTTAGCGGTTGGATGGTCTAATAATATCTACTGCTTCCAGGTGTCATGAATGGCATTTCCAGAGGACCAAGACAAAAATGGAAGGTCTAGGTGGTCCACTTGTGTAGAATTTTACTAGTGATACAAAAAAGAGAAAAATAACGTAATCTGACTTTCTAATTACAGGTCATATTATAACAGATTATATGCCTAGGGGAAAAAAACATTTTCTCTAAGTGTGACTTCTTTTGGCTAGACACAGTTGAGAAAGAATGTTGTACAACATTCAAAAAGTCATTTTGCAGTCATTTTTCTCCACCCTTTAAAGGCTATCTAGACATCTGTGGAGAGCAACAACACTTGAATATCTCTCTTTAATTGACTTAGAGAGCTCTAAAAAAAAAAAATAGAGATACTGTGGGAAGATGAAACCAGAGGGCACAGTTATATGTAGTGGCAGGGCAGGAGGGAATGGCTTCGAACTAGCAGAGAGTAGGTCTGCATTGGACATTAGGAAGAAAGTCTTCACTGTGAGAGTGGAAAGGCACTGGCACAGGTTGCTTGGAGACACTCTGGATGCTCCATCTGGAAGTGTTCAAAGCCAGGTTGATTGGGGCTTGGAGCAACCTGGTCTAATGAAAGGTGTTGAAACAAGATGACCTTTAAGGTCTCTTCCAGCCTAGGCCATTCCATGATTTTATATATCTCTTATCAAAAGCTAACAGCCAACCTGTGTTGTCTTCCATAAGATTCATCATGTGAATAAAGAAAGCTAAAGGAAAATTTAGAAGCTTAATTTTGGGGACTATCAAAATCAGACAATTCAGTTTTCAAGAAGGTGAAAGATCATGACAATTCTTGTGTGACACGTCTTGGTAAAAGGATGAAAACTAAAGCAGCGGAGTGAGTATAAGAGGCAGAATGGAGTAATTTTCTCAGCCAGAGAAACAAGTCTGGCCAAAGGATATGTCTTTGGAAATGCTGCATGGAAACTGCAGTCATCATGTTTGAGTGTTACTGTTATATGTTAGCAAGTACTGAGAGTGGGTTCAGCATGAGCCTAATTAACGACCTCTCATCCCTACTGGGGACTCAGATATTCCCTGCTGGTACACTCCAAGTTGTTTGCTCTTTTGCCCCATCCTCTTCCAGGTCACAAGGCTCAAATGTTTGCTGATAGGAAATTGTCCCTCCTCAGCCTAGCCATTAAACTGGGGCTGAAATAGGCTCCAAAAACAAAGTGGAGGGAAAGGCTCTAGACTCAAGTAGCTTGCCATTGTGTACTGCTTATTACTCAGGGAGTTTTCAATCCAGTGCATTCCCATTGTGTTAACAGCTTCCTGCTGCTCTGGACATTCATTAGTTTGCCCTGGATTTGCATTAGGTTTGGGAATTGCTTTAAGTGAAAAATAAAATTGGTTTCAGCTTGATAGGAAGCTCAGAATTTGCTTGCTGAGTCTGACAATATCTTAAAAATAACAAAATAATATGATGTCCTAGTACCTACTGTGATTTCACAGAACCATAGAATCATTAAGGTTGGAAAAGCCTTCCAAGGTCATCAAGTCCAATCATTGGCCAATTACCACCTTGTCAATTAAAGCATAGCACTGAGTGCAATGTCCAGTTATTTCTTGAACACCTCCTGGGATAGTGATTCCACCACCTCCCTGGGCAGTCCATTCCAATGCTTAACCACTTCTCTGTGGAAAAATTCTTTCTGAAACTTCATTTCCATGGTTGTTTGTTCAGCTGCCAGAAGAGAGTTGCAGTTTATTGAAACTTGTCGTTGTCTTCTCCCAATTGCAGCCTTGAACAGAGGGTGGCACATCATTTGTTTCAGCCTCTTTCCTCAGGGAATTACACCTGGCAAAGGATGGCAGCGGAAGCCGGGGGCCCTAGTGGTATCCAGAGCTGTCCAGGGTCCTGACATGTAAGAAATATAGTGAGTGGCCAGGGGGCTCTGGCTGGAGCAGGATGTGGGCTGGATTATGTGAATTCTGTGATGCTAAAAGCAAAGGAAGCACCGAGCCAGTAAGGAAAGGCCTTTGTGTGAAATGAGTTTTCAGACTCTAATGCATAACTGTGATATCTTGGTCTTAGGCTGGGTTGGGTCCCTGAGGCCTGGCCCCCCTGTTTGGCTGCACTTTTAGTAGAGGAGTGAGCCCCAAAAGTACTTTCACAGAATCACAGAATCATTTAGGTTGGGAAAGACCTCCAGGAGCATCGATTTCAATCTTTGAATGATTTCTACCTTGTCAACTAGACCAGAGTACTGAGTGCCACTTCCAGGTGTTTCTTGAATGCTTCTAAGAATGATGACTCCACCACTTGCCTGGGCAGCCCATTCTAGTGCCTGACAAACCCTTCAGTGAAGAAATTCGTCCTGATGTCCAACTTGAACCTTCCCTGGCTCAGCTTGAGCCCACTTCCTTTTGTCCTGTTGCTTATTACCTGGGAGAAGAGCCCAACCCCCACCTGGCTGCATCCTGTTTTTCAGGTACTTGTCAAGAATGGTAAGGTGGGGAGCAGAGCTGGGTTTATGGGCTGGGAGTGAGGGGTGGAGGGTGAGGAGACAGGTGGGGGGCTGCAGGGGTTAAAAACGGGGCTCAGAGCTGGGTTTGTGAGCTGGAGGTGAGGAGCTGGGCTCAGAGCTGGGTTTGTGGGCTGGGGGTGAGGAGCTGAGCTCAGAGCTGGGTTTATGGGCTGGGGGTGAGGGGCTGCAAGGCCTGGCTCTGCATCTCATGGGCTGGGGGATGCCAGGCCCGGGGTGGGGTTTGTGGGGCTGGGGCTGCAGGGCTGGACTCGTGGTCTGGGGCAGGGAGTGGGGGGTTGCAGGGCCACAGATGGGGGGCACAGGGTCGAGCTGTGCAGCTCAGTGGCTGTGTGGGGGTGCAGAGCTGCCCTGTGGGGCACAGGGATTGTCCCTACGCTGTGCTGCTCCTGCTCCTCCTGGGGGCAGAAACTTCCTGCTGGGGGTCTCACCCCCCCTCCTCTTGTGCAGGTGCTGCGGGTCCTTGCTGGGAAGGTGGTGGTTGGCCATGCTGTCCACAACGACTTCAAGGCCCTGCATTACTCACACCCCAAAGCTCTGACCCGGGACACGTCCCAGATCCCCCTGCTGAACCGCCGGGCTGGCTTCCCAGAGAACGTCTCCATCTCCCTGAAGCGCCTCACCAAAGCCCTGCTGAACCAGGACATCCAGGTACCATGGCTGGGACCCCCTGCACCATGCCAGGGACACAGAGGGGAGTGAAGACCACCCTAGGGAAAGATCTGAGGCACCCTGTGTTCAGCCATTGCTGCCAGTCCTGGAGCAATGCAGCCCTGTGCCTCAGTTTCCCTTTCCCTGGAAAGCAGCCTGTGGGAGGGGGGAACCCTCAGCTCAGCCTCTGCAGTTTTGGGGGGCTTTTTTCCTGCTCTTTTCTTTTTAATATCTATACATGCCTCACAGGACTGCCTGCACCTCCCCAGATTTCTCTGTATCCCTAAATCTGCCTATACTCCCCTCAGCTCCATGCATCCTTCCAGAGCCTCCCAAATCTGCCTACACCCTCTTACTTTCATGCATCCCCCTTATTCTGCCTGTACCCTCCCAAATCTGCCTGCACCCCACCCACAGTTCCTTGCACCCCCTCAATCTCCCTGCATTTGCCCACCCAAGCTGCCTGCACCCCACCAGGGCTGCTTGCATCCCCTAATCTGCCTGCAGCCTCCTGACTGTCACACATTCCCCCACCTGATCCACCTGCACCCCCAAATCTTCCTGCACGCCCTCATCTCCATGCATCCCCCCCACTCTTGCTGCCTGCATTGCCCCACAGCTGCCTACACTCCCTAATCTCTACAGATCCCCTCTCCCCCAGTTCTGGCTGCCCCCCAGAATGGGAGCTGTGGTGATTTGTGTCTGTCCCCACAGGTAGGGAAAAGCGGCCACTCCTCGGTGGAGGACGCCCGAGCCACCATGGAGCTCTACAAGGTGGTGGAGGAGGAGTGGGAGCAGCATCTACAGCAAAACCTGGAGCAGAAGTGATGCCCTGGGGGGCTCAGAGTGACACCCCCAGCCCAGTCCTGACTCTGGGGGGGGCCACAGTGATGGCCTTGGCCTCTGGAGGGATCCAGAATGATGCCCCCAGGCCTGGTCCTGCCCCTCGAGGGTCCTGTGAGTGCTGAGGGGCTGTCCTTGGATGATGAGGAGCCAGGTGTGACATTCCTCATCCCCAAGCCTGACGTGCCTTGTGCTGCTGCTGCTGTTCTCCCTGTTCTCCCCAGAATTTGGGGAGGGGCTGGGACAGTGCCTGCCCCAAGAGGAGTCTCTGGGATCCCTGAACGCTTCAGGGCTGCTGCTGGTCCTGATCTGGGAGTGACATTGGGGCATCCTGAGCACAGCCCCCATCACTGGGGCTTTGGGAATGGAGCAGGCTCCTTCCTTTTCCCAAAACTACCTCTGTCAGCGCCGGGAACTGCCGATGTGCCCCGGGGCACAGTGCAGGAGTGGCTGGGACTCAGATCCCTGTGGAAAGTCCCCACTCCGCTCTTGGAGCAGCTTTTCTTGGTGGATAAATTCCACCTTCCTCATTGTGCAAGGGGCGGGACAAACCGGGGCGTGGCGAGCAGCATCGCCCCATTTGACTGCCTGATCCCCCCCTGGCTGCCCCAGGGACGACCCCAACACCCTCGGGGGAATCCCCGGGGACACCTGAAGGCGCCCGAGCCCGACAGGAAATGCTTTGAACTGAAAGGTTTATGTGCAAAATCCTAATTAAAAAGAAATTATTAAAGAGCTCTTCCCTTTGGTGGGGGTGGGGGTGGGCGGGAGCCCCTTGTCGGGCCGAGGGCTCTGGGTCCTGCCATCACCCAGCACCCTCCAACATCTGCATCCCGCGGGCTCTTCCTCCTCCTCCTCTTCATTCCGGGG
>JANRGV010000061.1:552420-567220 GCA_024734035.1 Alethe castanea | reverse complement strand
GCAGGTTGGGTTCTGGGATTTGGGATTTGGGGCAGGTTGGGCTCTGGGATTTGGGGAAGGTTGGGATCTGGGATTTGGGGCAGGTTGGGTTCTGGGATTTGGGATTTGGGGCAGGTTGGGCTCTGGGATTTGGGGAAGGTTGGGATCTGGGATTTGGGGCAGGTTGGGTTCTGGGATTTGGGATTTGGGGCAGGTTGGGCTCTGGGATTTGGGGAAGGTTGGGATCTGGGATTTGCAGCAGGTTGGGTTCTGGGGTTTGCAGCAGGTTGGGTTCTGGGATTTAGGGCAGGTTGGGTGCTGGGATTTGGAGGAGTTTGGGCTCTGGGATTTGGAGCCGGTTGCTGTGAAGCCCTTGCCCATGGCTGTATCTCCCCCTAGGGGTGGTGTTCCACTACCGGGAGGGCTCCATGCGCTACGCCTACACCTTCTCCGAGGCGCAGGAAGCCTGTGCCCGCATCGGCGCCAGCATCGCCACCCCCGAGCAGCTCTACGCCGCCTACCTGGGCGGCTACGAGCAGTGTGACGCCGGCTGGATCGCCGACCAGACCGTCAGGTGGGCACTGCAGCTGCCCAGGCACTGCGCCCATGGCTCTGCCAGTCATTCCCTCCCGAGTCACCAGCGCTCCCCTGTGCTGTCCCGCCCCAGGTACCCCATCCAGACACCTCGAGAGGCCTGTTATGGAGACATGAATGGATTCCCTGGGGTGAGGAACTACGGAGTGGTGGACCCACAGGACATGTACGATGTGTACTGCTACGCTGAGGACCTCCCAGGTGCCCGTGGTGCCACCTTTGCCCTCCTCTGCTTTCACTCCCGCACTAACTTGCCCCCGTAACCTGTGATAAACAGAAATGAAAAAGCTGCCCTGAGCTGCAGTGCTGTCTCTTGCTGTGCTGCTTCCTGAAGCATTCCTGGTTCAGTTTGGTGCGGTGTGGGGCTCTCCCTTGCAGCAGGCAGCGTTCAGGCTGTGGTGTGCCCGCAATGATTTGCCCCAGACCAGCAGTACATTGTGTTAGGTGGTTTGGGGTTTGGTTGTGCGTTCCATGGGGGTGGCTGATCCCTCCTTTGGGTCCCCGTGAGGCTCCCCACTGGTGGGGCAGCTGCTGTGGCTCGGCTGGGTGGTGCCAGGCAGGGATGAGGGACGTGCTCCTTGTGTGCAGGGGACGATGTGCTGGGGCAGGGAGACAGGAGCAGCCGTGGGGGTCAATACTTGCTGTACCTTGGGGCAGTGATCCCTCCTCAGTGTTCACTGGGCTTGCAGGTCCCCGTAGAAATGTCCCACACGTGGATTGCTCAGTGCAGGGCGTGGATCTGCTCCTCTGCACTCCCGCTCATGGGTGCTTCAAAGTCTCAGGGCTGTTTGTGAGGGCAGGAATCAATCCCATGTGGCGTGAGAGCTCCAGCTGTGCGTGCACTGTGGCTTTGTGTGCAGGCAGGGATGCAGGGATGCAGGCAGGGATGCAGGCAGGGATGCAGGCAGGGAAGCAGCAGGGAAGCAGGCAGGGAAGCAGAGATGCAGGCAGGGATGCAGGCAGGGATGCAGGGATGCAGGCAGGGATGCAGGCAGAGATGCAGGGATGAAGGCAGGGATGCATGCAGGGATGCAGGGATGCAGGCAGGGAAGCACTCAGGAAGGCAAGGATGCAGGCAGGAAGGCAGGGGTGCAGGCAGGGATGCAGGGATGCAGGCAGGGAAGCAGGGATGCAGGCAGGGATGCAGGCAGGGATGCAGACAGAGAAGCAAGCAGGGATGCAGGGATGCAGGCAGGGACACGGGCAGGGATGCAGGCAGGGATGCAGACAGGGATGCAGGCAGAGAAGCAGAGATGCAGGCAGAGAAGCAAGCAGGGATGCAGAGATGCAGGGATGCAGGCAGGGACACGGGCAGGGATGCAGGCAGGGATGCAGGGATGCAGGCAGGAAGGCAGATATGCAGGCAGTGATGCAGGCAGGGATGCAGGGATGCAGGCAGGGATGCAGGCAGGGATGCAGGGATGCGAGCAGGGATGCAGGGATGCAGGCAGAGATGCAGGCAGGGATGCAGAGATGCAGGCAGGGATGCAGGCAGGGATGCAGGCAGGGATGCAGGGATGCAGAGATGCAGGCAGGAAGGTAGAGGTGCAGGCAGGGATGCAGGCAGGGATGCAGGCAGGGATGCAGGGATGCAGGCAGGGATGCAGGCAGAGATGCAGGCAGGGATGCAGGCAGAGATGCAGGCAGGGATGCAGGTATGCAGGCAGGGATGCAGGCAGGGATGCAGACAGGGATGCAGGGATGCAGACAGGGATGCAGGCAGGGAAACAGGCAGGGATGCAGACAGGGATGCAGGCAGGGATGCAGGGATGCAGACAGGGATGCAGACAGGGATGCAGGCAGGGAAACAGGCAGGGATGCAGGGATGCAGACAGGGATGCAGACAGGGATGCAGGGATGCAGACAGGGATGCAGACAGGGATGCAGGCAGGGAAACAGGCAGGGATGCAGACAGGGATGCAGACAGGGATGCAGGCAGGGAAACAGGCAGGGATGCAGACAGGGATGCAGGAAGGGATGCAGACAGGGATGCAGGCAGGGATGCAGGGATGCAGGCAGGGATGCAGGCAGGGATGCAGACAGGGATGCAGACAGGGAAGCAATCAGGAAGCCAGGCCTCCTCCAGCCCCTGGCGCGCCTCCACACACCGGACCCTCCATCCCCACACCAGCTCCTGAGCTCATGCAGCGAGTGCAGGAGATGAGGAGCGTCCCTCAGCCCACGCCCCCACCTCTGACACCTCCTTCCTCTCCTGCAGGGGAGATCTTTCTGGAGACGGCGCCGGGCCGCTTCACGCTGGAGGAGGCTGCGCAGCGCTGCCGGGCGCTGGGCGCGGCGCTGGCCAGCCCGGGCCAGCTGTACGCGGCCTGGAACGCGGGGCTGGACGCCTGCAGCCCCGGCTGGCTGGCAGACGGCAGCGTGCGCTACCCCATCGTCACCCCCCGGGAGCGCTGCGGCGGGGCTCTGCCGGGCGTCAAAACCATCTTCCTCTTCCGCAACCAGACGGGATTCCCCGATGCCCAGAGCAGATACGATGCGTACTGCTTCCGAGGTAAAGAGGGGCACCTCTGGTCCGCTGGGAGCGCTGGGGAAGCCTCCGGGAGGGGGGCATGCAGAGCCGCGGTGTCCTGCGGGTTTGTTTTGGGATCCCTGAGTGCTCTCTGCGCTGTCGGGGCGGAGCGGGGGGGGTTTCGGTGCCGCCTGAGCCTGCTGTGCTAGACAGGGATGCCTTGCATGCCGATAGACCGTGAGAGGGGAGGCATAACCTGCATGGTCCTGACACTGCATGCTGACAGCTCTGAGAGAGCAGGGATGCTCTGCACGGTCCCGACAGTGCATGCTGACACGCTGTGGCAGATTAGGGACGCCCTGCATGTCCTCAGTGCTTGGTGACTCTTTCCAGTGGCAGAACAGGGATGCCCTGCATGGCACCGTTGGTCTGCGTGAGCTCCGGGAGGGCTCATCCCCCCAGGGCTGCTGGCCTGGGGAGCTCTCCTGGCTCCCTGGGGCTGTGGGACACAGCCTGCCGGGCTGGTTTGGGGTGATAGCTCCCGTGGCGGGCAGGAAGGAGACCCGTGGGCACAGAGGCTGGCAGGGATAACGGGCACAGAAGGAAGAAGAGCTGTCCCTCCACTCCTCCTGCCTGATTCCTCCTCTCTGTGTGTCCGCTCAGGGCCATGGGGGCTCACAGTGTGGGGATGCTGAGCATCTCTGTGCCTCAGTTTTGCCATCTCTCAGCAGGGAAAGCCATGGGTTAGGCAGGATGGACCCATCCCACGATTCCACAAGCCCTGTAACCCACTAACTCCCCGTGCATGTCTGCCCTCCCCGGGGTGGGGATGGGGGTGTAGAGAAGGATCCCCTCAGGGAAGGGAATGCAGGGTTTAGGGTCTGGCCCCACCATGTGCTGGCAAGCCCCACAACTCCTATTAGGGCTGTTGGCTCTGCCAGCTCTGCCAGCACCTGGGAGGGCCTGATCCTCCCCCGTGCTGACCCTGTATAGAAGGGGAAGGGGAGGCTGAGGAGAGCTGGGTCCCTACTGGGGTGCCAAGGCTCCAGACCTGCTCTGGGGTGAGGTCATCTCTGACTGCTGCGGAGCCAGGACAGGGCAGTAATATCCCACTTTCTTTCTGCCCACAGAAGGGACAAACTCTTTCCCTGAGGCTGCAGGAAAATACCAAGCCCAAGAGCCCGAGGAGAATCTCCTCCAGGAGATTGTCACAGTGGCAGAAAAGCTGGAGGAGCTGCAGCTGCCCAGAGCGCAAGTGGAGATTGAGTCGCGAGGGGCTATTTACGCCGTCCCTTTCTTTGAGGACGCTGAGCTGGGGAAGCCAAGCCAGTCCCCTGAAGATGCACTGGGGCCAGGAGCCTGGCACCCCCCACTAGCTACCTCTGTGTCCTCAGGTCACCCCAACTCTGAATCCCTTTTCCCCACAGCCCTGGCCATCCCCGAGGCAGGTGTCCCAGTTAGCTGTGGTGCTGAGCTGGGGAGCCATCCCCTGCAGAGGACAGCGGGGGGACAGGGACAGGGACAGTGGGGTGAGGACTGTCCCACTCCTATCAGTCCAGCAGCTGCTGTGGTGGTGCCAGGGCTGGGACACAGACAGCAGCCCCAGAACGGAGGTTCCAGGGTCACAAGAAGTGCCTGAGGGTGCCTGGGTCACCCCAGCTGTCCCCACGGAGGCAGCACCCACGGCCAGGGCACCGGTGTCTTAGCGCAGGGCTATGCAGTGGCACGGGGACATCCACGTGTCCCTCGGCTGGAGCCCAGCACGCAGGGTCTGTGCCGGACCAGAGCACAGGGAGCTGGAGAAGGGAGCTGGCAGCTGGAGGGACACGAGGCGAGGTGCAGCTGTGAGGGGCTGAGCGCGGCCCCCACCGCACGAAAGCGGTGGCCAAGAGCTCGGCCAGCCGTGCCGCTTCAGAGGGGACAGTGTCACACGGGCTCGGGGCCACTTCCAGCTCCCCGCACACCTTTGTGTGAGCAGGACCGGCAGTGCTGGCAGCCCCGTGGTCCAGCTGGCTCCCTCTCACCGCCTTTCTGCCTTGCCCTTTGCAGAGGAGGAGCAGGGAGCGGCGCCGGGCAGGGGCTCCGGCAGCGCAGCGGCGGAGAGCCCGGGCGGAGGGCGAGACCCCGGCCAGCCCACGGAGCCAGAGGGAGCCACCGCTGCCCCAGCAGGTGACACGGAGCCTCCTGAGGGCTTCCCTCGGCCGCCCAGCCCCGTCGTCCCCACACAGAGCCCCGACCGCCCGCGGGATACCTTGGGGCGGCCGGCGCACCCTGCCGGCCCCGGGGCACCTGGGCACCACCGTGTGACATCGCCAACCAGTGCCGCTTCTGCCACCTCGACAGAGAGGCGAGAGCCTGGCGGGGCCAGCACGCCCCTTTCCGCCGCTGAAGACGCCGAGCTCTCCGGAGATGTGGCCGAAAGCGCCGGGCCATCCCCGCTGCCTCCCGCGCCCTCGCAGCCGCAGGAGGAGGGAGAGGAGCACTCGGGAGCCGCGTGGCTCCCCTCGCCCGCAGCCCCTGGGGACGGCAGCACCGTCCCCGCAGTGACACCCAGTGACAGCAGCAGCGCTCCGGCCCCGGCAGGAGAGGGCGCTGAGCCTGCTGCAGCCTCCGAGGAAGAGGAGGAGGAGGAAGAGGAAGAGCAACCCGCCCCCTCCATTGCAACCGTGGAGGGTTTCCTTGCAGCCGTTCCTGGAGAAGCAGGTGGGACCCGCAGGGATGGGCTCGCCTCTCCCCGCACTGACACTTCTGGGGTGCTGCTGGCCCCCAGCACGGCTGTGCCCCTGCCCACCGAGCGGGCCAGCGTGGGCGCGGGCTCCTGCTCGGCCCGGGGTCCCTGCCGTGCCACCCTTGCCCTCGGGGCAGCCCTCCTGGCTGCTCTCTGGCACTAGAGATAGCCAGCACCTTTCCTTCACGCTGTGCTTCCCTCTGTCTGTCTGTCTGTCCGTGTCTCTCTCTCTCTCTCTCTCTCTCTCTTTCTTCTCAGCTGGGTAAGGGAAGGTTACAGGTCTGGTGAAGCACATATTTGTCAAACAAATTGGTCTGATCTCTGCATGCACTTAAATCTCTTCTACTTCTGTGAAGTGTTTTAATGACTGTTTCCATGAAAAAGCCCGATAAGCAAAAAGGCGGCCCCAGTCCCTGCTCTGACTAACCGTGGTACTAATAAAGGGAATTAAAAGCTTTGTAGAACAAGCATCTCGGCGAGCTCTTCCCTTCGTCCTTGCGCCTGCTGCCCGTGCGCCCCTCCCACTGACGAACTAATCCCCCAATCCTGGCCCTGCCAGCTCCCGGGAATGGGGTGGCTGGGAGGGGTCTGGGAGGGGTCTGGCTGCTTTGCACCCTCCATGTGGCCCCCCTGGGACTGACCCTGCACCGCCCCGGGAGGAGGGATAAGGGCTGGACACTGCACGGCACGAGCAGGGGGAGACCTGGGGGGCACTGATGGGTCGTGGGGTGCAGAACCCCACCGAGACCACCCAGCCTTGTGCAGCTCCCAGTGGCCAAGCACCCTGGAATCACTGGAGTCCCCTGTGCACCCCAGCCCCGTGAGCCCCAGTACCCCCCATGGGTGAGCAGAGGGAACACAACCCGCTGTGGGTGGGTGTCACCCACCAGCCACACTCTGGCCCAATCCCTGGGGATGATCCCAGCTTTGTTGCCCATCCTGCAGCCAACCCTCTGCCCCTTCCCACTCCCTGCAAGGGAATCTGCAGCAGAGGGGACCATGTAGGGTCCGTGCCCCCTCAGTCTGGCAGTGCCCTGCCCAGTCCTGTGGCACAAATGAGGCTCTCTAGAGGGTGGCCAGACCCCATGGGGTGGCTGCCTTTGCCTTGGCAAGGAGAGATACTCAGGATGAGCCTGCTGGTGACATTAGGGCCCTCAATCTCTCATCCTGCTCCATGCCTCGGGCTGCTGGGGATGAGCTCTACATCCCCAGTGAGCTGCTGGCACCTCATGGGGAGGTGACGCTGCCTGGGGATGGGTGAGGGTGGCAGCATCACCCTTGTCACGTCCCCACTGAGCCAAGGAGCATAAGAT
The DNA here is from genome assembly GCA_024734035.1 of Alethe castanea. NCBI lineage: Eukaryota > Metazoa > Chordata > Aves > Passeriformes > Muscicapidae > Alethe > Alethe castanea. Next base: position 560,136 of record JANRGV010000061.1, on the reverse strand, counting down.
GGGGCGTCATTAGGCTGGAGTGGGTCAAGGACTCTGAGTCTCCACTGGGCTGGAGCTGGCAGCAGCCCTTCATCACGCTCCTGGGCTGGGCTGGGAGCACACGCTGTGCTCTGGGTGCATTAATGACCGTGACGGGATCGTGGGGAGGGTGCTGGCTGAGTTATCAGCCCTGGCCAGGCTTGAGGTGACACCAGCGGGACAGGCATGCAGTCACCTCGCTGCCAGGCCGAGGACAAGTGGCCAGGATGTGCCAAAAGTTTTATCTTTATAGTGTCTGCATGCTCCCCTCCCGAAACACATCACTCCAGGGAAAAGGGGGAGCTGGCCCTGGGCAGAGGGAGCGGGCCAGGGGCTGGTATTGCAATGAGCATCCAGCTCTCATCTCCGTGCTCTAGGGGGAGGCCAAAACCCCAGGTCTGGCCAGCTCTGGGCCAGGGCTGCTGAGCTTTTCACATCCTGTGGTGGAAGGGAAGTGTGGGATGGCTCTGGGCACACCACAGTGCACACAAGATCACCTGGCCCAGGGCTGGTGGCCTCAGGAGGCAGCTCAGAGCTCTGGGATGCTGTGGGGACAAGGCTCTGGTGCTGCTGAGGAGCTCCCCGAGCTCTGAGTGAGGACGGCTGCGTGTGCCTTGCAGGTGGCTGCGTCCCCAACCCCTGCTTGAACGGAGGGACCTGCGTGGAGGACGGCGCCAAACTCACCTGCCTGTGCCTGCCTGGCTACGGAGGCAGCAGCTGTGAAAGACGTGAGTCCCCTGGGTCACACGGGGTCACAGTGGGTCACACTGGATCACACTGGGTCACACTGGATCACACTGGGTCACAGTGGGTCACACTGGGTCACACTGGGTCAAACTGGGCCACACTGGGTCACGTAGGGTCACAGTGGGTCACACTGGGTCCCACGGGGTCACACTGGGTCACACTGGGTCACACTGGGTCAAACTGGGTCACACTGGGTCGCACTGGGTCACACTGGGTCCCACTGGGTTCTACTGGATCACACTGGGTCTCACTATGGCCACACTGGGTCACACTGGGTCACACTGGGTCCCATTATGGCCACACTGGATCACACTGGATCACACTGGGTCTCACTGGGTCTCACTGGGTCCCACTGGGTCTCATTGGGTCCCACTGGTTCCCACTGGGTCACACAGGAGACAGAAAAGGGGGTAACTCAGGAGTTTGGGGCGAGCTGGGCTCCATCCCCCTGAGCCTCTCCTCTCCCCCCTGTCCCCACCACGGCCCAGCCCTGGGTCCCACTGGGTCCCACTGGGTCCCACTGGGTCCCCTGGGTCCCACTGGGTCACACTGGGTCACACTGGGTCACACTGGGCCACACAGGGCTACACTGGGTCACACTGGGTCACACAGGAGACAGAAACGAGGGGAGCTCAGGAGTTTGGGGCGAGCTGGGCTCCATCCCCCTGAGCCTCTCCTCTCCCCCCTGTCCCCACCATGGCCCAGCCCTGAGGAGCTGCAGCCCGGGCTGGGACAGCTTCCAGGGATCCTGCTACAAGCACTTCTCCACCCGGAGGAGCTGGGAGGACGCAGAGAGCCAGTGCAGGCACCACGGGGGGCACCTGGCCACCATCCTGACCCCCGAAGAGCAGGACTTCATCAACGGTGTGTGACAGTGCTGCACCCCTCACCTGTCCCCAGGGACCTCAGGGCTGGGCTGCGGGTTTTAAACAAGCAGCAAAGAGTCAAGGTAGAGCTCAGCCCTGCAGGGCCAGCGGTTGGGGGGATGGACACACGGACAGACATGTGAGAAGGTGCATGGAGATGTAGGAGCAGACAGCTTCAGTGCTGGGCTGCTCACAAGAAAGACATTGAGGGGCTGGAATGTGACCAGAGATGGGAAGAGAGCTGGGAAAAGGGCCTGGAGCACCTGAGAGAGCTGGGAAGAGGCTCAGCCTGAAGAAAAGGAGGCTCAGGGAGGATCTTCCCACTCCCTGCTCTTCAATTCCCACTTCCCACTCTATAATTCCCTAACAGGAGGATGGAGTCACTTGGGGGTTGGGCCCTGCTCCCAGGGAACCGGGGCAGGACCAGAAAAAGTGGCCTCAAGTTGCACTGGGAGAGGTTTAGGTTGGATATTGGGAAAATTCCTTCATGGAGACTGGCACAGGCTGCTCACTGCTGAAGGGATTTAAGAGACTCGTGGGTGTGGCTCTTGGGGACAGCGATGCCCTTGGCTGTGGGAGAAAGGTTGGACTTGATGACCTTGCAGGCTTTTTTCAACAAAATTCCCTGATCCAGTGCTGGGTGGACAGACCAGCAGAGGGTTGGACGTGTGCAAGTAAATTTGAAGGCAAAGCCATGACCTGCCTGAAATCAGCCTTGGAGGGGTGGGGGGAGGCAGAGGGAGGCAGAGCAGGGGAAAAGTGCTGTGGGAACGGGACAGAGAGCAAAGGGGCCTGAAGGGACGGGAGGGTGAAGGAGGAAGGGGCAGGGAGAGACCTCACAGGAAGCTGCAGAGGCACAAAGGGACGGGCAGGGACCGGCTGGAGCGGAAAAGGGACTGGTAGAGCCAGGTGGGGACTGCTGCAGACAGGTGGGGACTTGCAGGGACCTGCAGGGACAGGTGGGGACAGGCAATGACCTACAGAAACAGGGGGGGACTGGGAGGGACTGGAGGGGACTGGGAGGGACTGGCGGGGACTGGGAGGGACAGGTGAGGACTGGGAGGGACAGGTGAGGACTGGGAGGGACAGGTAAGGACTGGAGGGGACTGGGAGGGACAAGTGGAGACTGGGAGGGACTGGCGGGGACTGGGAGGGACAGGTAAGGACTAGGAGGGACAGGTGAGGACTGGGAGGGACAAGTGGAGACTGGGAGGGACAGGCAGGGGCCTGCAGGGACAGGTGGGGACTGGCAGAACCAGATGGGGACCTGCAGGGAGAGGTGGCGACTGGGAGAGACAGGTGGAGACCAGGAGGGACAGATGAGGACCTGCAGAACCAGGTGGGGACAAGCAGGGACAAGTGAGGACTGGGAGGGACAGGCAGGGATCTGCAGGGACAGGCGGGGACCTGCAGGGACAGGCAGGGACCTGCAGGGACAGGTGAGGACCGGCAGAACCAGATGGGGACCTGCAGGGACAGGTGGGGACTGGCACAGCCAGGTAGGGACCGGCGGGGCAAGGTGAGGACCCGCAGGGACAGGCGGGGACCGGAGGGGACAGGCGGGTCCCGGGGCTCTGCCGCCATCTCCCGGCCGGCCCTGTCCCTCCTCTCCAGGGCTAAGGGCTAAAGGGGCTCCCCGATGTCCCTTTTGGGTGTCCCCTTGTCCCCAAACCTCCCAGCACCTTCCCGCTGCAGGGCGAGGGACAGCCCCACCTCCCACTCCCCCCCAGGTTCCAAATCTCCCCGAACTCAACCTCCAGCACCCGTTCAGCCCCCTCCTGCCAGGTGGATGTGTCCCTGTTTCCAACACACCCCATGTCCCCCAGACCAGTACAGGGAATACCAGTGGATCGGCTTGAACGACCGCACCATCGAGGGGGATTTCCAGTGGTCTGATGGGAGCCCCCTGGTAAGTGGGGCTGCCAACCCTCGTGTGCCCCTCCCCGGCACCCCAACATCCACCTCCAGCCCCCGGGGCCGGGATCTGAAGCTCCCAAACAAGAGCCACTCGCCTCACCTGGGCTGAGCAGCCTCAGGGCAGCCAGACTTTGGGATTTGGGGTCCCGAGGGGTGTGGATGGAGGTGGGACCTCAGGATGTCCCAGCCAGGACGCTGCAGATGGGTCCGTGCTGCTGCAGGGCCACCCCCACACCTCAGGGGTGTGCCGGGATGCCCCCCGTCCCCAATGTCCCCCCCCCAGCTCTACGAGAACTGGCACCCCGGGCAGCCCGACAGCTACTTCCTCTCCGGGGAGAACTGCGTGGTCATCGTGTGGCACGATGGGGGCCAGTGGAGCGACGTGCCCTGCAACTACCACCTCTCCTACACCTGCAAAATGGGGCTGGGTAAGCTGGGCCACCCCCCCTTTGCCAGGCTGGGGGGCTGGGCTGAGCCTCCCACCCCGAAAAGAGGCATCCCCATCACTCCCACCCTAAAAAGATGCATCCTCATCACTCCCACCCCAAAAAGAGGCATTCCTATCGTTCCCACCCCAAAAAGTAGAATCCCCATCACTCCCACCCTCCGAAAAGAGGCATCCCCATCACTCCCGCACCAGAAGAACAACACCGAGCGTGGAACCCTCAGCCTGTTCGGCTTTTCTCGGGGCTGGGGGTGCCCTGCAGGGCTGAATGCCACGAGCCCACCCCCCTTGCAGTGCAGTGCGGGCCCCCCCCCGCTCTCAGCAACGCCCGCGCCTTTGGCAAACCAAAGCAGCGCTACGAGATCGGCTCCACGGCGCGCTACCAGTGCCGGCCCGGCTTCTCCCCGCGCCGCTCGCCGCTGGTCCGCTGCCGGGAGGATGGCACATGGGAGCTGCCCCAGCTGGCCTGTCGCCCTGGTGAGTGAAAATCTCACCCCCGACCCTTCCCAGACATTCTGTTTTCCCGTCATCTGGGATTTTTTGTGTCCCCCCAGGTCTGGCTCAGCCCCCCCATCACTGAGTGAGTCCCTGGGGGTGCTGCCAGCACCTCCCAAAGCCCTGGAGCTGGTGTGGATGGGGACGGCACTGGGAGCCCGGCATGAAACCTCACTGTTGGGTGTCTGTCCCCTTGTCTGTTCTGTATCTGTACAAAGAAATCCTGATCATTAAAGGAACCGACAGGGACCCAAAATGCAGCACAACAGGAGTTTTGTTCCGAGTCACAACGGAGTTGAAATCAAGGGGGACACATGGCTGTGACGTGCCAGTGTCACCTCCAGCTGTTTTCTACCCCAAGGGCCCTCATCCTGTGACACCCTGGGGACATCCAAGCTCTGCTGCAGCTCAGCACCCATCCTGCTGTGTGAGGCTTCTGCACTCCCTGCAAAGGCAGGAGCTGCTGCCACAGGCTTGGGGTGGGTGTGTTCTGCCCAATCCCCCTCTCTGTGCTTCTGTGGGTATTAAAACCAGTAAACAGATGGCACAGAGTGCTGACCTGGTTATTTAGGGGGGACTGGCACAGGGGTGGGACTGGTAGGGCTGCACAGCCCCAAAGTGAGAGAGTCTGGACACAGAGACATTCCCAAAAGCCACAAAAACAGGGAAACACAACCCAAAGTGTCCCCCCAGATCCCAACAACACTGGGTACTGCTCAGGACTCGGGATGGGACACTGCTCCCAGCAAACATGTGGGACTGGGAGAGCACATCACCAGTGCCAGGGCATCTCCCCGTGCTGTTATTCCCCCTGCACTGTGCCAGATCCACTGCTTTTTATAGATCCCCTGGGCTGTGTGGAAAAACAACACCCATAAAACCCTGAAGTGAAGTGGCTGGAACACAGATAACCCCGGACACGGCACTGGGGGTGGAAAGTCCCTGTCAAATTCCCCTCATGGGGAGGCCAGATGGTCCCAGGGGAAGGAGCCAGGCAAGTGTGTGTCTTTGCCACACAGTTTTGCTGTTGCTTTATTAATTGAGAAGGCAACGTGCCATTAGTCACACTGGTTAATGCCCAGCCCCAGTCCTCTGCACTTGCACCAGCCAGAGCCACCAGCCAGAGTCCTCGTGGCTGTGGGGAGTGAGGATGGGGCGAGGGATTCACCAGGGTTGGGGAAAGGGCAGCTTGTGCTGTCTGCTGGGGGCTGGATTAAACCCCCCTACCTGGCTCAGCAGTGGGTCTGGCTTCTCCAGCACACCCCAAACACCCCACAAACATCACAGACACGGGGATCTGCTCCTTCAGGGGATGCACCAAGAACCCACATCCAGCTCTGCCACTTTCCCAGAGGATGCCCGAACCACCCCAAATCTCCGGGGGCCCCCCCCCTCCTACCCCGCCTCAAGCTCTGTGCCCCGGTGCTGAGGACTGCTGTCCCAGCGCTGTCCCCTCTGCTCAGCCCGGTGTCCCTCACTGCCCCACGAAGCAGTAGGTGCCGTAGGTCCTCATCTCCTTGCTGGGGAAGCCGAAGCTGCGGACGCCGGGCTCGGGCAGGCCCCCGCAGCGCTCCCGGGGGATGGTGATGGGGTAGCGGACGCTGCCGTCCTCCAGCCAGCCCCCGTCGCAGCGATCCAGCTGAGAAAACTTCCAGGCTGAGTAGAGCTGCCCCACTTTGGCGATGGCAGCCCCGTGGTTGCGACACGCCTGCCCGGCCTCCTTGAAGTTCAGGTGGCCCCGGATGAAGTAAACCCTGCCTGGGGATGGAGAGGGGACAGCGCAGGTGAGCGCCCCTTCCCAAAAACAACCAAATCCGGGCGTGCAGCGGGACGCGGTGACGCTGGGAGAAGGACAGGGGGCTGCAGCGCTACCTTGGAGAGCAGAGGTGAAGCAGAAAGCGTCGAACCGGTCCTTCTGCTTGTCCCTGGCACCGTAGGTCCGGACTCCGGGCAGGAGGAGGCGGCCACCGCACGGCTCCCGCGAGTTGATGATGGGGTAGTGGACGGTCCCATCGAGGATCCAGCCGGCGTTGCACCAGTCCAGACCCTCTGTCCAGGCTGTGGGGTGAGAGGTGGCTCAGCACCGGCACTTCCCTCCTCCCCATACCCCCCAGACAGGCGTGGTTTTCGGCTGCAGCGTTATTTTTTTTTGGAATGCTTCACCTTTGTACAGCTGCTGGTAGGTGGCGAGGCGGGAGTCCTGCTGCTCGCAGGCTCGCTTGGCTTCGTGGTAGTTGAATTTGTAGCGCCCATTGCTGGGCTGGTAAGGGAAGACAACCCCTGGAGGGACAGGGACAGGGTGAGGGCAATGCTCTCCCAAAGAAGCTTTGACTTAACATCCCTGAGGATTCCGAGCTGAATTTAACGCTAGGGAACAAAACCATGCAACGGGGGAGGCAAAGAGCTTTCAGCTGAGAGCCCCGCTCCTGCCACATCCCCCGAGCTCACCCTCGAGGTGCAGCGTGAGTGAGATGCTCTCATCCTCCAGCCCGTTGACGAGCTGGCAGCGGTAGCGGCCCTCGTCCTCCAGCGCCACGTCGGTGATGGTGAGCGAGGCGTCGTAGCGGTGGCTGTGCCGCAGGCGCACCCGCGGGCTCAGCGGCCCGTAGTTCTTGTGGTAGAGCCCGTTGGTGATGATGATGATGCTCTCCCGGTAGTTGGCCGGCTCCACCTTGCTCCACTTGACGCGGTAGTTGTGGGGCAGGGCTCGCAGGACGCAGGGCAGGGTGGCCGTGGCGCCGCGCTGCGTGTGCACCGTGGGGTGGAGCGGCTCCAGCAGGTACTGCAGGCGCAGTGGGGCTGCAGCCCCCCGGGCAGCCTCAGCACCCTCTGAGCCCTCCCCGAGCAGCCCTCAGCCCTCTGAGGGTTTCTATCGCCCATCCTGGCTGCTCTTGGTCTCTCCTGCACCTCCAGGAGGCACAGCTCAGCTCCTGCCCTGGCTGGACCTGCCCAGCATCCCCTCTCCAGCACCAAACAGCAGTGCCCAGTTCTTCCTGCAGGCTCTGCTCTCTACACAGCTCCACATCCTGCCCCCAGCCCTGCTCCTTGCCCAGGCTCTCTGTCCCCCAACCAGCCCTGCTCCCTACACAGCTCCACATCCTGTCCCCAACCCTGCTCCTTACCCAGGCTCTGTGTCCCCCCACCTGCCCCCTAAAAGGTTCCACATCCTGCCCCTAACCCTGCTCCTTGCCCAGTTCTCCCTGCAGGCCCTGCTCCCTACACAGCTCC
>JANRGV010000061.1:512113-524675 GCA_024734035.1 Alethe castanea | reverse complement strand
ATCCCGCCATTCCCGGCTCATCCCCCCATTCCCGACTCTGCTCCCCTTCGGGACCCCCCCAACAACCCCAGAGGTGGCACCGAAAGAGGGAAGAGCAGAAAACTTTTGTGTCCTTTGTTATTTCTATTTGTTGTGTTTGCCTCGCCCATAGTCTGGGGTTACTCTGATCAACTGCGTATCAACTAATTTAATTTCAAAAAGCTTATTTTATAATCTGATTTGGGAGGGGGAAATCTCCATTTATGATTTTTGCCCCCCTCCGCCTGCTGGACGCGATCATTATTCTTGCATTTTCTAATGAAATGCAAGATTACAAATTAATTGAATTGCTTTTCCCCCCCTCCCTCCGCCACCCCCTTCAGTCTGTCATCTCTGGTAAATTTGGGGCTAATCGTAAAGAAATTGCAAATATCCACAGCGAGAATGGAGGGTGGTTTTTTTTTTTTTTGGGTTGGTTTGGACTGAGCAAAGCCGGGAACGGGGTTAGTTCGTAGCAACTCTTCGAAAAATCCCTGCGTGGAGAGTCCCGTCGGGGCCCCTCATCCCGCAGGTCCCCCGCACGCTTCTGGGGAGAGAAGTGCTGGGGGAACGGCGAGAAAAAACAGCACGGAACAAAAAAGAGGTTTGAATGGATGGGAGATGGAAAACGGGTCTCATTTCTTTTTTTTTTTTTTCTTTTTTATTTTTTTAAATTTTTTTTTGTTTGTTTGTTCATTTTTAATAAACCCCACAAGCACGGGAATTTGAGCCAAAACAGAGCAGAGCAGGGAGCACAGTGCGGGAGGAGCAGCAGTTTCCAAAATATCCCAAAATCCTGAGCCTGCTGCCGGCGGAGCCCGCGGTGCCGGCGCGTCCCTCCTGCCCCGCTCCACCCATCACACACGAGGCTGCGTCCGAACTGCAGCCCCCCAAAAACTTGCAGCCTTAAAATAAAAGAATAAAATAAAAGAATAAAATAAAATACATCCATCTTGTGAACCATCAGTTTGTCAAGTTACAGCTGGAAATCCTGGGAAATAGTACATCATTGAAGTGAAGTTTAAGATTTCCATTTGATCCTCTAATGTCACTTAAATTTTGGTCTTATTTTTTTTTTGACATACCTAAAGACAGATCCTGTATTTATAATCATAGGGATTAAATCTGAAGTGCATTATTATTATTAATATTATTATTATTATTACTTCTTTAACAGCACAATTCTGTTAGAAAACCCTGCATCTAGATTGTTTTTAATTTATTTTCACAAAATAAACCTTCAAATCTGTCCATTTTGCTTGCTGGTATATTCAGCCACTATTTGATTAGACTTACTGTAAATATGGCATCAACTAGGTCATTTTATATCATATAAATAATTACTAAATTTGATGAAAACTTGTTTCTCCACAACATAACCCATCACTGAAGCAAGTGTGAGGGTTGTGCCTCCAGAGCTGACCACGACAGGCTCATGGCAGAGAATTTCAGATTTCTCCCTGACTTGCTCCATTGGCCTCGAGTGAACGATTTTTTTCACCTTTAATCAAAAATCAGCGTGTTTCAGGGCACAAAACACCTTCCTAAATAAATTAATTAATGGAGGAATTTTCTGCTGCTTCCCCAGGAAGAGCCAGGACTGTCCTGTTTTCGCTCCTGTCTGGCAAAAAGTTTTGAAATAAAAGTTTTGAGCAGAGGTAGGAGGTGCCCCTGCAGTGCCCAGGGTCCCTTCTGCATCCCCACAGCTCCGTGGCTTTTTCCAGCCCCGGGGCTCTCCAAAGCATCTTTGCCCTGTCTTTCCTCTCCCTGCTTCAGTATAAACCCATCCTCTACTGTCACCAATGCACAGATTTCAGAGAGGGAAAAAAAAAAAAAATAAGTGATATTCTGGGTCCTTAAACCCATCCTCTACTGACACCAATGCACAGATTTTAGAGAGGGGAAAAAAAAAAAAAGAGATATTCTGGGTCCTTAAACCCATCCTCTACTGACACCAATGCACAGATTTTAGAGAGGGAAAAAAAAAATAAATTAAATATTCTGGGTCCTTAAACCCACCCTCTACTGTCACCAATGCACAGATTTTAGAGAGGGAAAAACAAAAAATAAATGAGATATTCTGTGTCCTGTAATACCAGGGGTTTCCCAGCTCTGGGATGGTGACAGCATCCTCCCAGCTGGGCTGTTTTACTGCAGAGATGTTTTCGACCCCACATAAATTACACTGAATGTTTGTTTCCAAATTAAGAAATAGGGAAAAATAAGCAAGTGCCATTTAGACAAGCACTGGAAAGACAACACCTCCAATTTTTGGGGGGATTTAAACATAGATTTTAATGTTTCTTTTGGAAAGTTTAGACTCTTTTTGAAGATGAAAAAAAACCCCAGAGGTCACTTTCAAAGCCAAGCATTGCTCTGAGCAGAGCTCAGCTGAGGGGTCCCCCAAAGCCAGCCCCATATTTTCCCCTAAAAGTAATTTTTAGAAAAGCCCAGACTGAAGTGCACATACTCCCTGCCTCAGCCTGAACCCTCTTTTCCCTCTCTGTAGGTGCTGCATCCCAAGGAAAATGTTTTACCTGGTGTCAAACAGGGTTTGACAGGCTCTGTGCAGCCCCCACTCCAGGGAGGAATATCTCAGGATAAATCTATTCCCTCTGAAACCACTGTAACACCACCCCCACCTTATTGTTCTTGGACTGTTCCTCATTTTCTGTGCACTGAACCCCTTTTTTTCCTAATTCCCCCTTAGAAAGGAAATAAAAATCCGTCCTCATTTGGAAGAGGATGAAGTCACACATACATGTCCTTTAATCATATATAAACAATTTGAGATTACAGGGATTTTAATTTCTTTCCAACCCTGATAACTTTGATTCAACCTTTTCCTGCAGCATCACCTTCAGCTATAGGAGCAGCCCAGGCCTGATCCTTCTCTCCTTGCAGGAAGTTTGACACGAACAAAACCAGCACTTTTTAGAGCCAGAGACATTAAGCAAAGACGCATTTGGGATAAGTGTGCCTACCCTGGCATGAGCAGAGTGAGATTCTGATTTCTCTGGCCACAGCAGCTCTGCAGGACTGGTGGGAGGCAGCACCAAAACCTCCTCTGGGGAAAGCATAAAGCCAAAACGCTAATTTACACCAAATACAGTTCTGACCACGGTGATGTTAACTGGATATTTCAGTTTATTTATCAGTTTAGCGTTCTCCCCCTCCCCGGAGTGCTGCTGTTCCAGGATTTAGCACACAAGGGCTGCCAAGATCACCGATCCTATTGAACTTCTGCAAGCAGGCAGGGTGGTGCTGTGGGGCTGAGGAGAGGGGAGAGTACAACAGCAAACCCCAGATGCTCAGGAAAGGTGACACACACACGGGCAGGAAGGTTGGAGGAGCCTCTTTCTCCATCCTCACCCCTCTGACCTGCCCCATACCTGGCTCAGGGGTGGGAATTCCTGAGAAAGCCCCAGTGCTCAGCACGTGAATTCCTGAGAAAGCCCCAGTGCTCAGCACGTGAATTCCTGAGAAAGCCCCAGTGCTCAGCACGCGTAGGGTCACTGGGTGGGGTGGAGGGTTGTGTGGTGACCCCCAAACCCCGTCCACATCCCTCCTCACCTCCTTGAGGACACCCCTGAGCCAAGCCAGCCTGGCAGGCAGGCGAGTGCCCAACTCGCTGGAGCATCCTGCATCCTTCTCCCCTGGGTACCACGGGCCCCTGATCCCCCCAGATCCCCCCCAGACAACAGGGCAGCTTTCACTAACAACCCCCAAAGCCCGATGGAGGGGAATTGGACGCAGGAACCACCCTGAAATCCCAGTGGAACCATTTTTTCCCCGCTGAAGCCACCAGCGTTTCCCAGTGCCAGCAGAAAGCATTGCCCTGGCACGCAGCGCAGAGAAAAGAGGGCAGCAGCTGCCAGGCAGCGCCCAAGCCATGACAATTACTGGGTGGGGGGGTCGATGGGGGCAGCTGGCTGCTGATTTTTTTTTAATTTTTTTTTTTTAATTCATCTTCCTTTAAATAAGATTGTTCCAATTAACAAAGCGCTCGGCCAGAACAGGTTTGGGAGGGGAGGAGCAGGCGCGGGATGCGACAGCCCCCCGCACAAACAGCCTAAAAAAAGAGGAACCCAAATCTATTTCTACGTGCGCGTCTCTCGCCTGGGTTGATCCACCGGCACGGAGAGCTTGGGGCGGGATTTAGGATTTCCCCTCCGGAGGAACCCGGCTCGTTTGCAGGGCGATGGTTCCAGCCCTGCATCCCTCTCCTATCCCAAATTGCTGTACCTGCCAGCACACAAGAGCCTTTTGTCTCCCAGCCCAGTGGCGGGAGTGCCCCGCGTTTTAGTGCCATTAATGTCCAGAAAATAAATGGAAAATAAACACTCTCTTCACAGCTGAATCGCCACATCCCACCCCCCCCACCCCATTAATACAACGTTGAGCCGCTGACAAATATTCCTTTTAAAAATGCCAGCACAGTTGGAAAGGGATTTGTTTTCATTTAGGGGAGATGGGTAATTTTTGCCTTAATAAATGTTTTTCCTCATTTCCACTGGAATAGGATATTTATGAGGGGTCACTCGATATCAGAGCCATGGCAGCAGCAGCACAGGCTGCAGATACAGCAGCAGGGCTATCACGACACGACATTGCTGCTCTGTGCCACGATTTTAAGCCTCAACACCAGCTGAACTCCTCTCTGATGCTGAACTCTAAGATTAATTAATACTTCATCATATCTTTTTTTTCCTTTTTTTTTCCTTTTTTTTTTTTTCTTTTTTCCTACCTAGGGAGCACAGAGAATTGCACTGCAATTGGCTGTACCTCGATCTGTTCAAAATATTTTCAACTTTTTTTTTTGGTCGTGTTTTTGCTATATTTGTGCCAAATGATAACCAGGACCATGTGAATATTACATGACAAAAAAAAAAAAAAAAATTCTGGGTTACTCAAGAAGGTTTTTTTTCTAGTTTAGATACAAGAAACTATTGATGTTTTTTTTTTTCCTTGACAAAAGTTTAGAAGAATTCCCGAGTTCCATTAAAAAAATTAACTCCATGCCACTTTTTTCCCGATTTTTTTTTTCAGGTGAAGGCAGGAATCTATTGCCTCACTTGGAATAAGTTATTTCAGCAATTCCAGCAATATTCCAAACCAGCTCTCCCACAGCTGTAGCTGTTCTCTGTGCAGCAGAGTCCTCCCTCCTCACTAATATAACCAGAACAAGAGAAATAAATGTATTTTACCGAATCATTTAAGTTGGAAAAAACCTTTAAAACCAACCCAACCATTAAAAATTTACAAGTATTTGAGTCCTTATTGACAATCCCTCAGCCAGGTCGGAGTCCTGTGACACTTCACCCTCTGAAGCTGATTTTAACTCTTTAAATTCTCTCACAGCAGCCTTCTGCACACCAAGAGCTGCCAAGAGCAGAGCAAGCAAGGGCAGGATCTTGTCCCCAGCCCATCACTTCATTAAAAGCATCTCTGCCCCTCCTGCCCCGTGGCACTGTGCTCACCCCTGCTGCCACACCAGCCTGGAATTTGGGTTTTTTCTCCTGGCATTTGGGGTTTTCCCTCGTTTCCCACTGTGAGGATGCTGGGCTGCACTGCAGTTCCAGGGTCGGTGCCAGTAGAGGCTCCCAGAGGCACCTCCAGCCCTGCCTGATGCTCTGGGCAGCTGCAGCACCCCTCCCCAGCCCCCAAAAATAAGAACCCAGCACGAGGAAACCCAGGATGAGGCAGGGTGGGGGAATTGTGCAGCCACCACCCTCCTGGATGGGGCAAAGCCACCACTGCCGCTCTGCTCCCCACTTTTTTATCAACCTTTTGTTGCCAGCCAAAGGGCTCAAGTATTGGGGTGTAGGAAAGCACAGCCCCATCTGTTTCCCATCTGATTTTTTTGAGGAAAAAACAGACAATTATGCCTTTAGAAAATAACCCTATCTCTGCACTGAGTCAAGTATTTGACAAGAACTGAAAGAGTGCTGGGCCTTCCTCCTGAGAGCAGCTCCTCGCTTTCTGGAGTTGATTTATTTCCAGCTTTTACCTCCTCCATGCCCTAGTTTTGGTTTGGGTTGTTTCAGAGGGCTGGGAGAAGACAAAACCTCACCAGGCCATCTCCTGCTGGGGCAGAAAATGAACCCTCTTTGCACTTTTTAGGTGCTCAAAGCTTCCCAGACAGGCAGGAAATGGGTGCAGCCTCATCCCACCCCTTTCACCCCAAGCCCTGGAGTACTGCTGGGCTCTCAGGCCACAGTGGGGACTCCAGGGAGTGGAAATTTTGGTAGCTTCAGTTGCCCATTAGAGAATGAGCACAAAAACCTTCAGGAATCACCTTCCCTGAGCCTGGAGCTGCTTGGTTCTTCCCCAAACCCCAGCAGTGGCATGGGGGAAGCATCACATCCTGCACCCCTGGGGTGAGCTGAGCATTCCAGGCTGCTCCAGTCAGAGACAGCCTGGAGTTCAGAGGTGAAAATATTTGGGTTTGCACACAAACACCCCAAACCTGGCCAAACCTCAGCACCCAGGAATGGCCCCAGCACTATCTTGGATTTTGCTGGTGTTAACTGGGGGCATCCAGCTCTGGGCTGTGCAGGGATGGCAGAAAACCTTTAATCCTTCCCAAAGGGCTGATGAGCTCCCCTCTCCAGTTGTGCACAGACTGAAGCTGTTGGGGATGTCACCAAGGAATGGCTTAGTGGGTGGAGCTGGCTGGACACTTTTCTGATGGAAAATGACAATTCATCAAAAGCAAGATGTCATGCCTAAACACAGTCCATTCCCACAAAGAGCTTGTTTTGAAAGAGAAATTGTGAGGGGAGAAGCGTTGAAACGAGATCAACACATTTTGCTTTGGGCTTTTCACGAAGGAACACAGAGCTTGTTGGAAAAAAAAATCACTTTCCATTTTAATATTTCACATTATAGAGTCTAAAGTAATTTACTTTGCAATTTCACTCTGAGAAAAACATTGAAGTTTCATCTCTTGTTCTTCTTCAGAAGTGGAAGAAAGGGAGAAGGAGAAGGGAAGAAAAACTTCAAGTATTGCCAATGAATTTCAAACATCCTCTTCCCCTTCCGGCTGTCTTAATGAGATCAGCCCTGAATCCATAGGAGCCCTGCTCAGGAAAAATCTCATTCAAAATGTTTTCTCAACAACAACAAAAGATTAGGGATGGAAATGCCCACGGGAAAGGAGCAAGTCAGAGAACATTTTTCTGGTGAGGGAGAGGGAGCTTTTGGGGAGGATGAGCATGATGGGATGGAGGAAGGGTCCCTCTGGAACCACCTATGGTCGATGCAATATTGCAGAGAGCACCAGGTGAAGCCTGTGGGGGCTGCACCAAACTCCCCTTTAGTGGGAGCAGCCCTGAATCACCCCAAAACCAGCCCAGGGCTCACCCTGAGAGCAGCACTTGTGTCTCAGGCTCCAAACCTTCAGCCCGGGGAGCTGCTGATGAAATAGAGAGGTTTGGAGAAAAGCAAAATGCTCCTGGATTGAGGTGGAGCAGCAACTCATCCTTCAGCTGCTGGAGAGGCAGCAGCTGGGCAGGGCCTGCTCCAGCTACTCCTTTGAAGGAGGATGCCTGAGATGTTGGAGATCTATGCCAAAATTGTGCCAGGATGGGTGATCAGGAGCTGTGCTCAGGCTGCTGCACCCCTGAGGACCCTCCCACCCAAAGTGCCACTGTCACCACCTTCTCAGATCCTGCCAGGGACAAGCAGTGAGGACAAGGAGGTGCTTGGTCCTTCCTGCTCTGCACTCAGCACCAGGCAGAGCCAGGAAAAGCCATGAAATTGGAGAAACGATCCACACCGACCCTTTTAGCCGGTCCTGTTTTGGGAGAGCACTTCCAAGCACAGTTAATAAAACAGGACAGAGCAGGAGGGATGGCCAAACCCTGGCAGACACTGCCCTGCTCGTCCTCTCTGCCCCATCCTCCAGCACCTGCCTGGGGATATTTCTGCCTCCTGCTCCCCCAGCAGATTTTTTGCTGCCACAATGCTGCGATGCCAGGCACATCCCGGGCTGGAGCTGCCACCCCTTTTGTCTGAGGGCATGAAAAGCCCAGGAAGGTTGGGGGGACGTGGCTGTCACCGAGTGATGAGTGGCTGTGCAGCCTTACCCGTCTGGCACCGGTGCCCCTCACCACAAATGCCATTGGCACAGCTCTGCACAAACAGCTTTTCAGGGCTCGCCCGGTTCTCCCGGCTGCCATAGAAACCCCTGTTCAGCTGAAAGTATATTAAAGGGTGGCGCTGGCCCTCGCGCTGAATTCATCACATTGTATTCCACCAGGGGAAAAAAAAAAAAAAGAGAAGAAAGCCCACCCCTTTGTGCCTCTGCCTTCGCTTTCTCTGTCCGAGGGAGATGGTTCCTCTCTGGCTCATTTTGTATTTGCATGGCACAGCCCTGGGAAGGAGCACTTCACCCTGCCAGCTCTCCCCATCAGGCCTCCTGCCGCTCCATCTCCCCAAATGCCACCAAGGAAGCACCAAAAGGCTCCTCAGAATAATTTTAAAAAGCAGATATGAGAAAATGTGGGAGTAAATCCCTCCCTACTCCTCCAGCCTGCTCTTCTCCATCGTTCCTCCCCAGCTCTGCAGACAGCCATAGGGTGGAGATGGAGCTGCAGCCAGTGGGTCCCAACAGGGGTTTTTGGGAGGCAGAGACATATTTGGGCACACACATCCCTGTCCTTACAGAACCAGGCTGAGCAGGAAGTTTCCAGCTTGAACAGCAGCAAAAATGCCATGGAACACACCTCAAATAGATCTGAAATTACATGTGAGGCACGATTTGAAGAGGAATAAACTAGATTTTCCCCAACTGCTGAGCAAGCTCACCCCCTCAACACAGGCAAGGCCCTGGCTCCAAAGCCTCTCTGAGCTGTGCAGAGCAGCTTTGTCCACCCTCCCCAGCCCAGGGAATCCTTGGGGCAGCTCAGAGGTAATTTAGTCATTTCAGGCACATCGGCCGGCGCGAGCTGGGAGTCACCAATTCAAGCAGATTTCATGCCCTGCCACTGCCCATATCTCTCTATCAGGGAGGCCAGCAGAGATCCTGCAACAGCATCTGTGGTAGGACTTCAGCCTGTCCTGCACAGCCAAGCACTTGTTCCACCACAGCAAAGACCAACGAGCCCCAGGATATTCCACATTCACACCAACAAGTCCCAGGTCCAACTGTGTTAGTCCAAACCCAGCATTTTGGGGTTATAACCTGAGCTTCCACTTCCAGAAATGGAAAACCTCGCTGTTTCTTGCAGAGTTTGCTCGTGTTTTTTAATAAATTCTCCTCCGGTGTCGTCATGTCCCGTTCCACCCCCACCCCGAGGATTTAATTTTGTTGGATAATTCCTCCCAAGGCTTTCCATTCCAGCAAAAAGGAATCAGTTTTGCTCAAATTGATTAGCCTTTGTTTTTAGCCAGAGCAGTCCTCAACCCTAAACTGACCTCACTCCTCATTGCTTACGCCAGTGCCCACAGAGGTGCCTGAGCGCAGTGGCTGCCTCAAATCTGCTGTGAAAGCACTGCTTAAATTTAAAAAAAAAAAAACCCTTTGCACCAATTTAATTTTTAAACCATTTATTTTACCTCTACTGACAATAAAAGCAGAAAGGATCAAAGCCAAGCCCTTTTGTGGCTCAGGGTGCCCCTTCCATCAGCGCGCTTTGTTCCAAACACCCTCAAAGAAACTCTCATTTTGGTCAAGAGCCAATTATAAAAATTGGGTTGGGGGGGTTTGCTTAGCTTTAGAGGTGCAAAATTGTCATCACATCTGTAAAGCTACCAAATGGCCCTGCACAGGCAGAGGGAGGGGAGGCTGTGGATGGAGGGGATGCTCAAAGGCCGGTGCAGGGAGGGAGTTTCTCATCTCTGTCCTCATCCCTCCTGCATCTCCCCTTCCCCTGCCACACGCAGCAGCTCCAGGCTTCCTCAGGAGCACAGCACGGGGTTTCTTGCCTCTGACAGCTCAGCTGATCCCCACACACACCCTGGGAGTCTCAAGGTGGGAAGAGATTCCACATCCCGCACAGCCCTGACAGGGAAGAGACACCCAAACCTCCAGACCCACACACGGGCACGGGGTGCTGGATGGCTGCCCAAAATCCCATCCCACGGCCAGACTCGCTGCCAGAACATTCGTGCCCGCGATGGTTTGTTGACTTCGCTCCCCTCGTGCCGCAGGAGCATCCGCACTCACAGCACCCTCACCGTGAGCTGGCACAGGGCACAGCCCGGGTCCCCCCGCTGCCCCAGGGGGCACAGGAGCCCCACTCGAGCCCATGCCGGCACATCGTCACCGTGCGGGGACCCTGCCACGCTCGTCTGGCCGCTCTCTGCCCATCTGCATCACAAAAGCCCCATTCTTGTGAACTTGGGCGACCTCCCGACCTCGCCAGCTCGGGGAGTGAATGGCTTTAGTCTGCCACGACCATCATGTCACTTTGATTAGTGCGTGAATAAACTCTCAATCCCGGGCTGGGGGAGGCAGGGCCGGCGGCAGCCGCGGGATCGGCACCCGCAGCCCCGCACCCCGGGGACCCAGCGCCTTCGTGGCTCTGCCAGCTAAACCACAGCACCCAGGGAAACCCCACCCTGCCCTGCCTGCACCCAACTCTCCCACCACAATGCCCTGCGGGCGTTTAATTTTGTTTCTTCGCGGTGAGCAGAGCGGGTAAAATTCAGTGTTTAAGGATGCGCAGGGAAATGCTGCCAGTACTCCAAAAGCATCGAGGGAAGCTCCCTGTGTAAGCATTGGCGGGGCAAACTGGGTTGGATCCACCCAAATGTCCCAGCAGCACCTGGAGGGGTTTGGGAAGGAAACTCAGAAACATTGAACTCTTCTCAAATTGCACGGGGAAAGAGCAGCAAGGGCATCCATCCAGCTCTGCCCTCTCCTGAGCACGCAGATTTGAGTCTGAGTGAGGCTGAGGGGATGGGTGGGTGCTGTGAGGATGTCTGGGTGCCCCAGTGATGCTTTCAGCTCATCCAGGTCTAGCAGCCATCACCAGCTTCACAGGAATGGCCACACAACCCAGCTTCACCTAAAAAATCCAGCAATCTGGGGGGGGGCAAAAACTCCATAAGCGAGCTTTTGGGCAGGCAGACATTCGTGCTTTTGGGGGGAAACCTGGGGAATCTCATCTTCCAGGAGGGCCTGAAGTGCACCTCAATCTATAAAGCCAACCTGCAGCATGGAACAAGCCTCAAACATCTGCTTTTGAGGAAAAGCTGAACTCCTGCACCACCCTCCCGCTCAGTGCACGCGCTACAACATCTAATAAACCCCGAGTTGCTCAACACCCATCAAACCTGCCCAAATATCACCGTTTTAAGTCTAAAAATGCAAGATCTGTAGGAAAGGGTGAGGAAGACAGTAAATTAGGCCCTGCACGAAGGGTTCTACATGGGAAGCTAATGACCTTTTGTCTCTCCTGTCTGCAGACGGGCCTCATTTGCATGTATGCACTTGGAATAATCTCGTCCATATTTCAAGCGTGTGGCTGCATCCCCGAGTCCTCCTCCAGAGAGGTTCCCTCCCGCTGTGCATGCCATTATCTGAGTGCAGCCACTTCAGGCTGCCTCTAAAGCCACCTAGACACTAGGCAGCCTTCTCCAGCCCCACAGGAGCCTCTGCCTGGGCAGGAGAAAGAGAGGTTTGAGGCCCCAAAAGTGGGAAAAGAGAGAAGTGGCGTGGCTGGGGGACACCCCGAGCTGTGAGACCCCAACAGCAGTGCCCACACCTCACCTTTGGGGATCATCCCTGGGTTTTGGGGTGGCTGCTCCAGCTAACAGCCAGCCCTCTCCTCCTCTCCAATCTTTAGGCTGGTCTCAGGACTGCAAACATTTTTACAGATCCCTCTGCTGCAAGCCGAAGTCGTGGCCTGCCCTTTATTTGGTGCTTTGAGGAAAATTTTGATGCAATTCCCAGAAGGGCAGGTTAAAAATGTTGGGAGTGGATAATCTGGGTGTCACTTGAGGTCTCTCCTCCTCCAAGCCTGGAGGCCTCTCAGAGCTGCTTTAACAGCCCAGGGGGAAGCTGTGACCCTGGCTGGGGGCAGCTGATGTTCACTGGGGCCCAAGCAGCTCCTTGCAATGTCCAAAAATCCAATGTCCACTCAAGGTGAAGGGCAGCCAGGTGACTTTGCTGTCAGGGGACACCTTGCCCAGTTCTTGGCCTCCCCC
The DNA here is from genome assembly GCA_024734035.1 of Alethe castanea. Lineage (NCBI taxonomy): Eukaryota > Metazoa > Chordata > Aves > Passeriformes > Muscicapidae > Alethe > Alethe castanea. Next base: position 512,501 of record JANRGV010000061.1, on the reverse strand, counting down.
AGCCTCACCCACCTGCCCCAGAGAAGGATCAGCCCCAGCTCAAAGCAACCTGGGCTGCATGAGCCAGAGAAATGCCAGGAAATATCTCCCCACTTCCTTCCCAGCCTTTTCCAAGGCTTTCAGCAATAAAGATAAAATCTCTGCTATTTACAGCAGGATGCTCCTCCAGGAGCAGGGCTCAGCCGGGCTCTCCTGTGCCAGCCCTGGCAATTCTAACAAAGGCTCCTCCCGTCCTGGCGCTGGGAAGGCAGAGCACAAGCCCTCAGACAGGCAGAGCTGCCAATCCGGCCCCAAATCCCTCAAAAGATTGATTAAGGACGAAAAAAAACCAAAAACAGAACCAACCCCCCCCCAAAAAAAAAAAAACCTAAAAAAAAAAATCCCACCA
>JANRGV010000061.1:495486-506492 GCA_024734035.1 Alethe castanea | reverse complement strand
TTCTTCTTTTTTTTTTTTTTTTTTTTAATTTTTCCTGTTCTTCTAGTCTTATGTTCTTCACCTGAAATCTAAAGAAAAATAAAATCACTGTAAACATCAGCACTTTCTGCCATTTTCCCGTTTGCTGACATGATTTCAGTGCTGTTTCCCCCTCGCTTTGCATGCTCCAGCACTCCTCCCCCCACCTCCCACCCCAGCCTTGCTAAACACGGGCAGGCACAAGGTTGGGTCATCCATCAGACCTCCCCACTCCTGCAGGACCAGATTAAATTAAGGTTGCATGAAGCTTCTGTCTTGATCTTCAGGCATTTCTGCTGAAAACAGTGATTTTGATCACTATTTGCATAATGCACGGTTACGTATTCACCGGCTCCCTAATTACACGATCCGTGTTCGACACCCTGCAGACGTGGGGAGGTTTGTGCAGGGCATACCAACCACTGCTCCTGCTGCTGCTCCTGCTGCTCAGGTGAGCCCAGGGTGCTCCATCCCCTCCCCTCTGCCCCTCCCTGCAGGCTGGGGTGGTCACAGGGGTGGTCACAGCCCCCTCTGCCCCCTCTACCCAGAGCGATGCCAGTCCCTGCCCTGCAGCTGCCAGAACAGAGCCACAGCCCTGTGTTCACCCTCTGGGGTGCAAGGCCCTCTTGCTCATCCCTCAAGCCTCTCTCTTGCCCATCCTGCACGTTTCCAGGTGCATGGAAAGCAGTTTTCCCTCTTTTTCATCTCCTCAGCAGTCCCAGAAGAACCTGACGTGCCAGAGGGAAATCCAGCCAGGGGCTGTTTGCTGAGATGATTCAAGAGCTGAGCTGCTTTGGAGGTGGGAGCAGCACATGGGAGGTTTAGTCCATGCCTGGAAGCACAGCAGAGCCCAGACCACATTTCCCACATGGCTGGTGTGGTGCCACTGACCCCTTGGAGACCCCAGGAAGGAGCTGCTTGCTCACCACCAGCTCCTCACACTTGCAGGGGGCAAGTTCCCACTCCCTCCTGAACTCTTCATTTGGAAAACAGCAACATTTGCAGGGATTTTGGTAGAATCATGGAATGGTTTGGGTTGGAAGGGGCCTTAAAGTTCATCTTATTCCACCCCCTCCATGAGCCAGGTTGCTCCAAGCCCTGTTCAACCTGGCCTTGGACACTTCCAGGGATGGGCCAGCCACAATCCGTTTAATTTCAGACACAGCTTTCCAAATTCCTGTGTTTAGCACTGAATCAGGTCCAACATCTGAAATACTCTAAAGGCACTCTGCACAGATCCAGCCCTGGAATGCTGACAGGCCAGCCTGGTGCTGGGTGTGTGCTCTTACAAGAGCAGCATTTTGCAGTGAGTCCCACCTGGGTCAGCAAGCCAAAATTACCTTTTCAGGTGTTAAAGAGCATGAGCTAGAGCTAAGAGGTGTGCTCAGAAGACAATAAATAAAACTCCAAACTCCAATTACTTGACCTAAACATATGGATGTTTAAAACCCATGTCTGTGTTATTTTTTATTATTGTGATCATCAGGATCATCATCTCTGGCAAATTAGGAATACACAAAACAGCCACACACAAAGAAAATCCTGGACCTCAACTCAGGTCATGCCTTCCTAAAATCTCCTTTGCAAGGTTTTATCGGCAAGAGCAGGGAGTAGAAGCAGTTGGTACAAGCAGCTGAAAGACCAAATCAAAAGCATGTGAGCAGATTAAAGAATCAATCTCTCCGTTTGATGCAGAGGAAATCCCACTAATTATAAAGAAGGGGCTTATTTCCTGGAGTCACTCTGTTTGAAGTCATCAAAACTAGTAATACTTAATTACTCTACTTTATGGAATATATAACATGGAAGCCCTTTGCCACTCGCCAGCCCACTGCTGCCATGGCTGCTGCTGGGTTTCCAGGGGGCTCTGCTGATGTTCCTCCTCTACCTATGCCCTTATTTATTCAAATGAAGCCCTTAACAGCCCTTGCATGAGCCTGTAGGGAAGCATTTAAACGTGCTTTAAAAGGAGGTTATAATGAAAAAAAAACCCGGAGTGATTTAGCCCTGTGAGTTACCTGGCTATTACTGAAGTGTGTGTGTGCCAGCAGACTCCTGCAGAATCAGGTATTGAGGATTAAACCAGACTCAAGGTATTTGCCTCATCCTAATCCTTGGAAAAGGAAGGGAACTGCCAGTGGTGTGAGTGAAACTCAGCCCTTCAGACCTTGCTGAGCCATCTTTGGAGGTCCAAGAGTGAGCTGCCAGCTTCTGGTTCGTGGACACATCCACATGACATCCATGGAGAGCTGAAAAAGCACAGCCAGGGGCCTTGAGGAAATGAAAGGAGGATCAGGATCTTCTCAGAACTGGTGTGAAGAGATCTAAAATGAAGGACTCTCTGATTGTCCTCATCTCTCCAGGTGGCCACAGGGCAAATCTGGCAAGGATGTGCTCTGCTCAAGGGCCAACAACCCCCAGACTCCTCAAACAGCACGGTAAAAGTTCAGTTTCTGGCACTGGGTGATTCACATGGAGGGGAATCACAGATTCCATTAAAATGTAGTGATAATCTTATTTTTACAGGTTGAGAGAAACCTTGGAAAATGAGGTTCAGGCAGGGAAAGGCAAGTAAGTTCCTTTTTGCCATTTCTGGTGTGGTTTCAAATGGATCTGAGTGTTCCAAATTGCATCCCTGGCCCCAGTGCTGCTCCCAGCACCTGAGCCTTTGAGCAAAGAATTTCCTGGTATGGGAGCAAAACCCTTGGGATCAACCCAGGATACCACGAGGTTCCCTGAGCCCAAAATTCTTCTAAAGGCAAACTGCAGCTATGGTGAAGAGCTGCCTGTTTCCATGGTGGGGAGCACCAGGACAACCCAGGTGTGGGTTTGACTTGCTCAGGTCTGGCTGGTTATGAGACTTTTTTTCAAATTGTTCTTTTTCCAGCCATGCTGGTAAATGTTGCAGAGGAGGGACAGGAGCACAGCTCTTCCTTCATCACCACCTGCACACACCCCCCTGGGTCTGGGGGAGCTGCAAACACCAGCATTGCCAAGGGCAATAATGAATCTCCTGCTCCATCCTGGAGCTCCATCCTTCTCCCAAATAACAGAGTCCAGCTGGGAGAGCACAGGGAGATGTGGAGCCAAGTGCCTCTGTTTGAAATTCTGTGCATACCATGACATCAGAAATGCCCCAGGAATGCTGTTTTGGAGTCATGAGGCCTCACAGCCAGGAATAGTGGGTGGAAAGAGTTTGTTTCCCCTAACACAGAAGGGAAAGAAATCTGCTAAGCCTAGGTTTGACCTGACTGGGAAATGCAACTGGGCTCCAGACTAGCTCAGCTGGCCTGAAAAATCCCTTTTAAGATGTCTGAGCCTTGTGGAAGCCCCAAGCAGAGCAGAGACCTCTGCATGAGGTCCCTTGCAATTCTGCTGCTGGAGGGAGAAGAGGTGGGTGCTGTGCTGAACAGCATCCACAGGGCAGGCATCACTGAAATCTTCTGCTCCCCCTGCTCTTGGCTGTGCCCTTCCTTGGTGGAGATCAGCTCCAGAAAGGCCCCAGCACTTCCAGGCTCTGTGGGAGGGTGGGAGAGCACTGAGGCATCCCCACAGATCTGAGGGTGAGGGCTCAGTGTCCAGCCTGGTCACAGCCTGGTCTGCTCTGGATCCCAAGGACTGCACAGTCCAGCCAGGACCTCCCCTGCTCCGTGCTCTCCTTTGGAGAACAAGAATCCACCTGCAGGGCACAGCTCAGAGCTCTTTTTGCTCCATCTTTTACATGCTTGGAGGGAGTGTGAATCAAAATATCTCCCTGAGCAACACAGAGATATCCAGCATTTCACCCATTGAGGGTGGTGGGAATAGTCCAAGCAGGACCTGAAATAAAACTCACATTTCAGTCCCTCTGGAACTGAGAAACACCCACGACAAGTCTGATTTTTGTGCCTCATTTCTTCAGCTCTAAGATATCAAAGGAGAAAAAGGATCTGCTGCAAGGCAAACATCCCTATCACTGCTGACTGGCAAGAGACCAGCCAGGAAGGAACTGTATTTTATCCAAAGAGGCTTTCTAGGGCTGGACACATCCTCCCCTGTGATCTACCACGGCATGAGGAGCAGACCCAGACTGCTCAGACCTGGGACTCAGCCCTGCATCTCCATCTCAGCTGTGAGAGTGGTGACCTGTGCAGCTGGGAAGGAGCCTGGGCTGCATCACCCAGGGCTGAAGGATGGGTTTAAACCCCTGGTCCAAGCCTTGTCCTAGGTCAGATCTCCCAGCTGTCCTAACAGCAGAGCACAAACTGAACTTTGGAGGCTGCTGCTGAGGCCACAGGCGACCAACCTTTTCCCTACAACCTCAAAATGTGGGCTCAGGCAGAAGTGGTTAAAAAATAAACACACCCACAAGACCTAAACCTTCCTGTAAGAGAAGGACAGGGCTGAAATACTCTGTGGAAGGGGGTCCCTGGAGGAAGGGCTGAGTTGGTCCCCGCTGCCATCACGGAGCGAGGACCTCGCCGCAGCCCGGCTGAGGTCTGTTTGTCACTTTTCCTTCATTATTTGCAGTTTGTACACAGGCGTCATTAGGGATTCATTCGGTTTCCCTAGCAGCAGGCATTAGTCTGGCTTCCCTTTCCCCCTTCTCTCGCCAGCGCCCTTTATTTTTAGTGTCTTATTTACAGTTTGACAGAGTAACTGTAACCCTTGCAAGCTACTCCAGCGGCTTTAATCGGGGGAATAATGAGTCCTGTCTGGCGATGAATAGAATTTAGGGGACAGATTGTTCCACACTCGCCCGGTGGGGTAATTTATTTATGTGCGCACTTGTCAGGAGGAGAAAGGGACGGGGGATCTGTATGCACCGAGGACATTGCCGGCGCTGAAAGGGAAGGGAGAATGGAGCCAAACGCCCCAGATCGCGCTGCCCACCCCCCCCTTCTGCCCCTGAATGCTGAATGCCTCCGGTGGCCGTGAACTTGGATGGGCCCAAAGCCCCATTCCCAGGCCCTCGGCACGTCGGGCTCGGGGCTGCGGCAGCGGGCTCGGGGTGCAGATGGGTCCGGCCCTCCCCGCATTTCCCCGCATAGCCGCGGCTCGGGGAGCGGCCCCATAGCAACCGTACAGTACTGGCGGCACAGCGGGGGTCTGGGAAGAGAGGCAAAGCCCTCGGAAAAAAAAAAAAAAAAAACGTACAGGATGGGTCCAGACAATGGCTCTCTCTCATATCATAAATTACACGGCAGCGACAAAAAGGGGATCCTGCCCTCTCCGCCGCTCCCACAGCCCGGGCGCTCGCTGGGCATCGCTGGGCATGGGGGCAGCGGCGGCACCGGGGGTTTCCGAAGGAGAAACCTCCCAGCCCGCAGCATGCCCTTCACGCTTTCCCTGCCCCATCAAAGCACATTTCCCCTGCTCCACAGCTCTTCTGCCTCCGCCGAGCACCCAGCACCCAGCTGTGCCCTCCAGCCGTGCCCAGGATGGGAGAGAAGCAGCTCCTGGGCCAGAAGCAGGAGGGTTTCTCCTTTTGCTCCTTTCACGCTCTTTTCCTTCCCCCTGGCTCAAGGCTGGGAGCATTTTGCATCTAGAGCTGAGCAGCGAGGAATCAGCTCTTCCAGGAGATGGTTGGAGCTGGAGCAGGCTGCACTCAGCCATCCCTGGGCTCCCGGGCCAAGCAGGACTCCGAGGTCACCTCGGCCAGGAGATGGTCCCCATTAGCAGAAAGGATCCCTCTTGCAGAGACAGAGAAGAGGCAGGATGGGCGTGCAGGGGGGCTCTTTGCACCCCCAGCACCCAGGCTAAAAGAGGGGGGGCTCACGCTGTTCACCCCCACTCAGACATGGAGGTGCTCAGGCTCCACCTGAGTTTGTTGCTGATGTCCCTTAAACCTCTCTCTGCTTGGCCCAGCTCACACCTACACTTGGCAACTTTCCTTTACAAAACAGCCTCAAAGTTAGTCTAGAATTACATTTTCTACCTAAGTGAGGACACATTTTAAGCAGCCAGCGTGGCATCAGGACACTCTTGCTCTGTCAACACCCTTTTCATACCATTCTGGCTGCAGGGGATTTGCCTTCACTGCTGTCAGTAGAGTCAGGAGTGAAATGGCCACAGCCACAGACTGATTCCTGTTACCACCATGCTGCAGAGCACCTTGCTGTTCCTGGAGTTTCACCAGTGTACCAGCATGCTGGAAGAGAACTGGGTGAGCCACACGACTCTGAGTCCAAGCAATCACCCAGACACAGCCTGGGCTCCCCTCACAGGTGAGGGGGCTACAAGGACCACGGTTTCTGGCTACCTTAGACTTCAAACCATGGGAGCAGCAGGTTAGTGAGCAGCATAGAGAACTCAGCCAGGCAGAGAGCACTGACATCACATCTCCAGTCATGGAGCAGAGGAGAACTCATCTCTGGATGTCCCGTGGCTGCAGTAGTACTCGTGTGATGGTTCTGGCACTTTGCCACCACGGCCTGGGGCCAAAGGTGATGTGCTGGCTGCTTTGGAGCAAAGGTCTGACCAAGGGTCCTACAGCAGGAGAGAGCCCTCAGCCAGCACAAACACCTGAGATGCACGTGGGGGTCTGGCAAGGGGACAGTGTCTGCTCAGACCCCCAGCAGGACCCTGCACCAGCCCCTGGCCAAGGGATGCTCCAGCCCAAGAGCTGATTTCAGGGCAAACCTTTCCCTTGGCAGAGAGGTGGAAACCTCTCCTTGCTCAGCTGAACTCAAGGCGAGACAAGAGTCCCGCACACACTCAAAAAATGCAAGAAAAGCCCTTGCAGCAGGAAGCTGTCTCTGTGCTACCGAGTGCTTTGGTGGGTGCACGCCCAGCCCCGGGGTCAGGGGCAGCCCTGCCCTGCTCTGCTCTGCCCAGGGAGCAGAGTGGTGCCGATCCCAGAGAAACCTGCAGCACCACTGTGCCGGGCCTGGGGAGGGGGAACCTCCTCTGGGTACAATGACTGTCTATTCTGCTGATCACAAGCCTAATCCTCTTTGGTTTTTAATTGGCATTTGGGCTAAGCTGATTTAAACCTCTTCACCTTGTTGGGTCCCCCCTCCCCACTTCTTTCTTTTCTTTTTTTTTTTTTCTTTTTTTTTTTTTTCTGACCAAATAACAACGCTGCCATCACCAAGTCCCCTGCACAATGACAGCTTTGTGCAAGGGCGAGAGGAGAGGAAAGGGAAAGGGAGGGGGAGAAGGGAAATGTGCTGAACACACTCAGAAACAATGCAGAGTTTGTGATTCAGACTTGACCACTGGCAAAGGACCCGCTTCAGCTGCGCCTCAATAATAAAACCACTGTCCCTTCCCAGCACCTCTGAGCTGCCCATCACTGTGGGCTCTACCTGCCATCCCCATCCCTCAGGGGCTGCAGCTCCCCACGCCCCTGTGTGACCCAGCACGGTGCTGCCACCTCCCAGGCTCACCAGTGAGTGTCACCGTGTGCAGTGACAGGATGGGGATGTCCTGGTGTCCTCTGCACCCTGTCCGTGCCTCATCAGCAGCCCTGGACAGACTCTGGTGTAAATCAGGATCCACATCACGCTCCAGGATCTGCCAGCAGGAGCAGGGACAGGAGGAGGCTGAAGTGGCTTCTGCTGAGGGTCCCTCAGGACAAGCTGCTGGCAGCTCCTCACAGCTCATGGCTTTTGGAGGGTGAGGTTTTCCACAAAACCCCCACTCCTGACTGATGTAATAATGAGCCAGTCTGAGCTAAAACCAAACAGAACAGAAACACCTTTATTATCCCCTTCCCATTTAACAGGCAAGCCCCCCTCCACAAAGAACCCCAAAAGAGCCCTTTGTTCCTGTGGATGAGACAGACACCCAGGGACTGGGCATTATGAGTTAACAAACCCATAAAAAAATGTGTTAAACAGAAAAATTCCAGGTGTTTGAGGCTTTGGGCCAAGTGGTCAGCAAGGAAGGTGCTGGTGACCACGGAGATTTTGGCTCTTCATTTTCCCCACCACATGGTCACTGTGAGCTCTCATCAGTAATCAAGCACTTGCCACAGAGACACTCAGCCCATCCCAGCAGCCTGATGGTGCCAGACCCAATGTAAGAGCTTAGGGAAAGTCTTTTTTAAAAAATTCAAAATTTTTAAAAACCCACTTACCAGGATATTCCCAGTGAACTCTCACCAGGGCCAGAGATCTACAATTTCTGTCAGCCAGAAAATGAACATCAGGTATGGTGAATCCACGTCCAGCATGGCAAGAGAGAGAAAAGAGGATGGGAACTCGTTAAATTTAACATGGTTAAAGGTCAGACCTGTGTTCCCTGGCTGGATTACACCAGGACAGGAGATTACAGCCACACTTCTGACTCAAAAGGGGAATGAGGAAGGGAGAATACATCTGGAAAACTCTCAGCATCTTTCAAACTGGGCTGGTTTTCTAATTTGAGATGCCTCTGTGGGGCCTCAGCCTTGTAGGGTGAAAAGGAGCTGGGGTCTGCTCTGGGGCAATTTGGAATGGAGGAAAGCTCTCCTTGCCCCATCCCCTGTCCCGGCCAGGTGTGGTGCCAGCATCTCACTGCAGTCATGCAGCAAAACCAACTCCAGGTACTCAAAAGCTACAAGCAGCACCAAAAACTCAATCTATGTCAAAAAACACCTTCTTTATTCTTTCTTTGTCTCCAGATCTCCCTCCCTGCCCAGGGCAGTGACTGCTCCATCAAAGCCAAACCCAAGCCCAGAGCACCCTGAGGCCAGGGGGATTTCTCCTGGCTGTCCTGAACACTTTGCTGTGGTCAAGCTCAGGGAGACCCATCACCAGCAAAAGCCTCATTGAGGGAAGAGTTTTGGACCAAAGGAGGAGCCTGACAGGATTCACCCTGTGACTGGCACCCTCAATGCAGCAGGAACCAAGTGGCAAAGCTCCAGCACTGCTTGAAAATACCAAAACTGAGCAGCCCTGACCCTTTGGATGGAGTATCCTTACAGAATTGGTTTATATTTTAATAATATATTAATATTCACTTTATGTACTTTCCATCTGTATAAACTCTGCCTCCAGCTATGGCTACACATGGATTTAGATACCCAGAACTGACTTGGTTTAACTGAGGAAAGGCCAGAGAAAGAGCTCGTTCTGCTGTCCATTAGCCCCATAAATCATCTCTAACACCCCAGAAATCAGAGACAATCTGCTCCTGTGAAAATTCAGTGGTGCAAAGCCAGAGAGTCGCAGAGCAGCAATGGCCAGACCCATCCTCTCCTTCCAGCTCCGCTCCCAACACATTCCTGTGCCCCATCCCAGGGAAAGAACCAGAAAAAGGGAAGGAAAAAAAAGAAATCCCCCAGCACAGACTGAAGTTTATAAATAAAAGCAGTGAGAAATGGACTAAGTAGCTGCAGCTTAGCCCAAGAGCTAAGAGCCTTAGCGCATTTTTGTAAGTTTTAGGGAAGTATTTCCCATTCCTGACTAAGCACGTTTGGCAGGCGGAGCGGAGCGCGTGGCCTCACACCTTTCACTGCTCCAGCTAAAGGCCTTCAGTGGTGACAGCCACCCCTTCCCCAGTCCTTCCCCACCTCACAGACCCCTCCAGGGACCAGGCTAGAGCCAAACCCAGCCACACTCCCCATGGGGCTGCCCCCAGCCAGGCGTGTGGGGGCTCCGGCATCAGCCCGCAAGCAAAAAATGTGATTTATTTTCCTTCTAGGGATCAATTTTGAGTTGGTTTTAATCTGCTTTCGAAATTCCCGTCACACCAGGGTTAAACTCAGCATATTTAGGCTTTTAAGTTTCCAGGTCTCATGGCAACAGAGGGATGGGGAGAAATTAAAAAGAACAACAAACACAGCCTCATGGAACACCAAGATTTTCACCTAAACCACAAACTTCTTGCCATGGGTCTTCAGATAAAACACCCCAATATATTTCAAGTGCTGTAGTGAAATTAATCACTTCCCACTTTGCCAGTTGTGTGAAGAGATTTTTTCCCCTCTCTCAGATTAACCTGAGCACAATAACTTTATGCCCACAGATCACCTGGACCGGGAGAAGCCTCTCATGCCTCAGCCCATCACCCACAGGAGGGGATGGAGTCACTCTTGGTTTGCATTGACTCTTTTCCCCTTTTTTAAACAGCCATGAAATGGTTTCAGCAACTGAAAAAATGATGCTGTTGAATTTTTCTAGTTCAAAAGAGGGAGGAGGGGTAAAAAAAAAAATAATTAAACAGCTGTTTCGCTAATGTTATCACATTACACAAAGAATGAAACGTCATCTAGTGCATCTAGGAAAAAATCATGGAGCCAAGCCACACAATGTCCCCAGGAGGCAGAGAGGGTATTTTGAACAATAGTTTTTTAAAAAGATGGCAAAAAATATGCTAGAGCTGCCTTTGGTGCCATTGCCATGTGCAAAACCTGGAGAGGAGACGAAAAGAGGCTGATTTTGGGGTGTGGGTTGGCTGGGGGGTTTTGTGGCCATGACGCCCCAGTGACGGCAGAAAAAGGGAAATCCCAAATGCTGGTGGTGAGGCTGGGATGGGGCCCTGGAGGCTGCGGCACTGTGGTGAGGCCGTGGCACCAGGGGCATGGCCAGCAGGTCCATCCCATCCCATCCCATCCCATCCCATCCCATCCCATTGGATCCATCCCACACTATTGGATCCATCCCATCGGGTCTGTCCCATTCCAGTGGGTCAATCCCATCCCATAGGGTCGGTCCCATTCCATTGGATCTGTCCTATCCCATTGGATCCATCCCATCCCATTGTGTCTGTCCCATTCCAGTGGGTCAATCCCATCCTATCGGGTCAATCCCATCTCATCAGGTCTGTCCCATCCCATCGGGTCATCCCATCCCATCCCATCCCGTCGGGTCCGTCGCATCAGGTCCATCCCATCCCATAGGGTCGGTCCCATTCCATCAGGTCTGTTCTATCCCAGAGGGTCCATCTCTTTGGGTCCATCCCATCCCATCTGGTCCATCCCATCCCATCAGATTCGTCCCATCCCATCAGATTCTTCCCATCCCATTGGTTCCACCCCATCCCATTGAGTCCATCCCAAACCATACCATCCCATACCATCC
>JANRGV010000061.1:443534-458506 GCA_024734035.1 Alethe castanea | reverse complement strand
TCCCCCCGCCCCTCCCAGCCCCTTCCCCTCGCTGCTGGAGCTCCCAGGGAGGGCGGGACCCCGTGATGTGACCCAGGTATCCAACCGCATGCGCTTCACCGAGGGGCTCTCGCCCTCGGGCTCGCCGCTGGCCCGCAGGAGGCCCAGGGAGGAGCCGAAATCGGGGCGGGAGGGATCGTCCCGCTCGCTGCTGCCCTCGTAGGAGCTGGTGTTGCTGCTGAGGCTGTCGACGGGCGAGCGGCCGGTGGGCTCGTGCCGGGGCTGGTGGGGGAAGGTGCTGAGCGGGGTGCCAGTGTTCCGCTCCCGGTTGGGAGACACGGGCTCCGACTTGATGCTGATGTTGGGGTTGGTGTTGACAGTCAAAGTGGTGGTGTGGGATAAGTGACTCCCTTGTCTGGGCATCCGGAAGGTGGGGGGGGAAGAGGGTGGGAGAGGAGGAGGAGGGGAGGAAGGGGGAGAAGAAGATGGAGGAGGAGATAATGGGAAATCTCTCATTATTATCTTTTTGGTGGCCTTTTACCCTCCAGTGCACAGAACGACAGCTGAATGAATTATACACCTGGATTAGATTATTAATGTGGATTAATAAGAATTTTGACTTCAGAAATCAGAACTGTGACTCCAGAATTCCTAACTGTGCAGTCACCAGGATGCACCACCACGGAGCTGGGATCAGACCCTGCGGGCAGCATCCCTCCTCCCCCAGCACCCCAGGACCCAGCCCCAATGCCAGCCACTGTCCCTCAGCAGTGATCCAAATGCATGGAGAGGGACAGGCTGTGACCCTCCCTGTCCCATGTGTGTCCCTGCAGCTCTGCCCCAGCATCCAGCACAGAGCCAGCACAGCACAGGGCTCAGCCGGGTGGTTTTGCTCAAAACTGGGAATCTCCTCAACTTATATTGCAACATAAAATTTTGTTCAGGCTTTCCACACATCCTGCAGCCCCACTGGGTGAGGTCCAGGCAGCTACTGAGGGAGCTGCTGCCTGCCCTGCCTGGAAAACAGGCACCAGGCAGTGAGGGGACACTGAACTCCTACACAAAAACATGGTCTGTCCATCCATTCCTCTAACTATCCATCTACCCCACCCCTTCAGCTGTCCATCTATTCTTCCAGTCCTCTATTCATCCCCCCTCCATCCATCCATCCATCCATCCATCCATCCATCCATCCATCCATCCATCCATTATCAGTGCCTCTGACTCAGTGGCTGGGGCAGTCATTGATCCCCCCCTTTTCAACTTCTGCCTCTCTTTATCCCAAAGATCTCAATGTGATCATGGGGCAAGGGGCTTAAATCTTTATGTTGACTGTGTAATTGTGTGGGGATGCTTAATTCCAGACTAAAAGCAGATTCACTTCAAAAACCCTGCTCTAAGATGCAAGTGCTTGTATTTTCTGCCCTGGAGAAAAGCAATCTCTTTGCAATGCTAAAAGCCATCTTCTTCTATACCAGCAGGGCACAATTCCAGGCACCTTATCCTGCAATGTCCATCCCATCTAACACTGCCTCTGGCTGGCTCCCAGCTCCCTCCAGGTCAATCCCACTGTGCACAGGCAGCAGGATAAGGCTCTTGGAGCATCCCTAAGTACCCTGATCTCAGCCAGGGACTCTGGGTCACTCTTACAGGGACAGGACTCCCCAAACTGCACAAGCCAGCTGTGCTGGGCCCCCCTGCAGCTGTGCACAGGCACACAGCTCCTACCCCTGGAACACAGCATGGACCCACCAGAGCCTGATTTTGGGGGGTCTGGAGAAGCCAGGGAGTGGTCAGGGCTGGGGCTCTGCAGGTTTGGCACCCCAAGAGGAATTCCCCACCTCCCTCTGGTGTCACTTACATTAAGTTTCCTAGTGACACCGGGACCAGGTGCTGCTGCTGCTGCTGTGGCTGCGGCTGTGGCTGTTGCTGCTGTGGCTGTTGCTGCTGTTGTTGCTGCTGTTGCTGCTGTTGTTGCTGCTGTTGCTGCTGCTGCTGCTGTTGCTGCTGCCAGGCTGAGATGTTGCCAAGGGAGAGCCCTCCAGGTGAGCTGAAGGCCGGCAGCGAGGACAGCTCAGCGCTCGTCAGCTGATAATCTGGGGGGGAAAGAGCCCTGCAGTGATTGCAGTGTCAAACCTGCCCCACACTGCCCTGAGCACTGGGAGAGCACAGAGAGCACGAGGGACACAAACACACAGGGTATGGAACACCACTGGGGCTGGGAGTGGCTCAGGGATGCTGGCCAGAGGACACGGCTCATGCCTGTGAATGGCATGTGAATCAGGTTGGAAAAGGCCTCTGAGATCCAGCCCAACCTATGACCAAACACTGCACCAACCAAGTGCCACCGAAGGGACACTCAAAGGCCATCCAGTCCAACATGCAGGGACCCCTTCCTCTATCCCAGGCTGCCCCAAGCCCCATCCAACCTGGCCTTGGATGCTTCCAGGGATGGGGCAGCCACAGCTTCTCTGGGCAACTTTTGCCAGCACCTCACCCCCCTGAGAGTAAACAATTTCCTCCTTATATCCAGCTGTGTTCCACCCTCAAGGCACGAGCTGCTGGCAGGATCTGCACCCTCCACACCCCACAACACCCCCAGTGCCCCTGCCCCCCGGGCACAGCAGTGGCCAGGGCAGCCCCAGGATGCAGCCCCAGGAAGGGCCAGAGCATGGGAGACCCCCAGAGCCACCTCCAGCCAGGTGTGCAGGGCAAAAAAACACCTCTTCCCCTCCTGGGGCAGCAAAACCTGGGAGCTGACACCCACCTGTACCTGGGGCATCCCAACCTGCACCTGGGACATCCCCACCTGTACCTGGGGAGTACCTGGGGCAGCCCCACCTGTACCTGGGGCATCCCCATCTGTACCTGGGGAGTACCTGGGGCAGCCCCACCTGTACCCGGGCCAGCCCCACACGTGCAGTGTCCCGAGTGGCAGCAGGGGGCGCTCCCTGCCCACCATGGGGACACGGAGCTGTCACCGTGTCCCCCCCTCCACGGGCACCCCACACACCAGGACCCCCTCCCCCACACTTGCAGGGCAATGCCTTCCCCATGCAGAACCTCGGGAGCATCCAAAATCCCAGTGGGACACCTCACACCAGGTGGGAATTTTACAAAGGGTCGAGAAATCCCAGGGAGGAAAGTGCTGCTCCTTCAGGAGGTGATCAAGCCTTGCTCAGCCAGGTCAGCCTGACACAGACACCCATCAAACCCTCCTCTCACCTTCTCCTCCCCCTTCTTTCTCTAATTTTGGGTGTCTCATGGTTGCAGCTGTCCCCACCCCACAGCACACACCCAATGTCCTGGCAGCGAGCTCCCTGCTCCACCCCTGCACTGGCTCTTCTGGTTTGGGAGCTGCTGACACTCTCTGCCCCTGCAGCCCCCAGCAGGGCTGGAGCTGGAGCTGCCCTGGATCCCAGAGCTGGGAATGGCAAGGTTTGACTGAATCAAACCAGCACAGGCAAGGGCACACAACTCTGGCCAGAGGGCAGCTCAGCACAACTGCACCAGCCTGAAATCCAGGCAAGATCCACCCAATTAGCAGGTGAGTGCTGGCAAGAGCAAGTGGCAATGCTCCAAGCTGGGAGTTTGCTCAGGGCATCTGCAGCCCTCCAGCACCCACACAATGATCACCTCGGCAGCATCACAGAATGACAGAATTATTTAGGTTGGAAAAGCTGTCCAAGACCATTGAGACCAGTTGTTCCCCCAGCACTGCCAAGGTCATCACTAACCCATGGCCCCAGGTGTCAGAGCCACATGTCTGTTAAATCCCTCCAGGCACAGTGACACCACCACTGCCCTGCACAGTCTGTTCCAAAGCCTGAACACCTCTCCCACATAGAAATTTTCCCACTTAAACCTCCCCTGGCACAACCTGGCGCTGTTTCCTCTTGCCCTGCCCTTTGTTACCTGGGAGCAGAGCCCGACTCCCACCTGGCTGCCCCCTCCTGTCAGGGAGCTGTGGACAGTGAGAAGGTCCCCCCAAGCCTCTTTTTCTTCAAGTTGAATGCCCTCAGCTCCTTGTGCTCCAAACCCTTCACAAATCAAGACAATTCCTATCCAATTAACAGGGCAGCTCTGGTAGAACTGCCAAGTTCACAATTTGCACCCTACAGATGTGTCCCCCAGAGCAAACACCTCAGCCTTTGGGCAGCAACACAGCTCTGCCCATGGTCAGCTGGGAGAAAAAATAACTACAGAGAGCTGAAATTCAGGCCCCTGTGCCCTGAGCAGCAGCACAGGGCTCAATTAAAACCTATTTTGGGGACCCTGGCTGTGCCCAGCCTGGCTGGTAAACCGCATGGTCACGCAGGGAGAGGAGCCTCAGCACACACAACCAGCATCTTTGGGGCTACACCTACTAATTAGGAGAGGGTGTTTCCAACATGCCAGTTCTGGGTTCTTCCAGACAAGCAGCTTTTTACATTTTTTGCAAGCTTTTCTCTAAGCCAGAACAAGTCACGCAGGCAGCCAAGCCAGCAAGTCCTCAAAGTCTTGGTGGAGGTCTGACAGGTGGCAGATGAACAACCCTTCTGCTTGGGCAAGTGCACTGTCACTGTCGCCTCAGGCTGATTTCAATCCACCAGCCCAAATCAGATGTGCCTATGAGCAGGCTGGTTTGCATTCTTCCCTCACTTTTGGGGGGCCTACGCCTGTTGTCATGATTACAACATCCCTTGAGCTCTGAGAGCTCGGGGATGGGTGCAGCTGTAATTAGCATCCACTTGCACAGTGCAATGGGCTACATCAGCCCTCACAGCCCTTCTGGCTATGGCAATGAGGTCTCACCACTTACATAATGAGTTTCCCCTTCATTTTAATGCTGTGGAACCCTCGGACTCAGCCACATCTTGCAGCAGTGAGTTCCACAAGCCTTGCTGCAGCTGCTCTGGGAGCAGCAGACACGTGCCTGCAGCAGCACATTTCCCTCTGAGGCACCCCAGAGCTCTGCCCTGGCCAGGTCTTACCTGTGTTGTACGCTGTGGGCATGGCTGAGAAGGGCAGCCCCTGTGTCAGCAAGCTCGGAGTGGCCACGGAAACAACCGGTGTGGTCAGAGAGTGAGTTGCTTGAGAGACACCCAGCCGCTGTGTGTTTTGCTGTGGGAGCAAACAGGGAGGGAGTTAAAGGCCAGATGGTTTGACTTGGTTGTTTCCATGGGTTGTGGCCCTCCCCCAGACCCCCTGGGCATGCACTGGGGCTGAGCATGGAGACCGTGGGACAAGCAGGACTGACCCTCTGGCCATTCCACACTGCAAAAAAAAAAGCAAAGTACAAACCACAGCAGCTACTGACACTTTGGACCTTGCAACACTCATCTGCAGGTCATGGCCTTGAGTGCCCTTCCTGCCCAGGGCTGGGCTTCACCCACCAGCACAGCCATGTCCCTGTGTGCACGGAGGGGGAATATCAGCCTCAGACAATTCCTCACTGCTTTCCAGAGGTTCATGTGAGGCTTGCTGAGCTTCCAAGGAGTGACAGATGGACCAAAGCAAACCAAGACTGGCCAAGGCAGCACAGAGCCCACATCTCCCTGCAGCTCTGGTGGCCAAGAACAAGCCCCTGCCTCGAGGGAAGCTGAGCATGCTAAGCATTGGCCTCAGGATTTTAAAGGGTCTGACATCCCTAAACTCGAAGTCCAGTGCTCAAACCTGCCAGCTCGGTGCCCTCACAAGGATTTGGTGACTCAGGTATTAGCAGGTCCACTGTGGAAAAATTCTGCCCTTGGACCAGTGCACGCCAGCCTGCCCCCATGGTCTTCCAGGCAGTTACGTGGGCGGATCTATAGGTCAGATTCAGCCCTGTTTACAAGGCAGATAATCTGGGCTGTCTCTGCTGATCTGATTTAAATCAGCCTCAAGAGGCTTGGCTCTAATCCGAAGCACCCCAGCACACGTCACCCTGTGAAGACTGGGGCAGTGCCCAGTTAAATCAGGCCTGGCACGAGGCTGGCTGGGGCACAGGGAGCAGCCTCCCCGTGGAGCTCAGGGCTCCCAGGGCCTTGCAGGGCAGGGCACAGACTCTGCAATGCCTCCTCACAGCCAGGGAGACTCTCCTGGGACGAGGCTGGAGGCTAAAACCCTGCCCTGGCCACCTGCAGAGGGTAAGAGCAGCTGGCTGTGCAGGCTTTGCTCACCCTGCTCCCACACACTGCCCAGCCCACAGGTGCCTCCTGTGGCCCGGGGAAGGCGATTAGCAGGGCTCTAATTGCTAAAGCTGGGAGGAGCAGGTTTTCCTGGCACACATCCTGCTGGCGTTGCCCACTGCTGTGGGTTAAGGACGTGGCAAGAAATGTCTTCACAGGAGGGAAGACACAGCCCTGTCCCTGTCCTGCCTGCACAAAATCCTGAGCCAGCCCAGTGGGATGCAGCCCTCAAAGCCCCATCCCTTCTGCCCCTCTCCCCAGGGCATTTTTGGGAGAGCACAGGCACAGGGACGAGTGTGGCCATGGCACAGTGGGACACTGGCTGGGCAGGGTGTGCCAGCCCCAGGAACCTCCTGGACACCACAAGGCAAGTGTGGGGATGTCAGCCCCAGCTGTGCTGGGGGCAGCACCCCGATTTTCACCACAATCCATGCAGGGAGGAGGTGTGCAAGCTGCCCCCCACACCCCGTGCCCACAGACCACGCTCCCAGCTGCCCTTCCAGCTGGTGACACAGCATGCAGCATGCTCCCAGGGAGTGGATCTGCTGGCCCTGGCGTGTCAGGAGTGTGGAGGGAAATGGGGGGACACCTCTGTGAACCCTCTAAGGGAGGAGAGCACGCTCAGAGCTGCAGGAGCAGTGCCAAGGCTGCCAGGGCTGGGGCTGTGGGCAGTGGGGACACAGCTCAGGGGCTGCTGACTCATCTGGCAGCTGCCTGCAAAGAGGTGGGAGCTGCCATTTGGAGAGAGGATCTGGTGTGTAGGTTGGGCAATGTGGAGGGAGCAAATCTGAGGAGAAGGTTAGCAGAGCAGGCAGGGGAGCATCTGCACCAGGCAGGAGGGATCTGCAGGGACGACACTCTGCAGTCCCCTTCCTGATCCAGCAGTGCCAAGGTGCCTGTCCCACCCTGCCCACATTCCATCACCCTCCAGTCCCGTGCTGCCACCTCAGCTGGGGTGAGAATGTTTTTCACCTCAGGCAAAAACCCACCAGGTTCATTCAGACCAACAATTACAACTGCAAACGGCACCCCAGTGGATTTTTACCTAATGCTGCTTCAGTGTGTAGTCAGGGAATGCCCTGGGCAGTGGGATCAGGAAGGAGCAGAGGGGGAGGTGGGGAGTGACTGATCTCCCTCCACACATGGGGAAACTGAGGCACGGAGAAGCTGGAAGGGGGGCCACTAAGCAAGAAAGGTTTGGGGACATGAAGAGCAGCAGAATTCATGTCTGCAAAGCTCTGGCCCATCCTTGCCCTGGCCAAGAGTGCCTCTGTGCAGGCTGCCAGGAGGATTGCTTTCTCCTGTGTTTTTGGAGAGCTTTTCCCTGGCTGTGTGAGCTGCATCCTGCAGCAGCTCCTGCCCTTCCCTTGCTGTGCTGACCTGTCTCCCATCTGCCCCGCACCAGAATAGCAACGGAGCTGACTGAATCCTTGCCACAAACAAGGTGGCATTCACTTTGCTGGCAGGGAGAGGGAAAAAAGCCATAAAAATAACACAGAAAACTGCCCCATGCACAAGGGAGGTTCAGGGAGTGCACCAGCCAGCCAGTGGATTTACACAGGCTTTAAATAATGTCTTTAATATGGGAAGAGCTTGATTTACTCCCTGTGTCTCATATGCTGGCAATGGGCCAGGTCTTCCTGTGCTGTAGCTGTGGTGGCTCCAGTGAAGCACCATGGGCAGGTCCAGGGCAGGGGCAGTGCCCTCTGTCCCCAAAGGGACCCCTCCCCAGGGGGACCAACACAGCAATTTTGGCCTTGGTGGACAAGAAGGCTCTTTGCAGCTCACGTCAGCTCCTTCTATTCCATAGGGAACCTGGTTCTCCTGAAAGTGTGTTTGCCTTGGGATTTATTTTCTGCAGCAGGACTGGATGTAACACCGGCGCCCACATCCCGCCGCATTCCCAACACAGGGAGCCAGTGTGCCAAGCCAGGGCAGGACCGAGGGGACAAGCAGCCCAAGTGCCACCACAGCACCATGCAGGCAACTCACCAGAGCCAAGTGGTCCTCGGTCTGCCCGTGGGAGAACAGGGAGAGAACCGAGAGGCACCGTTAACTCCAGCACCGCGACTGCGCCCGCCGGCACTGCACCCTCGCCTCCATGGGCACACACAGCCTGCAGTGCTGCCTGGCACGGCCTGCAGTGCTGCTGGCATGGCCTCTGCACCACCCAGCACGGTGCAGGCAGCAACCCAAGCCTTCCTCCTCGCACCTCCCCTCCAGCCAGCTCTCACTCACCGCCACGGCACCGAATCCCCCTGCAGCCCGCGCGCTGGCAGGGCACCCGCTCCCAGCCCAGCTGCAGCCCAGCAGAGCTGCAGGCACTCACCAGGTGATGCATGGCACCCTCTCCCAGCCCAGCTGCAGCCCAGCAGAGCTGCAGGCACTCACCAGGTGGTGCATGAGCCCCTTGCTGCTCTGCGAGGTGATGACGCGCAGGTCGGGCTTGCGGCTGTTGGCGGCGAGCTGCGCGCCGTGCGCCGGCGGCGGCGGCGACTTGGCCGGGATGATCTTGCCCAGGCTGCTGCCGTTGGACACGGGAAGGAGGCCTGGAGAGGCTCTGGCACTCACGTAGCCATTTCCTGCAGGGACACGGGTGACAGAGAGGAAGGAGGTGAAGGCACGGTGGTGAGCACATGGCGATGGTGAACACGGGGCGATGGCGGTGAATACATGGCCGTGGGGAATGCACGGCTGTGGTGAACACAGCATGGAGAGTGGTGCTGCAGTGGGGCTCCAGGAGTGCTTCTCCCCGTGGGAGAGCAGCACTGCATCCAGCCAGGCTCCCCAAAACCCCCCTGCAGCCCAGCAGGCTCATTGATGGGCAGCAGTCCTGAGCTCACAGTGCTCAAGGCAGCTCCTTAACCTGCAGGGATTCCCCCTTGTTCCTGCAGTAACACCCAGCAAATCTCAGAGCCTGATCTGCAGCCAGGCTCTTTCCCTGCTTTGGCCCGGCACCACAGCCCTACCAAGATGGGTAATTACTGGCACATTCACTTTTAAGGTCTCTTCATGGTACTGGGGCTGTGGCAGAGTGAGGAGTCAGTTCACTGCTCCCACTGCCCCTTTGAAGATCTGAGGTGCCCTCCTTCTCCTTCTCCTGCTGCCCCACTTAAGGATTTTATGTGCAAGGAGAGGGGAAAAAAAAGAAGAAAGGAAAGGAAGAAAAAAAATAAAAAGGAAAAGATGTGATGAACATCAGGAAAGGAATAAATTGGATCAGATTACTGTTCTGATGAGGGTTGGTTTTTTCTTTTCATGAATAGGCCCCAAAGATAGAAAGGCGTTCAGCAATCACCAGGATTCAGCCCTCATATTCATTGCACGTTAGACCAGGAAAAATAGGTCGCTGATTGCATTATTAATCACATCCAGCACTGCGCTGCATCTGCATTTCAGCAGGCGCTGGTGGCAGCCGCAGCGCGCCGGGGCCGAGCCCAGCCCTGCTCCCCACAGCTGGCCTGGGCTGGACACCCAGGGAGGGCTGGCCTGGGCTGGACACTTGGGAGGGGCTCAGGCAGGCCCAGGGGCTGGCCAGGCTCCCTGGGCAATGAGGAGCTGGCCCCACAGATGGCACAGATGGCACTGGGGACGGGAGGTGCTGCCCCAGCAGGGAGACCCAGGCTGCTGCAGGCTGGCAGCTGTGGCATCCATGTCCCTGCTGGAGGGAGAGGAGCAGCCTTCCTGTCCCCAGTGAGGTATCCTGAGTGCCAAATCACCGTCAGCAGCCATGCATAAGGCATGTGCCTGCTGCATCAGGCCCTGGCCCCTCTGTGCACCGTGAGCTGCTGGAATCCTGCTCACAAGGCCACTGGTTTTTAGATTTATTAACAAGGAAGGTGCAGAAATTCCTCAGGTGACCTTGGCTACCTGCAGTGCTGGTGGCCATGGAAAAGCCAAAATAAATGTTAAACCCTTTGATATTCTCCTTCCCAAGGCACCACTGGCATGGATGCACACAGGGCTCTCATGGTGACTCCCTGTTCGAGGTACATCATGTTATCTGTGCATCACCTGGGGTGTGGACTGGGGTGGCTCCCTTTGCTGGGGAGGAGCTGGTTTGGGTTCCAGTGCTGCCACTCACCCCCAAAGATGGGTGGCCTTGGGCAGTCATTGCTTCTGTCATTGCCATGTCCACCCAGCATGGACCTGGCCACCCCTGTGAGCCAGAGAGAGAAGGGCTGCACTCCCACAGCACTTCCCAACCAAGGGCCCCCACCAAAAAAAAGAGTCCAAAAGAGGAGCACTCTGGCCTGCCTTTGCACCACCCTGGGGTGAATTTGAGTGGGGACAGTCAGGGCTCAGCATCCCCCCAGGGGCCAGGCAGGGTGGAGGGTGGCACAAGCCCTGGAGTGTGGGCAGGACGCAGGGATCCAGCGACATCGCTGCAGGATCCGGCCAGAGGCACCCGCAGCTGATGACTCAGAGGCAGCAGGTGATCACTCAGTGCTGCAGAGACTGCACGGGAGGAGGAGGAGGAGGAGGAGGTGGAGGAGGAAGAGGAGGAGGAGGAGGAAGAGATGTACCAGGTGTTTGAAAACTGCAAGCACAGTGCCAGAGCCAGAGGCACAGTGCCCTCCTGCAGCCACGAGGGGAGCCCCAGGGAGGGCAGGGCTCTGGGGACAGCAGGGCTCTGGGGACAGCAGGGGCCCGGGGCTGACCACAGCCAGGCTGTCCCTGCTCCTCACACCCATTTCCTGCAGTGGCAGCAGGAACGCAGGGAATGCTTGGGTGACGTCAATGCTGACATTCAGGGGCCCTGCCAAGCTCTGCACCCGCCATGGCTGCTCCTGACAGCTGCCATGGGGGTGGCTGCAGGGGCCCGGGGGGCTGGGCCAGGATGGTCCCTTCCCTCTGCCCTCAAGGATCAGCAAAGCTCAGCACTGGGTGCTGTGAGACCCCACAAACCACCCTGGCAGGTTTTGCTCTGTGATGAAATCCCTCTGGCACTGGCACAGGGAAATGGCTGTTCTGTGCAGTAGCCAGATGCAGGGGATGGGGCTGGGTGGCCACAACTGGTCCAACCCCACCTAAAAACCAGCAGGACCTGGCTCCAGTTTGGTTTTAACTGGGGCAATGTGGAAGCCCACACTCCTCCTCCCTGCTGTCGGCTGGACACCACTGCAAGAAGGCCCAGAAGGGGTGAGGAGTCAGGCTCCTGGAGCAAGGCTGCCTTTGCCCTGCCAAGCCTGGGAGCACAGCCAAGCCCAGCAGCAGCTGTTTCCCAGCAAGAGCCGGGGCTGTGGCTGGTTTTTGGGCTGTGCCTACACCAGCAGCAGCCCAACATCCTCAGCCTGCAGACGGCAGAGGCAGATGTGGGGATGGAGACATTGTTAGTGCATTTTACAGCTGAGGAGCTGAGCCATGAGGCCTGAGCCTCATTAGCACTGAGGCTCTCACAGTGGAAAAGGCCCTTAATGAGCCTTTTTTTCCTTGCACTGAAGTTCCTTTATAGGGCCCAAGCACGAGGAGAAACTGGGTGTTAATTGATCACCCGAGGACGGTGGAGAATTGGCTGTAGCACCAGGAGCTAAACCTAGAGCTACTCAAATCCTGGTCCTCAGGGGTCACCACCCTGATCTGCAGAGAGATCCTGAGTAAATGGAGACTCCTTGGTCATTGGGGTCTCCACTGAAACCAGCAACCCCTACAAAGGTGCTGGCCTGGAGCTACACATGGCCAACCCCTCCTACTGCCAAGAGCAGCAAAATCTTCCCCAGCACTCCCCCATGGACTAGCAGGGCTCAACAGCAAAACAAAATGCTATGGGACACGTGGGGAAACCAAGGGCAGGAATGCCACATGGAGCTGGGGGTGCAGGGCTGAAAGGCTCCTTACTCACCCACAGGGCTTGGGCAGGCTCCGTTCGTGTTGTTCAGGTCTCCCCCAAGCATCGCCCCTGCAAAGCAAGAGGAGAGATG
Source organism: Alethe castanea (assembly GCA_024734035.1). Classification (NCBI taxonomy): domain Eukaryota; kingdom Metazoa; phylum Chordata; class Aves; order Passeriformes; family Muscicapidae; genus Alethe; species Alethe castanea. The sequence goes on along the minus strand of JANRGV010000061.1, from coordinate 446,457 downwards.
GCATCACCATGGATGCAGAAACAGGGTGAGCATCTCTGCTTCTGGGGGGCAGGAAGGCAGGGAGCACAGTAGAGAAAGGCAGAGGAAAAAAAAGCAGCACTGCATTCCTGGGGAGAAAGTCCCGGGCAAAACGAGCAGCATTCCTGGTGATCAGGTTGGGAAATGTTATCCAGGCAGATCCGTTTCCTTTGGGAAGCAGCCAGGTGCACAGGAGCCTGCTCCAAAGGAGGCAGCTTGGAAAACACTGCAGCTATTTTATTCCAAACCCCCCTTTCTGGGGGACACGGGGCCAGTGCTGCTGGGGAAGAGGAAACACAATCCCCCCTGTGCTGCTCCCACCCCATGGAAACCACCCCACACTGCCAGGATGCCACAGCAATCCAGGCTCCCGATCCCAACGCTTGCAGCTCTCTGCAGGCTGGGAGAAACTAGACCTTTTTATTCCCCAAAACCAGAACGTTTTGCCTCGCCTGGAAGAAGACTTGATCTTTTTTTTTTTTCTGCCTTGTTATGAAGTTATTTCTGAAAGCCACCTATTCCCCAGCTGGGGCTGCCTGAGCACGCCGCGGGCAGCGGAGGCTCCGGAGCTGCGACCGCAGTCAGCCCGGAGCCCTGGGCTGGCAAACGAGGGGCTCTCCATGCCAAACCCCACCTCCAGCCACTGCCCAGCCCTTCTCAGCCCAGATGGGGAAACCTGAGACACGAACCTTTCCTCAGCTCTGGGTTTGCAGCGAGCCCCCGAAAGCTGGAGGAGGGTGGGAGGGCTGAGCTGCTGCTGTGCAGGGAAGCACAGTTGCTCCCCATATGGGAGCAGGATTGGGAATGGCAGCGGTCCCAGAAATTGTTTGGCCTGACAAAGGGTGAAGTGACCCGCTGAAGGTGGAACCCTCCCCTCAAGAGAGAGCCAGAGGTCCCTGTGCCTCCAAAGTCCCAGAGAAGGGACTCCAACAGGATTTTGGGGCTGTGCCCTGCTGTGGGACCCCACCTGCACCCCAGGCACTGGTGCCTATGCTGCCAAAAAGGGCTCAGCTCCTCGGGTGAGTGATGCCAAGCCTGCCCCCAGCCCTTACACCCCCCTTGGCTGCCCTTCTCCCACACCACCCCCGAGCCAACAGCACCAGGCTCTGTCAAGGCACCCACCCAGCACTTGCTGTGCATTTGCTTTGGAAACAACACAACCAGCTCTGGTGCAATGCTAAAAAAATTTTAGGGGAAAAAAAGGAGTTTTTCTAACATGCAAAGCCCTGGCTCCTATAAACAGGATTTCTTCCGTGTCCCAGGCAGCGAGTGAATGAGACACAGATGGCCGGACTTGGAACACCTCTGAGCTCACAACCACAGAATGAGCCCCCTAAATGAGCAGTGAGTGAGCTGGAAACAGGAGCCCCCAGAGGGGTCTGCTTTACCAGGAAGCCTCTTCTGTTCTCAGCTGAGGGGCCTACGAGAGGGCAGGAGATCCCTGCAGTCAGAGCCACGGCTGCCTGTGCCCGAGGAGGGCTCTGCCACCCTGCCTGGAGCAAGACACTGCTCCCTGGGACCAGTCCTAGAGCAGAATGAGCCCTGTCCTGGAGGTCTGGGGCCTCATCCTGAAACCAGAATGAGCCCTGTCCTGCAGGTCTGGGGCCTCATCCTGATACCTGAGTACTTCAAGGCACCTTGGAGACTCTGCAGTGAGAGCAGAGATCAAACAAGCTGTTTCTGAACCACGGCTATGCTGCATCCCAGCCAGGCCATTCCTCCTGCTCACCCTGCCCCACCACACAACCTGCTTCTGGAGGCACTTCTATTCAAATCCATCCCTCTGTGAAGCTCCCTGGAGCTCTCAAAGCCCCAGGGGCCACAGCTGAGGGCCCAGACATGCTGGTCACTGGCACCAGCTCTGCCATTTGCAGCCCGGGCGACTTTCACAGGCCATCTGTGACATCCAAAATAGCAGGAAGGGGCTTTCTGCAGCCTATTATTATTTATGATCATACTGCAGGAGAGCTGGGCTGCGGTCACACGTCGTCCCTGCCCCGCCCTGCCACTGCAGGGGACGTGGGTGACAACTCCTCTCCCCCACCCTGTCCTCTGCCACCCATGGCCGGTCCCTGCTGGAAATGGCTGCTCCTCCCATCTGTCAGCACAGCCACATGAGTAATCACCCACAGCCAACTGCAGCCAGCATGGCCCCACTCTGAACAGCCCTTTTTAGGCAGCCAGACCCATGTCACCGAGTGCCACCAGCGAGCAGGATGCCAGCAGCCACCCCCGAGCCCGGGAACGGCGCCGGCTGACTCATCTTGCACTGCCCAACCCCAAACAGATCCCTGCAGGAATCCTGCTCTCAAAGACACCTAGCTAAGGTGGGCAGGCTGGCTTCAGGCTGGGGCCAAGGCACAAAAGGAAAGCATCAATGTCTGGCAGGAGGGGCAACAAGCCTTCCAGGATGCTCCTGGCACCCACAGGTGCTGGATGTGGACCCTGGACAGGGGATGGAAGCAGCAGAAGTGTCCCCCCCCTCAGGGACACCCCATGGTGGGTGCTGCAAGCCCAGCCAGGCAGGAGGGGTGAGGAGCTGTGTTGGGAAGGATGAATCAGGAAGACCTTATAAATATGATTGCCTAGCAAAAGATTTTGAGAATATGGAAACCATAAGTGAGATTGAAATGAAAGCAGTTTTCGACTGAGTGGCTGAGAGCAACAATGTGGATGCCTGAAGGCCTTCTCCCTTTGTTAAGATAACGCCAGTTGCTGCAAATACCAAAGAGCCATCAGAGACCCTCTCCAAGCATGACAGGAAGAGTCCAAGATAAGGTTTAGAGATAAGAAAGTTGTAAAACATGGTAATGTAGTGATTCCTATAGGTTGTATGTAAATGTTAGAGAATTTGTATCTTGTATTAGATTGGTTAGTGGAAATTAGAATATTCAACATAGAAGAA
>JANRGV010000061.1:333015-346528 GCA_024734035.1 Alethe castanea | reverse complement strand
TCTCTCTCTTCTCTCTCTTCTCTCTCTTCTCTCTCTTCTCTCTCTTCTCTCTCTTCTCTCTCTTCTCTCTCTTCTCTTCCTCCTTTTCCTCTTCCCTTCTCTCTCTGCTGGCAGAGATCTACCGCATCGTGTCCCAGAGGCAGATCAGTGGCCAGCCAGAGCCCGAGTTCGGCCCCTCCACCACCATCGAGCCCATCCGGGTGCTGCCCACGCAGCAGGAGGGCCGGCAGGCGCCCTGCTGCCAGAACATCTGAGCCCCTGGCGTGCCCCCAGCTCGATCCCCACCGCCCAGCACACGGTGCCATCGTGGCTCACCCTCTCCCTCTGCCCACCACAGCTCCCCAAGCAGCACAGGCTGGCTGCTGCTTTTGTGTGCGCCGTCATCCTGCCCGCTCTGCTCTGCCTGTGGGACCGGCAAAAACAGAGCGGGGAGGCAAAGGATCAGGGTGTGTCCCCTCTGTCCCCAAGGCTGGGAACATGCCATCTCCTGTGTTCCTGCTCCCTTTAGCCCTGCAGGCACGGTCACTGGGTGGCACTGGCCAAGCCCAAACACGGTGAGTCCTCGTTTGGTGACGCCCTGTGTGCAGCCCCCTGGGTGGGTGTGGAGGGGACACTGGCTGCATCCTTCTCCTGCCTGGTGAAGCCAGCAGTGATGCAGCCAGCTGTGCCCAGCCCTGTCCCTGCAGCACCGAGAGCTGTGGGTGCTGCTGGGGCCAGGGTAGGGGGGTGGGGATGATGTTTTTGTGTTGTGACCCCCTCCCTGTGGCATGACCCCAGCAAAGGGAAAAGCTGTGACTCTTGGGAGCAGGGACTGGGGGGCCCTGGGCCTTTGGGGAGCCCTGAGGAGGGGACAAGGGGCACCAGGGATTTGGGGGGCAGAGGGTAAGGGCAGGGATGAGGTGCTGAGGGTGGCACATGGTCCCTCTGTGTCAGCACTGGGGACCCCTCAGCTCCAGATGCAAGGACCCCCAGCATGGCCTGGCCCTTCCTGCTCGAGGGTTTGGCCACCGTGGCTGGTGGCAGCCTGGGGACACAGCGCCACTGGATGGGCTGTCTGCTGCATTGCTGGGATGGCAGTGCCACTGTCCCCTGCACCCTGGGGGTGGGCATCACCCAGGATGCTGGGACAGACTGTGCAGAGCCCCGTGCTGCTGTCAGGGGTGATTGGCAGGTGTCAATCAAGAGGGGTGCAGATGGGAAAGCCTGACCCAGTACTGGGAGTGTGGCCCCTGCTGCAGTGTGGGGTTTTGGGGGATCTCCCTCTCTCCACAGCTGCCCCCAGTCTCTGCATCTCACTTGGCTGTGCCAGTAGGATCTGGGCCAGGGCTCCCCCTTGGGGCATGATTTATCAGTGAAATAGAAACTGAGGCAAAATCCCCAAATAAAGCTGCTGTTGAAGCCTTTTCTCTCTCTGCCAGGTCTTTCCTTGAGGCAAGAGCAGTGCCAGCCCCACATGGGGCAGCTGGGAAGCATCCACAGGCAGTGGAGGGTGAGGAGGAGGAGGGTTGGGAGGAAGGTGTGACTGTAGCCTGGGCAAAGGGGTGTCCTGCTGGGAGGCCAGAGAGGAGAGCTTGAAATTCAGGTGGGATCCTGCTGCCAGCACAGGGGCAGTGCAGGGATGCACAAAGGGGCACAGAAATGGCCACACCACATAAAAAGTGTCCCTTTTTATCCACCCTCTGTGCAGCCCCCCCAGCCCTGGCAGCACTTTCACCTTGGCTCCAGCCCCCTGGCACTGCCCCTCCAGAGGCAGCCTCATCCCTGAGCTGGCCAGACCCATCCTCTGTCATACCCTGGTCTCACTACAGCTGGGGCTGTCCCCAGGTGAATGGTGGCCACTGTGCTTTACCCCACGCCCAGCTCAGCTGGCAGAGCCCTGGCACCACGCAGACCAGCTGGAGCTGCCGGGCACCATCCCCTCCCACACCATCTGCCCACACCAAAACACGGTGCCAAGAGGTGATGTCAGCCCCACGGGCTGGAGAGGTGGGTGGGTGGGGGGATGGATGTGCTCTGCAGAGGGACAGGGCTGAGCCAAGTGTCCCCAGGGTCTCACTGCCCTTGGACACGCCAGCAGCCAGGCACAGCCATGGGGAGCTCCTTTAGACTCATGGAGACACTGCTGGGCTGGGTAACTCAGTTTTGTGCCAGGCTTCCCAGTTTTCAGATGTTTTCTGCTGGGATGAAGAAGTGGGAAGGGTGAAATGTAGCTCATGGATGTGGGACCAGCTAGCAGCAGCACTGGGAGAAGCAGCTGCCTCAGGAGCTCAGCATCTCACAAGTGCTTTAATGAGCCCCAGGAAATGCTGCCAAAAGCATGGGAGTGGTGGGAGATGCAGGAGGGGTGGCAGAGGGAGGTCCAGCCCCCCTTGTTCCCAACCACTGCTCCTGGTCCTTCCTAAAGTGCGAACAGACACAAACCAAGAGCAGATACCAAGTTTCTTAAGTAATAATACTTTAATAAAATTAAGTTCTTAATGTAATTTAGCACATTTAATACATTAACCCTTTCCCTTCTTTGTTTTCTACAAGTTGTGCAACATCATTATTTTAATTTTATTTTAATTTTTTTCCTTCTCCCATTATACTATATGCCTCAAAACTCAGACAACAAGCCTAACTCTACTTCTATGTTCAGTTATATCTCTCTCTCAGGCCTTTATTTTTGCGTGATGCCAGAGAGATGAAAATACCTGGATGGAACATGTGATCGGTTTCCAATAGTAACAATCCCGACTACAGGTTTCCTATGATGTTAAAAGAAAAGAGGGAAGAAAAAAAAAAAAAAAAAGAAAAAGAAAGCAAACACAAAATAAAAAATAACGGGGAATGGACTTTCAATGGAAGGGCCACACAGTCAGCACGGGCGACTCGTGGCCAGCTGGCTCAGCACGAGGTGGGAGCAGCGTGGGGCAGGACTGTGTGACAGCACCCAGAGCAAGGGAAAGCAGATCCACACCAACTTGTACGTCAGTCTGAAGCGAGGGTGAGAGGAAATCAACGTGGTGCTGTGCAAGCAAAGCCATGAAGGGCTGGGCAGGGCCGTGCTGCCCTGGTGAGTATCGGTGAGATCAGCTGCTGCAGGGACCCTGTGCCTTGGGGTTTGTTTGAGCACGTGTCAGGTGGGAAATCCCACTGAGCTGCTCTGCCAGAGTCCCAACGGCAGCAAGCTGGAGCCTGGATCTCTTTGATACCAGGGCAGAGCCAGAGGAAGTCTCTGCAGCCCCACAGGCTTCGCAGCTGGATGCCTGGGGGCTGCTCTGGGCATCCCTGGGGATTTCCTTGGCTTGCCTGGGGCTGGGATCAGAGCTGGCTGTAGACCTGCCAGTCTGGGATCTGCCAACCCTCCTGCCCATTGCCTTTCATGTTTGCTTAACAGTGGTTTCTAACTCAGGAGCAAATCCCATATTTCAAAACAGGATCCAGCCCCTGGTCTTTTTTCTTTTCTCCCATTTTTTTTATGATTATCTTGAACAGAATTCATAAAGAAAAAGGAAAAAAGAATGCTGATGTTTCACAGGTAAGTAAAACAGCCTGTGACTACATCTTGTATCCCAGCTCTTGGGAGCCAAGAGCAGATCTCAATGGCCACACCACATTGCTACATCTCACCGCTCCATTTCTCTGCAAGTTATTTCAAAAGCATCATGATAAGTCCAGAAAGCACATCCTGCTGTCAGCAACCCAGTGCCACCATTGGAGGGGGACTTCATTTTCACACAGACAGTAGTGGAACTACTCCAGATTTTACATTAGTGTCACTTTACTGGGGGTGACTTTCAATTTGCTCCATTAGCAGCCCTGAAGCGATGCTGGAGCAGATCCAGCAGGGATGCCTCAGCCTGCCAGGGCTGCAGTGACTCCAGATTCCAGCAGAGTAACCCACTGGAACAGGGGAGTCACAGGGGAGGGACACAGGAGCTGCCCAACCTCTGCTGTCTCCTGCTGGCATGGCACAGCCAAACCAAATCTGCCTAGCACGATTCCAGCCGAATTTTTCACTGGGTCAACTGACAGCAGGACGTGACTTCAAGTTTCTACAGGATGTGAAAACGCACACTAAAACACAGAGATTGCTCCCTAACATTCTAGAAGGGGTTTTGGAAGAACCAGCCCACGCTGGCCCTGCTGCCACCAAGGACACCTTGCTGGGGCTCGGCAGAGTGGGGTGGGACCCACTGTCCGTACACAAGTGACGATAAAGTGCATCCACTCTCCAGTCCAGGGCACCACTGCACAATGTCCACCTCTGACGCTTCTTCAAGTATCAAATAAAAAAAAAAAAAAAAATTGAGGTAAAACAAAACGGAAAGAGCAAACAGGCCGCCTCGCCACCCTGGTGGGGAAGGAGCAGGCGCTTGATTCCACCGGTTTGTGATTCCACAAACCCCCCCGAAGCGCAGGGCACGCCTGCCCTGCTTCCCAAAACACCCCAGGAGGGCCCGGGGAGGGACCTCAGATTCACAGTGCTATTTATACGCAGAAACCGAATGAGAACTGTCTTCATTCCTGTCCTGACCTATTGCATGGCTTTGCTGAGTGATGAATGCTGGTAAAGGCTGCCCCAGCCCCCCCGGAACGGGAGCGCGGGGCGGCCGCCGCGCCTCTCCAAGGCGTCTGTGCGGATGCTCCCGAGCTGCAGGAGATCCAGGGCTTTGCTACGGCTGAGCCACGACACTGAGGAGAGGAGCAAAGGCTAAACCCAGAGGGAACCAACTTCCAAGGGTGTTTTCTTCGTGGCACTTGGCTTTGCTAAGCGACAGCGTTGCCTCTTGGATGTTGCTGAGTCCTCTCCTTTAAGCAGAGATTTTGGTGCAGTGAAAAGCATCACCAGCACTCCAGAGAGAAGTGCTGGCCTGTCTCTGGAATGAAGGGAGCAGCTGGCAGGGGCATGTGCTGCCAGGGCTGTGTTGCCCTGCCCTGCAGTGCTCAGAGCGGGTTTGCCACCGCAGCAGCCCCAGTGCTGCTGGCTCCAGGAGCCCTTGCTCCTGCTTTTGGCACTGCAGGGGCTCAGGATCCATCCAGAGCACAACACACTGTGCTGGCTGAGAACAGCCTTCAGCCTCCTTTGTGCTCCTGCATGTGCCATGAGTGTCACCGTCCCGTGAGCAGAACAGCGTCGGGGCAGCTTTGGGAAGCAAAGCTGTGGGATCAGGGATGTCAGCAGGGACTTTTCCAAACATCTCACCCGCAGCTCCAATGCTCAAAGCTGATGTTTAAAGGCCAAGCAAAGCAACAGCAAACAAACCAAATCTCCTGGAAGACGCCACACGCTAAGCGAGCGAGGCGCACGGCGTCTCCCGGCGCAACGCAGCCGGGGTGAGAGAGAACCAAGAAAAAGAAAGAGAACAAACAAGGAGGGAACAAACCAACCCTAATGCCCTGACTCTGCCCAGCACCTCGCTGCCTTCGAGCTCTGTCTGTCACCTTACAGAGGGGAGATCACCCAATCTTCCTTTCCTTCTCCTTCCCACCTGGGATGGTTCCACCTGCCCATCCCGGCATCATCCCACGCCTTTGGTGCTTGGAGAAGTTCAAAAAACCAAGAACAGCCCAAGGAAAGTAACGGCAACTTTGAACATTTTTCTGCAATTTCCTGCTCCAAGCCCAAGGCTGGAAGTCAGAATAAGGCAAAAATTAATGGCCTAAAACTTCCTTATTTTGTTCCATGACTAGCCAAATCTGTCTATTTTTATTTAAAAAGCAACATAAGCCCCCAAACGTATCTTTTTAAAAAAATACATATTATTAGACCCTTTTTTTTGTCTTTTTTTTTCCCCCTCTATAAAAATAACTTCAGGACTTTGATTGACAGAAGGTACCAGTTGGTGGTCATTATTTTGTTAGGCTTTCGGTCATTTATTTGTTTGCTTCAGAAAAATAGTACCAAAAAAAGATGAAGTTCCTGGGGAAGTTAACAATGATCATGTTCACAAGTTTATTTTACATTCTGCTCTGTCTGGGATCACTTGGATCTACTATAGATTAAACAATATGGATAGCATCTACTATTTGCACTAGTTAATTTTTTTTTAATCTTTACTCTAGGATTATATGAAATAAATTTGAGTGTTTATTATTATTAACATTTTTTTTTAATACCCATTAACGCAAACCTTTTTTTGTTTTTCTTCTCATTTTTGGTTAAAAACAAACGAACAAACAGAAAAAAAAAATTCTTATTTTTAAAATGCTTCTTTGAAAGGCAACAGAGCAGAAGCATCACCCCGCCTTCCTGCTGCTTTGGGAGGCGGGGAGCGGGGCGTGGGCCGGATTTGGGGTGTGAGTGGGACAGATTTCCCCCACTCCCCAGCCCACAGGGAGGTCATGGCTGCTCAGCACATCCCTAAAGCAGCCCCTGGGACAGGATCCTGTGCAGCACTTCAGGATGTGCTGGAGCCAGGCGCTTTCCTGGATTCAGGGAAGCTCCGAAGCAGCTGGGGCACTCCCAGCTCTGGCCGTGCCTGCAGTGGGTGCCTGGCAGGAGCTGTGCCCACGCTGGCTTGGAGGAGCAGATGGGGTCACCTGCTCCCATCTAGGCTGGGCTGGAGCTCTGTGCAAGCTCAGCCCCTGGCTGCTCAAAGCACCACGGAGCCAGCTCTGCTCTGGCAGCAGCTCCAGAGGAATGGCCACGAATGTTCTCAAGATCACGCCTGAACACCGGGACCGAACCCTGCTGTCCCTGCACCTGCCCAGCACAGGAAGAGACGGAGCCAAAGCCCAAAGGGAGGCACAGACAGTGCCCACCCACAGGTCTGCAGAGCCCCCACAGCGTGCCCAGTGCCAGCAGTGGCCAGCAGTCCTGCCCAGCAAGGCTGGGGAAAGGACCAGAAATCCTCACATTGCTCTGGGCCCTCTGCAACCAGATCAAGGACAAAACTCCTCTGGCTCCCCGGGACGGGATCAATGCTGGCAACGAGGAGGAGGAGGAGGGTGGGGAGATGGGCAGTGTCAGCTTTGCCTTGTGCACACCCAGCTCTCCACAAGCCCCTGTCCCAGGGAGCCACAGCAGGAGCAAACCCTGCTCCCCAGAGCCCTCCTGGTTGAGTTGGGTCGGGTTGGACCCTGGGATGCTCAGGGAAGGGCTGGGCCAGAGCAGGGCCAGGGCCAGCACGGGGCGATGCCACCCAAAGATTGCCCCAGAGCCAGCCCCGAGCCAAACCCACCCTCAACCAGACCTCAACCCCCTCCAGGGGGATTCCCAGATGGAGCAGCCACAGGATGGGGGCACAGGCTTGGGTTTATAGTGGTTTTTCTCTTCTACTTCTCTGCTTTTAATTACCTTTTTTTAATTTTTTTTTTTTTGTTTACATACATCCAACTGTGTTAATTTCTTATTTGTGGAAAGGGCTATCTGCACCATAACTATCACCTTTACATACACACACGCACACACGAAAAAGGAAACATATATTAAAAACACTTTTTAAGCAATACTCTGGATACAAATGTATTTTTTAACCTACATATATTCTAAACCTTCTAAACTTTTAAGGATCACTTTATCATAAAATAAAATATCCTTTTTTCTTATAATAAATTACCTAATAAAAAGTATTTTTATTAGCCCAGTTCCTTGCTACATTTACATGTAATAAATGCATTTATTAAAATAGAATATTAAATTATAAAGAAATGTTCTAATTTTAAAATCTTAATCTTTTTTTCCCTCCTCTCTCTCTCTTTAAAAAACACCAGGAAATGCATCAAAATAAACCCTTCAAACACCAAACAAAACAGGTTGGAGTATTTTGATTTCAGAGGTTAACAATATTAACAGTCTGAGCCTTTGTATGTATGAAGATTATTATTTTTTTAAGAAAGAAAGAAAAGAGAAAAAAATAATAGATATCCCTCCAGCTGAAAAATACTTTTGCAAATGGGAGCTAGGACAAGATATTTTTTATAGTATCTCCTCATTAACTATAAATCCAATTTTGGTTCTTTCTTCTTTCTTTTATTATGCATTATAATACACACTATTCTCTATATAATTTATGTCGATGAGGATGACATCACAGCGTGATATTACTTTATCCCTCCGTTTCCCTTTGTTATGTTTTGTCACCCGCTCCCCCGCACGGCCCCTGGGCCAGGAGTCGCTGTCCCCAAGGCAAACACCGCCCGAGGACGCAGCGCTGGGGACGCGGCACTATCGCGACATCCCCGGCCCTGGCCACGCCTCCCTCGCTCCCGCAGCCCTGGCACGGCTCGGCTCCGACGGGAGGTCACAGCCACAGGGAAAGGTCACAGGATGAGTCCCGAACCCAGCACAGCCCCAAAGCCCCGCTCCTTGCTCGCAGCCAGTGCCAAAGTTGGGAAAGTTTGGTAAAAGAGAGGTGGAAATGTCATCTAGGAACCGGGTGGGCACTGCAATACAGCCGCTCCATCCCAGTGATGGCACCGCGTTACAGCCGCTCCATCCCCGGGGATGGCACCGCGTTACAGCCGCTCCATCCCAGCGATGGCACCGCGTTACAGCCGCTCCATCCCAGCGATGGCACCGCGGTACAGCCGCTCCATCCCAGCGATGGCACCGCGTTACAGCCGCTCCATCCCAGCGATGGCACCGCGTTACAGCCGCTCCATCCCAGCGATGGCACTGCATTACAGCCGCTCCATCCCAGCGATGGCACTGCATTACAGCCGCTCCATCCCAGTGATGGCACCGTGTTACAGCCGCTCCATCCCAGCGATGGCACCGCGTTACAGCCGCTCCATCCCAGTGATGGCACCGCGTTACAGCCACTCCATCCCGGGGATGGCACCGTGTTACAGCCGCTCCATCCCAGCGATGGCACCGCGTTACAGCCACTCCATCCCAGTGATGGCACCGCGGTACAGCCGCTCCATCCCTGGGGCTGGCACCGCGTTACAGCCGCTCCATCGACTGATCCTACCGATCCTGCCCGGACCCAGACATATCCTGCCAGATGCCCAGCGCTTTCCAGCGCAGCTCTGCTCCCTCTGCTCCCCGCCCCGGTTTTTTGGCTCCTGCCCTGGGTGCCACCGCTTGTGCCCCCATGTCCCTGCCTCGCAGAAGGGCACCACCACCGACATTCACCACGGCACTGCTCAGCACAGCTCAGCTCCGTCCCCACGGGCTGATGCAAACCCCGAGGAGCTCCCCACTCCCCAGCCGGGCGAGTGGACACCAGCGGCGCCCGTGGGCACCTCGGGGGTGCCCGTGTCCTGTCACCACTCTCACCCCACTCTGGTGGGACGTAATTTTGCACGATGGGGGTCTCACTAACCAGGCTTCCCACAGGGGTCTTGCTGCTCCTAATCCAGAGGGAGGAAAACCTAGTTTGGTGTGTCGGGTCCCAGCTCCACCTGCCTCCCTCCAGCCCAGGCACAAGTGGGGTGTCCCCATCACTTCAGCACTCCAAAGAGGTTATCCCAAAATCCTGGGAAGGATCGTGGGGGCAGCTGAAGCCAGCAAGGTTCAGTCCAGCTGGTTCACACTAAATTCTCATGGTGGGAGGGAAGGGGAGAAGTGCAGGGACCCAGCTCGGTGGGCGCTGCAGAAAAGGGATGGGTGCAGGAGGAGGGGGCTGTCTTTAGTTATCGTTATTGCTGGTGAATTAGACCAACAAGCCATTTTTAGTCACCTATCAAGGAAGATACAAGTCAGAGCAAATAGTTAAGGTCATGGGCATTTTTCTTGTTTTTTGTTTTTATTTTTTTTTTTAAAGATTTTTATATATATACATATATTTAAAAAGAGAGAAAAAAAATTACGCAAATTTGTTGTTTAAGCCCCGCAACCGGGCTCCCCATGGATGCCAACAGGCAGGGCCCAGGCTGCCCCTCTCTGGGTGCCCCATGGGGCCAGGGAGAGGCCCGAGCCCCCCGAGTTCCCTGCAGCCCCCGCTCGAGGCAGAGGTAGCTCTCGGTGCATTTACAGCGCCTGTTTTTTTCTTTCTTCCAAAGTTGCTACATCAAAATATGGAGTCGGTGGGGGGGGTACAGCGGGAAGCAGGGAACGGGGAAAAAAATCAAAATAAAACAGGGGCCGAAATACTTCTATTCATTTTAAACTAGAACTGCTACATCAAGCTTTTTTTTAATATATATGTATATGTATATATATATGTGTATATATATATATATATATAAAGGTTATTGGAACTGAAGATTTTATTAAAGGCCAGCTTGGAGACTTGAGTAGGAACCTCATCTGCAGAGAGGGGCAGCCCCCCCAGGACAGCCCCACTCCGGTTCCCAACAGCAAGCATTGGACATTTGTTTGGGTCATGATTATTTTTTTTTCCCTTCTTTTTTTTTTTTTTTAAAGAAAGGGGTTTTGTTTTTTTTTTCTCTAACATTTTTCAGCATGCAGGAGGCTTTTACATCGTTTTCTCTTGTTAAGGTGAGGGAGGAGGTACAAGGAGCAGAGGCGAGCCCCCTGTACCTTCCCCATTCCCCACTCCCTACAGTCAGTGCTAGAACAGGTCCCCCCACCCCAGGTCCCCAACACAGGGGTCTCCTTCCCCCCTCCCCACTCCCACCCACCTCTTCACAACCTGGCATCAAATATAGACTTTGATCAAGAACGTGCTCACATTACCTCGAACAGACTCCACTCAGCCAAGAACGACTACTCATCACTCACTAACACAGGGCTCAGCACCTCCAGCACCAACACCAACATTTCTGAGCGCCCCTCTGAAGGGTGGCTGACCCCCCTGCCCGCCCCCCGCCCCCCAGCTCGTGCTCCAACCACTCTCTCTGCATCAGCGGGAGAATTCTGCGCAATGAACGGATAAAATACAACCCTGGGGTGGGGAGGGCAGGACGTGATGGAGAAGGTGGCACTGGGGAGGGGAGAGGTTCCCAGAGAACAGGCATGTCCCCCTCTCCCTTCCCTTCCCTTAGCTGGGACCAAACAGGCCAGATTTGGAATGAGAACTGGGTCAGGTTTTTTTTTAGGAAGGTTGTGGCCAGTGCTGGAAGCCTTGGGTGTCACGGGGAGGGATGGCTGTGCCCCAGGACAGTGCTGGGACATGGGGGCTCTGGGAGTTCACCCAGAGCACCCCAGCCCCCATCACCCTACAGCCCCCACCCCAATGGGTCCAGCACACGGCGCCTTCCCCAGGAAGGGCTTGCATTCCGACCCGGTCCTGGTGTGCCCAGGGCCAGGACAACCCCATGGCCAGGGGTTTCTTAAAGCTCTGGGGAGCAGGGAGTACCAATTCTGCCTGACAGTGCCCTGTTAGCACAGCATTGTTACATCTGTCTTCACTTTTTCCAAAACATCAGCCTGGGAACATCGTCCACCCCTCCAATCCACCTCCTGCCCTACAGAATATATCACTGTTGATGCCAAACAGTGGAGGCATCCCATCATCCCACCATCATTTCAAACCCTCCCACTGGTGTCTGAAGATCAAAAGTGGATCTTTATCAGCACCACCTGCCCCAGCACAGTGAGCTCAGCCCCTCCAGTGACTGTGGCTGGCCTGAGCCCACTGTGCCAGGGCACAGACAGCAACTGGGAGCAAGCAGCAGCAAACTGAGCAGAAGAGAGGATGTTCCCAGGAACGTTATTACGATGAAAATAAAGTCTCCTGTAACTGAAGGGAATAAAAAAATCTCAGGCGATTTTTTTGTTTGTTTTTTTGTTTTTTGTTTTTTTTTTGCTGTTAGAACTGTCTCTGCCAAGTTGTGAAACTTGTTGGTTCAGTTCTAAATCAGGGTCCAGGATCTGTGAGCAGAAGTTGAGGGGTAGGAAATGGGGAAGTGGTGGTAGTGGGAGAAAAATTATATATATGGGTTTATATACACACATATATATATATATAGGTGCTTGATTAATTAAGTGCCTATATATATATATACACACATATATTTATAGCTGGGTACTGGTACTCAATAGGTCAATCCAACACATTTTTACCATCACAGCATTTTGGCATCCACAGACCAGCTGAACAAACCTGATGGAGTGAAGGTGCTGGCCTGCACCTTGCATGCGTTGGCACGGGAGCCAGATCTGGAGCTCATCCTCTCCCACTTCCCAATGGTTTTAAAGTATCTCAATAAACAAAACCAGGAGTCTTGAAATGATTAAAGGATGTTCAACAAGGCAATTTTTTTTCTGTTTTGTTTCGTTCTGAAAAAAATATAATATATAAAAGTGGCCAACCTCACGAAGATCCAGGAAAAGGACAGCTGAAGAGGTTTTGGTCCATAAAGAAATACTTCTTCTTTGTTTTTTTTTTTTCCCCCACTTGGTTTGGGTAACAAAAGTTTTGGTCCAGTTTAAAAACAATGACAACAAAATTATCTCTATAAACTCGGGGTTTTTTTGCTCTCTGTTAGGATGCATGTTGGTTTCATATGGGCTCATTGCCTGTATTGCATGATCGTCTCTCTTAGGTTTTGGTGCAATAGGTATATTTTTTAAGGAAAGAAAAGCACAATGTTCTCTGTGTGTGTGTGTGTGTGTGTGTGTGTAGCTGCAGCTGGCATCACTTGGAGGAAAGAATGAAGAGTGACCTACGGAAACGTGGAAGTCGATGCACTCCCCCCATGGATGGGAACTCGGGACTGCTTTGGAAATACCCTGTTAGTGACTCCTGATTGGACTGATGAACAAATCCCTGCTTGGATAAGGAAAAAAGAACAAAGTTCCAGACTCCACGGTGGCTCAGAATAACAAAATAAACGCTCGTCGCCTGGTGTGATCCCAATAGGTTCTTGCAAACCTCCTTCAGTTTCACTGGCGTCGTTTTTATTTCTTCACCTTGTTTTTTTGATTTGCTTTTTTTTTGTGTGTTTTTTGTTTGGTTTTTTTTTAGAAAAAAAGGAAAACAATAAAAGTTCTTTAGCTGTGATTTTTTTTTTGTTTAAATCTTTGAGGTAATACAGTTGTGCCCTCGTTCTAACAGGTTCCCAGAGGTTGATGGTTTCTTTCTTGTTCTTCTAAATCCCTGTCATCCGTTTTCCTTTCTTTCTGTTGTTTCTTTCTGAGCTCCCAGTTGGGCCGACAACCCTGGGGGGAGGAGAGTGGGGGCTTCAGGCCAAGACAAAGGTTGAAGGTGGCTGGAGAAAGGCTGGCAGGGCCCTCCCTGCATCCCTGCTCCCTCCCCGGTCCATCCAGGTGGCCTGGCTCGGTCATTGCCAAGAAGTCGCAATCTCACCACCAAAAAAAACTGAACCAAACCGCTTCGCTTGCGAGATCCGAGTGTGCGTTCCGAGTACTTGGTTTACAAAAGACATTGCAGGCTGGAGCATTGTTCGCCCTTCAAAATTTCTGGCTTTGCTATTAATTTTAATTTTATTATTCACTTTTTTTTTTTTAAAAAATAACATACATTGCTCGTAAAATAATTTCTTTTTCTTCTTCTTCTTCTTCTTCTTCTTTAAATTAATTTATTCTTTCATTCATTCATTTTTTTTTTTGTTCTTCAGATGTCATTATTATTATTATTATCATTATTATTATTATTATCGTCATCATTTTTCTCTCATGGACCCCTCCCCAACTTCTCCCTTCCTACCCCCACCC
>JANRGV010000061.1:298153-317525 GCA_024734035.1 Alethe castanea | reverse complement strand
CGCTGGGGCGCGGGCAGGGGGATGTGCGGAGCCACGCGGTGCCACGGGTGGGTGTGGGGTGTGGGGGGAGCGGCTGTGACACGGGGAGGGGGCTGGAGGGGACCCGCCGTGACACGAGTGGAGAGGCTGCACGGGCGCCCACGGTGATGGGGTGGAGCGCGATGTGGGACGCGGAGCGGGGTCACATTGTGCCGTGGATGGAGGGGCTCTAGGGGCGTGCACTGTGCCACGGGTGTGAGGGCTGCGGGGGGACCACGCGGTGCCACCGGTGGAGCAGGATGCAGGAGGATCCACCCTGTCATGGACATGCCGTGACATGGGGGTGGGGAGTGGGGGTACACGCTGTGACACGGGCTGGGGAGGTGCGAGGGGACCAGCCGTGCGGTGAACGGGTGGAGGGGACAGTGGGAAAAGCCACTGTGACACGGCTGGAGGATGATGCAAGGGAATCAGCCGTGCCATGGGTGGAAGGGACTGTGCTGGGATCCTGTGTGCAATGGGTGGAGCGGGCTGCAGTGGGATTTCCTGTGTCACTTGTGGAGGGACCTGCATGGGGACCCGCTCTGGGTTCCAGGAGTGACTCACTGTGCCCACCCCGGCACAGAGGGACCCCAGGAAAGAAGAGTCTGTGAGAGGACCCACTGGGTGCACCCAGCATGGAGGGGTCATGAGTGGAAGGGGTCTAGTTGGGGACTCACCATGTGTCCCCTGCTGTGGAGGGGTCATGGGTGAAGGAGAATTTGTGTGGGGACCTGTTGCTGCCCGCTCACGAGGGGTGCTGCAGAGGTGTCCAGGGCTGGGATCCATCCAGAGACCCACAGGCACAGCAGGGATCCCTGGGAGGAGCGGTGGCTCAGCAGGGACACCTTTGGGTGGGTACAGGCTAGCAGGGCACCGGGGTCAGCAGGGTGAATGGTGGGACAATGGGGCAGGAACCCCTCTGCCATGGACAAGGAGCTCGCTGCTTCGTCCTTGTAAGGAGGACGTGGCCTTCCAAAAGGATTCCCCACAGACATGGGGACTTCAGTCTTGCAATATGGACACAGCCACAAGCATTTGAGGGGCAATACTGCATGTCCACCAGGCCTGGGAATGATGGAAAACGAGAAGGGGGAGCCCCCCAGCCCCCCAGGGCCTTGTAGTGGCTCCGGGCACAGCGAGGCTTGGTGAGACTGCTGGGGCTCAGCTCCCCAGCCTTGGCTCTGTGCTCCAGCAAAGCCCCCTCCTGCAGACTGGGAATGCTGGGGGGGCCGTGGGACAGCCCTGCTCCCTGGGCTGGCCTTTCTCATTGAAATGAGGAGGATTCAGCGCGGAGGGAAGCATTGACAATCGCTCCCCCAGCTCCCAGGCAGCCGGGCTGGGCGGCGAGTGTGCGAGCGCGCCGCTCTCCCCTCGCCCCTTTCTTCCCTTTGAATCAAACCAGATGTCTCCCATGAAACGAGATTGCTGGAGCTCACGCTGGAGAGGGACAATGCCGAGGGATGCGAGGCTCCCGCCGAGCCACATCGCGCCGCAGCTCCGGCAAAGGCAATGGCTGCGGCGAGCGCTGGGGGCTGTGGCACTGCTGCCTGGCCACTGGGGCTGCACCTCTACCCCCCGCTGCATCCTGCACGATTTGCTCTCTCTGGCTCTGGGATCCTTACAGGAAGGTTTTTTTTTTTTCCCTTTCCCCCCCTTCCTTTTCTGGGTCTACCAGCAGAAGATCTCAGCTGCAGCTAAACTCGGCAGATGGGGCACCCAGCACAAGGAGATGGCTCATCCACTGACTCAGCCGGTAAGGTGCTGCTGGAGCTTTCCCTGTGAGTTTGCCCAGCCACTTTGGGAAGGGAAATTTCTGCTTCTAGTTTGGTTTTGGCATCCAGGTTTCCCGATGTGTAGTACAAACTCGGGGAGGTGCTGGAACACCCGCTGGAGGGGCTGCTGCTGGCAGGTCCCATCTATGGCAGGACCTGGCGTGGAGCAGCTGTGAGTAAGAGCTTGTGGTGGTTGTGCACAAAAAAGAGGGAAAAAAGTGAAGCTAAGGGCAGGAGAACCCAACCCACCCAATGCTGTGTTTCGTGCAGCTCATTTTGGTCATGGTTGTAGAACAGTGTCCTGAATTAGGCTTTATTTCTTTTTTTCACCTTTGTGTGGTGATGGGACTCCTGAGAGTGGCAGTTTGGGATGTTTCCTTTGTGGCAGTTTGGGATATTCCTGCTTCTAAGAGATGTTTGTGATGTGATGGATGGTGGCTCCACAGGGCACATACACATCACATGGCAAGTTTTAACACAGGCACTGAGCTGGGTGTGCCCTGTAAAATGGCCAAAAAAGTGCATTTAATGCACATGGATCACACACACACACTCTGCTGGTTCCCTTGCACACACCTGCTGGTCGTGGCTCACTCCATGCTTACAACCAGGTGAAACTCTTGTGTGTAAGCATGTGTTACACCTAGAATTATGTACATTGAAATATATCCATAAATCACACAAATTTGTGTACGAGGTGTTTGTGTGCACACACATCTCCACGCAGGGGTTCCCAGTGTGGGCAAGGACTGTGTGTGTGCCCATGTGCTAGAACACACGTGGTGGTGGTGAGAACTATTGTGTTCTGCCCTGTAAATTTTGGACTTTTCACTTGTCCAAGTTGGATCTCATGTGTGAGGCTGGTAGCAATGCCTACTCTGGAGGCAGCACGTCATTTTAGGGACATGGTTTTGCTTCCACCTCCATTTTAAGTTCTGTCACGGAGGTCTCAGGAGAAGAAAGTGCCTCTGGAAATCAGAAAGTGAAAGGAAAGAAGGGAAAAACTATGGAGCTCCAGCTCCGAGCATGCCAGCAGCATGAGCCAGGCCCAGAAACCACCAAACTGCCTAAAAAGTTTGTGTGACTACAAAAATATATTGAAAATTTAGTTTCTTTTCCTTTGCCTTCTCCTGGGGCTGTTAGATTTCACTCTGGTTACATCACCTTGCTTTTCTGCACAGCCACAAGGTCTAGAAACTTACTTTAAAAAAACAAGAATTCATACTCGCGCAGATTCACATGACTCACAGAGCTGGGAATTTAAGGCAACCAGAAACGCTCGTAGAAAAATCACAGGAATTGGCAACATGGGCAGTGACTAATCCTGATGGGTCCCTGATAGCAGCATCTCTCAGTTCATACAATATTTTGGGGGCGTAGCTGGGCTACAACCAAGACTTTGATCCTCTTCCCAGTGATAGCAGCTGCTTGGGAATGATCTTACCTCCCGTCTGGCACCGTTGCCTCTGGGGAAGCTGGATTTCAGGAGTAATTCAGGTTAAAGTTGGCTCTGCCAGGTGGCTTGAACCAGCTCAGTGAGCTGGAGTAGGTCATAGGGGCTCGTGTCTCTGGGCTGTTTGGGGCTGGATCATTCCCAACTCCCCAGAAAGAGGGGTGAAAGGTTATTTTTGAGGGGCAGGTAGTGCTGGGTTCTGAGTGAGGATTTCACCATGGGTGTAGTCTCTGCACAGCTACATCCACTCAGAGAACATCCCTGCCAAAGTTTTGGCAGAAACACAGTGTTTCTAGTTAAAAAGCGGGTATTTCCAAATGTTTTAAAATCCACATCCCCGAATTATTGTCAGGGGGAAAAAAAAGTATTAATTAAAGCCAGGGATGGTGGCAGAGTCCTCTGAGCAGAGAGGTCAGGATCAGGCAGAGGCATCACGTGCCCCTTGCCAGGGCAGGAGGCTGCAGCGCTATCAAAGAAAAGGGAGAAAATGCAAACTGCAGCTGCTGCCGGTGCCAGAGCCGTCGGGAGGGGTGGCCAGGCACCACAGCTGGTGACAGAAAGTTCTGTGGGAGGCAAGAATAAAGCTGACACTGACTGAGGAGGTGCCAGCAGCCTGTCCTTAGGCAAAACAGCGGCTTGGAGTCACCATCAAGAGCTAATGCAGAGAGAAACTTTCTGGATGAATTTGTGTCATCAATGTGAAGCGGATTTTGGCACTTGCCAGTGCTGCATCCCTCTGCCCACCAACACAGCCCAAGTCTGGGGGAAAGGTGGCAGCTGCTAGGAAAGGTTTAATGCTGTGCAAGCATCCCACATCCCATAGGCTGAGGTGATGAGCTGATGGTGGGGAGGACAGGAAACAAACTCCTGCTTGGAAGCAGGACACCTTTTTTAGGCTTTTCTTCGTTTTCATATTGCATAGAATCTTTGAATATTCCGAGTTAGAAAGCTCAAGCTGGGATACCATTGCCACGAATGCTTTGAGATGTCATATCCCTGTCCCTGGACTGCTCATTTCAAGAACTGCTCAGCTGCAGGTGAAACAGAAGTATCCCAAATGCTGGAAAGCTGTAAGGGCTCCCTTCCCCACCCACTGAGCCCAGAGCCCTTCGTGCTGAAGCACAGGGCTCAGGGGAACTCTGTGCTCTGTGGTGGCCACCCCTGCCCATACACCTCATCTGCTGCCTGTTGACCTTAAACCTCTCTGCTTTGTCAATGGGCTGGCAGCAAGAGGAGTCTCACTGTCCGTGCAAAGACCCTAAAGTGCTTTACAAACATTTGTTAATTAAGCTGTTCTATGAGATAAGTAAATTAGCGCAAAGCCTGATCCAAAGCTCCTTGAAGTCCATTGGTTTTGGTGAGCTCAGGTCCATGGGATCAGGCCCGGGAGACCATATTTTAAAAGCCCTCAATTTTGTTAAGAGCTCAGCACATTGGCTGCAGATGGGTGCTAAGCTACAGGGACAATCTGGCGCTGGGATTGCGGGTGCCGCACCCTTGGCAGAATTGGTTGCGTTCATAACGTGGAGGGTTTGGACTTCTGGTCACGAGGGGTTCTTTTTTAAAAACTGCACTGAGGTTGCTGAAGAAACTTCTGCTGAAATCTGAATGATCTGAGGTCTGGGATCAAAAGGGAGTGTTCGATTTCAAGGTCACACTCTCCCCTTATTCCTGCTGGTTATACATGTAGTTCATTTTCCAAGGATCGCGTTTCCCCCCCATTAGAATCCCATCTCCTGCAAGCAGACAATCCCCAATTTCAATTTCCAGAACATCAGAACGACCATGTGTTTCCTCGGGTACAACCTCTTTTGAATTTTGTCCATTGGTGCACATTGGTGTTTTGGCACTTGCCCGAGCCTGAATCTCCACCAGCCCAGAAGTGCCGGCGCAGCCAGAGACCAGCTCCGTGAGCCTCACACCCACCTCCAGCGTGGTGCCAGTGGGGCTGCTTTCCTGCATGTGCTCCCCCTGCCTGCCTGCTGCATCCTCCAGCAGTCAGATGCTTCCTGGACGTGTCAAGCCCGAGGCCCATGTGTTGGCCAGATGGTCCATGTGTGCCCAGCAGATCCAACACGTCCAGGATGTGTTGGATTCGCTGCACGTTCGGTGTCAAGCTGTGCAGTGCATGTGCACGTATTTCTGTCCAGGAAATCTTGAAGGGAAATTCAGCAGCTTCATCCAAGGGACTTACCTGTCTCCTGTTATCCTGATAAACGAGCCCTGTCTGTAAGGGTCCACCTGAGAGAGGGGGATGAGCCATATTCCAGGGAAAAAGGGAAACAGTTTCAAACCAAAAAAAAAAGAGGGGAGATTTACATTAGATAGCAGGAGGAAATTCTTCCCTGTGAGGGAGGTGAAGAACAAGTTGCCCAGAGAAGATGTGGATGCCCCATCCCTGGAAGGATGGGGCTTGGAGCACCCTGGGATAGTGGAAGGTATCCCTGCCCATGACAGGGGATGGAACTTGATGAGCTTCCAGGTCCTGTCCAACACTAATCATCCCATGATTCTATGATTTGCAGTTTCAAGACAGGAATGTGAGTCATGGGGTCACACCAACTCGCACTAGGTGCAACAAGAGTGGCACTGGCATTTCTGTGAGCTATACATGAGCTCCCTCAGCGCAGTGACATCTTCCCACTTGGAGTCTCAGTGCACCCACTTTTAAGGTTTCTAGTTATGAGTTATTTTAAATGAAAACAGGGCAAGTTTATAGGAGGGGCAATGCCCAGTGAAATCCCATTCTTTCAGGAACATGGATGTGGGTGGTGTTGGCTATTTTTAGCCAAAGAAGGCCAACAAAGAGTTTAGAAGCATGAATTTGGTGCTGGAGAAGACTGACACTGATTACTCACACTCACAATATATAGAGTTAAATACATGTAAAAGAGACTTTTTTACCTTTTATCTGGGTGTTTTCTTGCTGTTCATAAATTTTAGGTGGACTTGGCATGCATGATCCTTAAGTCTTTTGTGTCTTTCTAAGCAATTTGATTGAAGTCATGCAGCAGGTCCAGGGTGTAGTCCAGAGAGCCAGCATCCTATTTTTTCTCCTCTGGACGAGTGCTACCACTCCAATTTCGTGCAGAAACACCTTTCCCTGTCTCACTGCCTCACTTTTCCCCATCATACTCCACAATGGCTGTTGCACGTTTTGACAGAGATGAGGAAAAGTCATTACGTTGCAGGTGATGCCTCCTTTCCAGGCAGGCTCTAATCATCCTGTCGTGCTCCAGAGCTCTTCCTGTTGGTGCTAATTTTAGCCTCGTGGTGGAAGTTGCTGCCGGGTGCTCGGGATGGGATGGAGCCTGAGCCACGCAGGTGTGCTGCAATCCTGGTGCTGCTCCTGCATCCTGCACGGCCTGGCAGTCTGGATGTCAGACCTTGTTGGGAAAAGTCTAAGGAACACATCTTGGCACTTTTTGAGCTGTTTTGCAGTTGCTTATGCTGGTCCAGGGATGGCTGATGCCTCTCCAGGGGCACAGCAGGGACAGTGGGGACCTGCTTTTCCAAAGAGTTCAGTCTCATGCAGGCACCTAAAGCAGGGCCAGGTTTTCCCAAGCATTCACCTCCTGGCTCCACCTGTCTGGGCAGGCTCCTGTGGGAATGCTGAGCCTTTCTGAGAGAGAAGGTTCTTGCTCTGCCATGCAGAGAAGGCCTTGTCAGCACGGGGACTTTGGGCACAAACAAGCAGGTGACGCTGTCAGGTCTTTGCATTTTTTTTCTCTCTGCAATTCCAGATCCTTTCAGAAGCACCTCACAACTTAAAAAGAGGGTGTTTTATCATAGCTCTGGGCTCAGTTTGCACTGCTTTGCTCTGCTCTGG
This sequence comes from Alethe castanea, assembly GCA_024734035.1. Classification (NCBI taxonomy): domain Eukaryota; kingdom Metazoa; phylum Chordata; class Aves; order Passeriformes; family Muscicapidae; genus Alethe; species Alethe castanea. The sequence goes on along the minus strand of JANRGV010000061.1, from coordinate 310,450 downwards.
ACACTGCTTTTGGTGGTGTAGGTTGATGTGACACAAGAGACAGAGCAGAGGGACCCAGCGAGCTGTGGCTGCCCCATCCCCTTGGCTGCAACCAAGGTTTGAGGGAACTTAAAGCTCATCCTGCCATGAGCAGGGACATCTTCCACCATCCCAGGCTGCTCCAACCCCCATCCAACCTGGCCTTGGACACTTCCAGGGATCCAGGAGCAGCCATAGCTTCTCTGGACAATCTGTGCCAGGTCTCACCACTCTCACAGAGAACAATTTCCTCCCAGTATCCCATCTAACCCTGCCCTCTGGCAGTGGGAAGCCATTCCCCCTTGCCCTGTCCCTTCAGACTGTTGTCCAAAGTTCCTCTCTAGCTCTGTTGAACCCCCTTTAGGCACTGGAAGCACCTTTAAGTTCTCCCTGGAGCCTTCTCTTCTCCAGGCTGAATTCAAGCACATTAAAAGTTTCTTAGAGTTCTCGTCACCTCTGCCTCCCAGGGGTTAAGAGTTCTGGAAATACTCTGATTTCTAGGCTTAAAAGCCAGGAGGAGCAAGGTCTTTGTCTAACCTGGTGTAGACTGATGCTCTCAACCCACCTCAGTTTTGCCCGGGCACCACAGCCTGATGCTGAGCCAAGCACATGGCAAGGCAGAATCAGGCCCTGAGCCAATTTACCCCTTCTTCTTATCAGTCTAGACATCCTCATTATCCAGATAAAAGTCTGATCCCTCACTGAATCCCACTAAGCCCCTGCCTGTGCGGTGCTGAAGGCAGAGGGCACTCGCCCTCACCCAGGACTGCCCCGGGGCTGGGAGATTCCAGTTCCTGCGCTGGGAGCAGGTCACAGGGTGAGCGTGCATTGTTCTGAGTGCTTTACCAATTACAAGTCATTACTGGTGCTTTTATTACCATTATTTAACAGGTCGTGTTAATTATTATTATTAATTTGCCTTAAAAGCTGTGTTTCCATAGCAACAGGCAGACGTGTGCTGCTTTTCAGGCACGTCAAGTGGACACATTCTCATCTCTTCCCCAACGGGCTGGCAGCCCACAGCAGGGCTGGCTGATGAAGGGGGCTGTGCTTTGGTCCCCGAGGGGATGGTACCAGCAGGGCCTTCCAGGAAAGATGAGAGCACCATCTCTGTCACTGGAGAGTCCCTTGTGCCCTTAAAAAGTTCCTGTGGGACCCAGACTTTGTGCCTAAATGCTGCAGATGCCCCAAGAGAGCAGAGCAGGTGTGGTGGTGTTTGTACCTCTGTGTGGCCCAGGAGTGAAGGTGCTACTGTTAATTCCCACATTGCTGATTCCCTGGACTCCAGCACTCCCTCAGAATGTGCCTTGTCTCCTTTTATGTTTTCCAGTCAGCTGCAGAAGTACCAGGACCTGGAAGCCAGACTGAAGCTGGCTGCAGGATGCCAGATCCCAGAGGTCTGCAGTGAGCTGGGGGCTGCTGCTGGTGTGCAGGGAAGCTCTGAGCCTTGGCAGGTGCCACCATGGTTCCAGGGACAAAGGCCCATCCAGGATGCTCAGGTGCCACTTCCCAGTCTCAGGCTGTCTGCAGGCTGTGGTTCAGGTATCCCTGTGTGAGAGGGAAATGCAGAGATTGGTGCTGGCTCTTCTGGGGTGTGTTGAAGGCTTTGCCAAGGCTGGGAAGGTAACTCGTGCACGCTGCTTTGTGGATTTACACACTAAAGGGGTTTAAACACTGAACCCATGTTTAAAGTTGGCCTCTGACCCATCATACTGTGCCCAGCTGGCCTTGTCCCCACGCTGCCACAGGAGGGATGTGCCTCATACACATCTTCTGGGGTGTCATTTGCTGGGGACCATGTACCCCGTTGGTTGTGGAGGTACCTGCATGTCAGGCTGTGCAAGAGAAGTTTACAGCAGAGGAGATGCAAGAGGCCAGGGTCAAGCTCAGCCAGAAATCTGCCAGGGCATGTTCTGGGCCTCAGCACTGCTCAGGGAGAGCCCATACCCAGCCATGACTCCAAAACAAGCTGCAACACTAATTGCTGGCAGCCAGACCACAGGGCCCAGCACTGGGGAGCCCATGGGGACCTCAGCTCCATCTGCCCAACCTAAAGGAGTCCCTGCAGGGCAGGAGCCAGACATGCTGTCACCTTATCCCTGCTGATCCAGGTGGCCCCAAGGGCTGCACCAGGAGCAGACACACACCCCCACACTGGCTGGGTGCCCTGCCTTTGCCTCCTGCTGGCAAATTGGCATCACCAATTCATTTGCCCACTGCTCTCTGTGTTGTCAGAGCAGTGGAAATCAATAGTCTTCATGAAGGTTCCAGCCAAAGCCTCTATCCAGCAGTTCTTCAGCATGGGTTTGGAAGCTGCAGCCTTAAGGAACACCAGCAGTGACACCTGGGCAAGCAGCAGCACTCGAGGCTTACACTTGCTGTAAAGCTAAAAGCACTTGCTCCACAGTAGCACATCCCACATCACTCCAGTTCACCCTGCTCTCCTGGGGCAGTGGGTTCTGTGGGGCTGGGAGAGGGGATTACCTGGGGAGAGCAGCTCCCGGCAGCGTTTGGGCTGCTTGGGGTCAAAAACGGGGGTGGCAGGTGGCTGGGACAAAGCCTCCCGTTCGGGGTTGGGGGGTTTCTGCTGCCCCGAGGTGGGTGGGTGGGTGCGAGTGGGACCCTCCGGGAGCGGCGGCACCGCGGTCCTGCAGCAGCTCCGCGCTGCCCCAAAGCTGCGGGCGCGGCCGCGCCTCCCTCCCCCTGCTCCTCGAGGAGTGGAGAAACACAAAAGAGAGACGCAGGAGGGCTGGGAGCGGTGGGAGAGAGGGGAGGGAGGGAGAATCCCCCATGCCCGGAGCTAATCCCAGCTCCTCTAGGAGAGGGATCTCGAATAACAACCGTCTGTGGTCGAGGCCAGATGGATTTGATTTAATAACAAAGCAGGGGGGCTTGGGATCGTTTCGGAGGCTGCCAAAGGGCCGGATCCTCGGCGAGCAGCAGAGGGCCAGCCCAGCGGCGTAAATCCAAGCGTGAGATGCAGGATGCTTGCATGCTTCCCAAAATGCCGGGATTGCCTCGGCTCTGGGAGCATCTTCTGCTTCTCAGGAGCTCCCTGAGTCCTGGCCACCCGTGGGGCACAGCCAGGAGGGAAAGGGGAAGGGGATTAGGAGGCAATTCCTGAGGCTCCCACAGCCCCAGCTGTGCTGTCTCACCACTCAGCACCGCCGTGGTCTCAGACCCCTTTATGGAGCACAGGGCAGGTTGGTCCTGCTTTGGCTAATCCAGGAGATCCCCACTGCACCCCACAGTGACTGAAGCCTCCCACTCCTTAGTTTCAGCATCTCAGAGGCAGGAGGTGGCTCGGGACAGTGTCACCCTGTCCTTCTGCCATGCTGAGGAGGAGGCTGTGGGTTAGGACAGGGGGTAGCACCCAGGGCAGCAATGCTCATCCCAGGTTTTACCCTGCTCCTCCCTCAAATTCCACCTTGGGTTTGCCTTGGAGTGGGTGGGTGAGCGCAGGGAGGAGTTTCCTGCACATGGCAAGAACTCAGCATCTGGGCAAAGACCCCCCTCACAGCTGTGTGAGGCTCCTCCTGCCCTTCCAGGACACATGGGGCCCTGTTCCTGACCCCATTGTGAGGAGATGCAGCGGGCACCTTGGGCCTGCTCCCTTCCTTGGAGCAGCCACAGAGCCAATCCCAGCAAGGGAATGCTGTGGGGACCTTGGGCCATGCCTGGCCTGTTCCCTTCCCTGGAGCAGCCACAGAGCCAATCCCAGCAAGGGGATGATGGGGACCAGCTGGCTGGAGCAACACCAAAATCCCCGTATTCATTCCTGTCCCCCAGGGTCCTTTGGGATGCTTAAAAGGTGATGTTCCTGCAGCAGCAGAGCAGCACCTCGCTGCCGGGCCCTCCCCACCGCCCTGCTTGCCACGTCTGCCAGTTGGTGCTTGGGCCAGCAGCCTCCCTGGAGATCTTGTTTCTGGAAACCGGAGCAGCCTTGGCGCTGCCCCGCCAGCTCCCCGAGCGGTGGGAGGTGCTGCCGCCAGCCCAGCACCTGCAGCTCCCGTCCGGAGCGCTTGGCGCTCTGCCGGGCGAGCAGCGAGAGCCCGGCGCCAGGGCTGTGCCGGCAGCAGCGAGAGGGGTTTTCTGCACCGCAGCCGGGCTGGCAGCAAGAGCCGTGGGTCCATCCCAGCCGCAGGGAGGCAGGAGCCTGGCCGTGTGTCCGGCACGGATGCAGGAGCTGTCCTGTGTGTTCTGCTGCAGTTCTTGCCGGTTCAGGGCGCTGTGCTCATCTCCATCCCCGTCCCAGCCGCTCCTCGGTGGCACCGCGTTCGCTCGGGGTGGTTTCCAGCCGGTTTCTGGTTGCCGCTGCCACCACTCTGGCAGCACGTCCAGGCTCCTGGCTGGCCCGCCGGGACTATCTGCTGGCCGGGAACCTTTCCCCCTCTCTCTGCTGTTGGCACAAAGCCTGGAGGGAGAACTGGTCAGCATGGGGTCAGGACACGATTGTTGTCCCCTCATCAGCGCCCAGGGGACGCTCCCCTGCGCTGGGGGCTCAGTGTCGCAGGGACAGGATATCCCCGGCCAGGGATGGGTTCTCCCCTCATCCCCTCGGGAATCCCAGCCGGCTACGGGACCATTTACTCCCAGCTCTGCTTCCCTAATGAGAAGCAGTCTCAGCCTTGGCCCCGTGCCTGTAAAAATGGATCTGTGCTTGTGCTTTCGGTGCCGCGTGCTGTGCGGCCGGAGCAGGGGGTCTGTGCGGAGGGGTGGCACGGGACAGCGAGGGGGTGGCATCCCTGAGGGCTGGGGACGGTCCCCGCGCCGCTCCGAGCCTCCAGGCAGAGCCGGGGGACACTTGTGTCCCCAGTGCCAGCCTCCTTCAGGAGCCACAGGGTGAGGCTGCCATGGTTGGGGCACCCCCCGAACCCAACCCCCAGCACCCTGGGCGAGGTTCTGTGGCCAGCGCTGCCCCGGGGCTGGGAGCCCGGCTCTGTACTGCGGGTGTCAGACACGAGATGGAGCTGCGATCCCTCCTGTGCCCTGTGAGGATGGAGCTGCGATCCCTCCTGTGCCCTGCCGGGATGGAGCTGCGATCCCTCCTGTGCCCTGTCAGGATGGAGCTGCGATCCCTCCTGTGCCCTGTCAGGATGGAGCTGCGATCCCTCCTGTGCCCTGTCAGGATTGAATTCCCGATCCCTCCTGTGCAATGTCAGGATGGAATTCCCGATCCCTCCCGTGCCCTGTCAGGATGGAATTCTCGATTCCTTTGCCCTGCTTCACCACTCTCCTCCTTTTATCCTCTGACAGAGCAGAGGGTTGTGCAGAGCCTGCAGCGTGGATGATGCTGTATAATCATTAATAATACATGGATTTATATATGTTGTGGTAATTTTCAGCATCCCCATAGAAGAGCAGGGCTTGGCTTTGCAAGGGGCCACATATGAAAGCCCTACCAGAGAGGATAAATCATGGGATCTGTTGATCACCAATGCAAGTGAGCTCATCAGGGACATCAAGATTGCAGGCTGCCTGGACTGCAGTGACCAGTGGAATTCACAGCCCTGAGAGATGTGGGACAAGCAAAGATTCAAGTTAGGGCTGGACCCAGAATTTCAGGGAAGCAAACTACAAACTGTTCAAGGAGTTGGTTAATGGGACCCCTAAGAAACTGCCCTTAGGGACAAGGGGGCAGAACAGAGTTAGCAGGTCTTTAAGGACTCTTTCCTTGTGCTCAATCCACATGTGTAAGAAATCAGGAAAGGAAGACAAGAGATTGGCATGGCTGAGTGGAGACCTGCTGGTCAGCTGGAAGGGCAAGAAGGAAATGGGCAGCCAGTGGGAGCAGGGATCATGGAAAGAGGACAAATGGCAACGGATTTAAACTTTAAAAGAGTAGGTTTACATTAGACATTAGGAAGAAATTCTTCCCTGTGAGGGTGGTGAGGCAGCAGCTCTTCTTAGGTTACCCAGAGAAGCTGTGGCTGCCCCATCCCTGGAAGTGTTCAGGGTTGGGCAGGGGGCTTGGAGCAACGTGGTCCAGTGGAAGATGTCACTGCCCATGGCAGGGGGCTTTAAGGTTCCTCCTACCCCAATCAGTCTGTGATTCTGAGATTCTATATGCTTGAAGGGACCATCTCTATGCAGACAACCCCCCAGGTGTTAAGACAATAATGGAAGAATTGAAAAATGGAAGAATGTGCTGAACCCAGCCTGGCAATTGTAGAAACCAAGGCACGGAGCTCTGCATCGTTGACAGATGAGCTCTGAAGACCCCACACCTCACTGGAGGGTGGTGGGGATGTTTTAGCCCTTGGGCTGAGCACAGGCAGATCTGAGCATCCAGTGAGTGGGGCCAGGCTTTGCACAGAGAAAGGCAAAAGGTAGAAGTGGAGGCAGTGGAAAGAGGAACTCGCCTCCAGCATGGAGCAGGAGGGCAGTTTGATGCCCTCTGTCGTTGGAGCCAAGGGTGTTTGCTGATTGTTGATGAGTCATTCCCAGTGGGATCTGTCCTCCAGCCCCCCTTGAACGGTGGTTCTTTAGGCTGGTGTGTGTCACAGCACCCTCTGCTTCTGCTGCCACTGGCCCCCACAGCCTCCATCCTGCTGCTCCCTGCAGCAATTGGGGTCTCCACCAGCACAGTTCCCTTTCCTGGCACCACAAGCTCCATCCTGCCCAGTCCAACCCCACCCTGTGGTCTCAGCTCTGCCCTCAGGTCCCAGCAGGGATCCCCCAGCTGCCCATCCCAAACCCTCCTGCAAGAGTGGCTGAACCACAGGGCTCCCAGCTCCCAGCCCACAGCCACAGGGCCCTTGGCAACAGGCAAACAAACAGCCTGTCCCTGCCTGTGTCAGCAGTGATTCATGGGGAGCCTGTTTGGCCACAGCCTCTCCTGCCTGGGACAAACTGGGATCGAGCACTTTTTTATCATATTTTTCCTTTGATGTTAATCTGCTCATCTCCAGCCTCTACTGCCTTTTACGTCCAAAGCCCATTAAAAAGCTCACTCTGCTGCTCTGCCTGCTGGCCTGGGGATGCTGCTGCAATGAGCAGCACAGGTGAGCCTCGGCCAGGGAGCTGCTCTGCCTTTGTGCCATGCTGCCAGCCCCGGATTCCTCCTGCAAACCACAGCTCAGGGTCTCCCTGAGGACATTTTGGGGCTCCAGGCCCTTCCCCTGAGCCAAAATGCAGAGCTTTCCCTGTGGGGCAGGTTTGTACACCTTATTTTGGGAAAAGACTTCTGCCTCCCAGCTTGGGTGAGAGCAGCCACAGGGCTGTTCTGTCTGTGCAGAATAATAATAGTAAAATATGTAAAAATGTAATAGTGAGTCCCAACTCCCCCTCTGCACCATGCTCTCACTCTTTGTGCAATGTCCTGCTCTAATTTCTACAAATGAACCCATTTTCATTTTCTCCTTTAGTCTGAGGGACTCTCCCAGCACTCAGGTTTTGTACTGTTTTGAGTGCAATTTTTTTTTTCAATTTGCCTTTTTTGGTCACTGAATGTGGTGAAGCCACATCATGCTGCCCCTCCACCCCAGTGGCAACACTGAGGGGGGCAGGAGGGAGAAGTGTAGTGAACAGCAAGAAAACAACCCTGTTGCAGAAAGCACTGTGGGTGGAAATGAATGGAAGTGGCTGTGGACACACCTGGCAGGGCTGGCAGGGTTTGTCCAGTGCAGCTTTTCCTGCTGGTGAATACAGGCAGCAATGTATTCATCTCCAGGAAATCCAGAGTGTGGGGAGGGGGAAAAGTGCTCAGCAGCCCCCACAGCCCATGCTCTGGGCTGGTGTCCATCAGTCCTGGCAGTGCAGGTTCCCCCCAGCCCCAGCACTGAGATCTGGCTCCTCTGAGCAGCTCTTGTGCAGCAGAGGAGCCAGGAGATGCTCAGTGAGTGCACAGAGAGCATGAGCCTTGGGATAGGGAGAGAATTCCCCAAGGGAACAGCTGGAGCTGTGCCAGGGGAGGGTCAGGCTGGATATCAGGATATTCCCCCTGACCCCAGGGTGGTCAGGCACTGCCCAGGCTCCCCAGGGAATGGTCACTGCTCCAAGGCTGCCTGAGCTCCAGGAGAATTTGGACAATGCTCCCAGCACAGGGTGGGGTTGTTGGGGTGCCTGTGCAGGGCCAGGAGCTGGACTCATGACACCCCGTGGGTCTCTTCCTACTCAGGATATTCCATAATTTTATGGTTTTTCCCACGGAATCCTGCTTTCTGAGCTTGTTAATATTGCTTGGAGTTGCCTCTGCAGCAGCTAAGGTGGCAGATTTGGAAGGAAAGGATGGAAGAATGGAGACTTCCATGTCCCTGTCATTCTGAGCTGAAATAAGATAACACCATATTTTATGAGAAAATGTTTGGGATGTTTCTGGAAGGATGTGCTGACACTGAGGTGTCCATTGCTGTCGGATCCAGGGTGGCCAAAGGACAAACAGGGAGAAAATGCTGGGTTTGGAGGAGCAGTGAGTTTATAAAACATCCCTGGCATAAGAAGACCTCAAGATGCTGATAGCTGGATTTGCTGGGGCTTGATTTCCTTCTTCCAGGGTGGAATTGTCCATCTGCTCTGCTCCCAGCTGGTCACAGACACAGCTCCTCCCCTGAGGAGCTGGAACAGCATGAAGGCTGCTGGGGAGATGGGATATTTTTTGGAACATGGGGTGTGTCTGCTCTGCCCCCTCTGCACCACGGATCCAGGAGGGATGTGCCAAGGCCTCTCCCCCTTTCTGCCTTTTAAAAGCAGTGAAAAGGAGTGTGAATACCTGCACAGCCAATGTGGGGCTGCAGGTGTTTGTCTCAGCTCATGTGCCTTGTCCCTGTCCCCATCCCTTCCCCAGGGCAGCAGGAATGAGGGAGCCAGGCCTGGGGGCTGCTCTCCACTTCCAATCAAAAGTGAGCTTTGATCCCTGCAGCTGGGGCAGAGGGGCACAGCTGGACACTGTGCACATTGGCAAAGTGTAGAACAGGAAGATGTCACTCTAGAGGTGGGCATAGTCCATCCTGAAGAGATTTTTCTTGTAGGATCCTTAAAGTCCCAAGCAGTGGAGACCCTTGAGCAGGAGGATGTTTTACTGCAGGAGCAGCAGCAGCCCTGGGCTGTAGTTCCTTACATCAGAAACTGTCCTGGGGCTTCCCCAGAGCAGAGTGAAGGTGCTGGGAGCCCTGCCAACCCAGGGACGTGTGCCCTCAGGCCAGGTTTGGGGCTGGGCTGGCATCCTGAAGGATGCTGGGCAAGTCCAGCAGGGCTGTGGTGAGCCCTGGAGGCAGGATGGCTTTTATCCACCTTCAGTGTGGCACTGGGAAGGGCTAAGCCCTGCCAATGGCCTGGATGCTGGCCAGCTCTGTTCTGCACAAACATCCCCTCAGCACCTCTGCTGCCCTGCGAGGAAGCTGCTGACAGCCAGGGGTTCCTCTGGGCCGGGGTGAGGGCAGGCAGATCCACATCCTCTCCCTGGGGCTGGCTGCCAGAGCTGCTGGGGCTCAGGGCTGCACTGTTCTGCCTGCCAGGGTGAGCTGGCACAGCCACCAGGCACGCCACACCCTGTGCTGGCATCCCTGGCTCCAGAGGCTCCAAAGCTCAGCTCATCCCTGCCTGGGGGGATCCCAGGGCACGTTCCACCCCTGCCTGGCAATCTCCTAAGGGACATCCCTGCTTTAGACCTTTTCTAGTGCAAGCAGGGAGAGTGGGCAGGAGTCACCTGTGCAGCTCTGCTGGTTTGTTTGTGAAGCTCCCGGGCCACCAGGAGAGCACCAACTGCTGCAGATCCCCAGCTCTCTCCACGGCTGAGATGACTCTGCTGCTGCAGTGTGGGAAGCAAAGACTCATTTCCAGCTGTGCTGAGGTTCCCCTAATTTGCCCCAGGTGTCTGGGCAAAGCACAAAGGGAATTTTTTAACTCCTTTGAGTCCCCCCTCAGGATCGATGGGGGTGAGCCACGGTCCTGCCACTCCCTGCGGGTTTGGGGGCTGCTCAAGGTGGCATTTAATGGGGCACATCCAGGCTGGTGCCTGTGTGTGAGAGCCCCCATCCCTCTGCCCCACACTGGCCTGGTTTTGTGCCAGCCCATTGTCTTTTGGCTTTTCCTGCAGGCGCCAAGCTCACTGCTCTGGGAAAACTGGCCATGAGAATGTGAGCATGAGCCCCAGCCCCGCCGTGCTGGGGGCTGTGGGGAGCAGGGAACTCCCTCGTTTGGGATCTTAAGTGTTCAGAACCACTTCTTTCAGTGAAATGGGATATTTTGAGCAGATGTTCCTGTGGTCTACTGACCTTATGGAAAATAGGCTGATCCTGTTTGATAGAAGGATCAGCAAAGCTGGAAAAGGGGTAGGAGGGCTCAGCATCTCCTCCCTGATCCCGCATGCACTTAACCCATGAAGTGGATAATGGAGGCACAGAGCAGCACGGCACCAGAACAGCTCTTCCTTTAAAGCCCTCCCCTCGGGGAGGGCTCATGGGAAGCCATGAGATGCATTTTCCATTGGGTCACCACTTGCCACTTGGCAGTCTGACCTTGGAGGTTGGGAGGCTCTGGGAGAGCTGGGAGCAAGCTGCACGCCCAGAATGCACTCCCCTCTGCCTGCTGCTGTGGGTGGGCTTCCATCTCTGCTTCTGCACCCACGGGTCCTGCACCCACGGGTCCCTGCACCCACGGGTCCCTGCACCCACAGATCCCTGCCATCTTCTAAAGAGAGATTCAGACTCCGGATTATGGGGATGACTTTTCTCCTGAAAGTGAAGCAGGGGAAGTGAGGGGACATGGGCGTCTCCCTGGCCATTGCTGTGGGCAGACAGAGCTGTTCCCATCTCAGGATCTCCAGCAGAGCAGTGGTGATACTCCAGTGTCCCCAAAGGACACGTCAGGGACACCCTGAGCCTGAGTCTGCACTCACACAGCCTCATATTCCCATCTGGCCTGTCTGTCCACCTCTCTGCTTGACTGCTGCTCGTGGGGCAGTTTGCTGGTGCTGGTGGCTCTCACATTGTCCTGGGTGGATCCATGCCAGAGAGGCTTGGTGGCTGCTCTCCTTGCCACTGCTGGATATCAGAGCAGAGCCACCAGCGCTGCCCTGGCTGCTGCACACTGCCACTCGCAGCTCCTCAATAAATACAACTGGTAAATCTATTAATTTTACAGCTCTAATTGATGTATCGCTGTAATTACCTTCTATAACAAGGCAATTAAACCCTATTAAAGATTATTAGCTAATTAAAACTCCTCTATGCACACACCCCAGTCCCCTTATGTGCACAGATTGTTGGGTGGGGGGAACTGAAGCCCATTGCAGCTGGGTCTTGGGGTCAGCAGGATGCACGGCATGGTGTGATGGGTCAGGGTGCTGGATGGGGAGATCATGGAGTCACAGGCTCATTTGGATTGAAAAGGACTTTAAAGCTCATCTCATCCCACCCCCTGCCATGGGCAGGAGCACCTTTCACTATTCCAGGTTGTTCCAAGCCCTGTCCAACCTGGCCTTGGACACTTCCAGGGATGGGGCAGCCACAGCTGCTCTGGGTAGCCTGTGCTGATGCCTCCCCACACTCACAGGGAGCAATTTCTTTCCAATACCTCCTCTAAACCTTCCCTTTTTCAGTTTAAAGCCATTTACCCGTCTCCATATCCCCTTCCTGCCTGTACCACATCTGTCTGTTCATACTTGGGCGTGTCACTTAGGCAGGGCTGTAAGGGATTGGGACTGCTGTGTGCATCTTACCTAGCAATTTTCACCCTTCTGGGATCAGATGGGAAAAAATTTTGAGGCTGGGATCCTCTCCTCCTGGTAGTGAGGTTGATGGGGCTGTAGGGCTAAGCATGGCCTTAGCCAAAAGAATGGGTTTAAAGGGGAAAAGCCCCACTTGAAGATGGGGTGTGTCTGGCCTGGAAAGGAGAAATGTCCCTGTGCTGGGAGCAGGATTAAGGGGAAAAAATTGGCTGGGGAGAGAACTTGGAAGGTGTCTGGGAGACAGAGGTTGCTCAGCCCTGGGTTGCTCTGCACCTGTGAAAGCAGGTGCCAAAAGCTGTGCAGTCTAGGAAGTGAACCCCAGGGTCCTTGCAAAGAGCCTAAAAGACCTGAAAAACCATCAGAAGAGCAGCCCACAGGGGCACTGCCTGACCCCATGGCTCATGCCCTTCCTGCACTCCTCCATGTGGAGCAGCCAGGGAGTGGAGTTGCAGCTCCCAAACCCAGCCTCATTACTGCCCCCACGTCGTTTGTATCACGAAATTGTATCCACCACAGGCCCCAAAACCGGGCTTTTTTTTTAAGGAATGGGGCGTACATTTTTAACACTGTGCAGCGTTGATTTGCAGAGGTTGTTGGCAAGTGTGGACTTC
>JANRGV010000061.1:284139-298053 GCA_024734035.1 Alethe castanea | reverse complement strand
TTGTTTTTATCACGAAATTTTATCAACCACAGGCCCAAAAACCGGGCTTTTTTTTTTTTTTTTTTTTTTTTTTTTGGAGGCTAAAGAGCAGGAAGTGCGTTGAAATTCCAGGGATGTGGCTGCTTTCTGCCTTCTGAGTCACACGAGCAGGATCCAGCCCCTGCCGATCGCTGCTCCTGGAGCCCCAGGCTCGTGTCCCTGCCCTGCCCGTGTTCTGCACCCCGGGTTTTCTGGGTGCCCACAGAGCCTGCAGAAACCCCTGCTGGCGGGTTGAAGCGCCGTGCCTGTGGAGCACAGCCAGTCCTGGCTCATCTGGTTTGAGTTAAACCCTCCTGCCTTGCACAAGCGCCAGGCCAGTGACCAGCTCCGGGCCGGGCTCGCAGTCCCCAGCTGGGTTGGGATGTTCCTGGCCCTGGGGGTGGTGGCAGGGCGGGGCAGCATGAGGCTGTAGTGCCCAGGAGAAGGGGCTTTGCAGAGGAGCAGTGTGGGGACAGCACTGTCCCCCCCGGCCCGGGGAGCCGTGTGTGGAGCGACCACTGCAGAGGAGCTGAATCTGACCCTCCCTGGGGGCTTTTCACTGCAGGCTGCCGACAGCCCCTGCGGGCTCCAGGGCAAGCAGGCTGCCCTAGTCCCCCGTCCTGTCCTGCTCGCCCAGCCCTCGGGAGCGCTCAGGTTTGATCCCCCGAGCAGTGAAATGTGGGAAACTGAGCCGGGGTCCCGTTCACAGCAGGAGCCAGGAGGTGCCAGCGGTGCCAGCTCGGCGACAGGCTGTGCCAGTGACCCTTAGCTGTGATTTCCAGCTCTTGCTCAAGCTGCTCCCTCCCTGCCTTTACCCTCGATGCCGTTTCCCACATTAAGGCACGGAAGCTTCAGTCCCGCCGTTGGTGACCCTGGAAATGCCCTGGACTGTGCCCCCGGACCCTGGCGGGCACCTCCTGCTGAAGGAGCACCCTGGGGCGAAACGGCCGAGCAGGGGTTACGGTTTGAAACAAAACAAAACAAAAAACAAAACAAAACAAACCAGAGCGGAGGCGCGCAGGGCGGACGGTGCTGCGAGCCCCACAGCCCCGGGACACCGTGGCCACCAGCCCTGGGTGCTCCGGGACACCGTGGCCACCAGCCCTGGCTGCTCCGGGACACCGTGGCCACCAGCCCTGGCTGCTCCTGGCCTCGTGGCCCGGCCACGGGGTCCTGCCCGCTGGCACCTGCCTTGGTGTGTCACACCCAGGGCTGCGGTGTCCCCCTGCCAGGGAAGGGAAAGACAGCCCGGGAGGGACAGCAAGGAGGCAGGGAAGGAGGGATTTGTGTGGAATTGAGCAGAGGAGTGGAGTGAAGGAGCGCAGACCCCGCTGGAGGCGCAGGGAGAGCAGTGCTGGGTGGGTGGTGGCACAGTCACCTCCAGCCTGCAGCGCTCATGGGGGCTCCTCCATGCAGAGCCTGCCTGGGGAAGGGGAGCGAGGCCCGGGGGAAGAGGGAGAATCCCAACCCCCCATATGGCAGTGCCAGGAGTGCTGTCCCCAGCTGACACTCTCCTCACACCCCCCCCCTACCATTTCTCCCCTTTCCCTTCCGATTCTCGGAATGGAACTGTTGCTTTTTGAAAGTTTGGCCCTGGATTGCTGCCGAGGTCCCTTCCCTAGCCCGCTCCCGTGCCGGGCAGGCGGGGCTGAGCGGCTGCCAGCGGGTTAATCATTGCCAGCGAGGCACACGCGTGTGTCCTGTGTGTGCTCCGCGTGTTTGCGTGTGTTGCTCCGTTGCTGCGTGAGTCATTGTCAGCCTGCCTGCGGCTCTGCTGCTCCCCCTGAGCTGAAAAGCAAATTGAGCTTGGATTGCAGCGCGGGCAGGAGGAGGCGGGCGGCCGTGGCTCGGGAGGAGCCTCGGGTTGGCTGTGCCCATGACCTTGGACCCCTCTGCTGGCAGGGAATGGTCGGGGGGTTGTACTTTAGGGTGCTACAGCTGTCGCCGGTGTCCCCACTGCGAGGTGCCGCTGCCCGCCCAGCTTTCCAAGCAGGAGCTCACAAGGAGGAAGCTGAACCCCCAGGACCCCCGCCCACCCTTCGTTGCTAGGCTGTAAAAGGGTTGCTTTTCCATTCCCATTGCCATTTTATTCCCACTTCTCACGCACGGGAGGGTTTGGCTCCACAGCACAACGCAGGGACGGGATTGAAGCCCAGGGAGGGGACACCCTCTGTGTGGGAGCACTGGGAGTGCCCAGAAGTGTTTGGCAGATTTGGAAAATCACGAGCTTCCCGAGTCTCGGCAGCGCTTTGAGGGATACAGAGCACCCGGACCCTGGAAGGACTGGGAATGAACCCTGCTGGGAGCCGGCAATACTGGAAGGGTGGTCTGGACTGGAGAGGGATGGAAGTGGGAGGCAGGAGAACAGGAAGCAGCACAGGGAATTGGGGTGGGGGCTCAACTGGTGCTCAGAATTTGAGGAGTTACAAACTGGCACAGCTGGCACTGAGGAGAGCTGGGAGACGAGGACAAGCAGTGCTGAGAGAACTGGGCAAAACCAGTGCAAGAAAGTGGGTATGTGGGTAGGGGTATTCTTTGGTGCCCCAGAGCTCTTTGTGTGGGATGCCTCAGCATTCAGGGGAACCCAGACCAGGGTGTTTTTGGTGACCTGGGACTGTATTTGGGTCCCTGGATCCCAGAGTTTCAGGTACCCCAGAGTCCTGTGCAGCCTGTGGCTCCTGCATCCAGGGTGTGCCAGGACCCCCCACACCCTGGGGTGCTGCTGAGATGCTGCCCTGCCCTGTGGGACAGCAGGGGCCTGGAGGTACTCAGCCCAAGGGTCCTGGGGGGGCCTGGCCGCACCCCCTCATTGCAGCCACTCTCAGGGTGCCCTTTTCCCTGTTCAGGTCTCCCCAGTCTGCAATCCAGCCTCTGTCGGGGTGTGGAAGGGGGTTACCCCGGACTGCGTCCCCAGAGACCCCCTCCCAAGGCCCCTTTACCCAGGGATATTTTCCCAGCCTTTCCTAAGGAAGGGCTGGGACTGATGCGAGTTGTCTCCACCCAGGTTTTGGCTAACTCCACCCGCCGCCGCCTCGCAGCTCCTCCTCCCGGTGAACAGCCCAGCTGGGATATAAGCGAGTCACAGGCACCGGGAGCTGCCGCGACAGCTGGGGGGTGGCGTGGGACATCGCGCCGTGACCTGAGCCGTGCCCTGAGCCTCCACGCCGGACCCCATGGCGACGCCTTCCCAAAAGAGGAGCACCCGCAGCGGGGCTTCGGGGACCCCCTTGTCCCCCACGCGCATCACCCGCCTGCAGGAGAAGGAGGACCTGCAGGAGCTCAATGACCGCTTGGCCGTCTACATCGACAAGGTGCGCTCGCTGGAGCTGGAGAACGCCGGCCTGAGGCTCCGCATCACCGAGTCCGAGGAGGTGGTGAGCCGCGAGGTGTCGGGCATCAAGGCTGCCTACGAGTCGGAGCTGGCGGATGCCCGCAAGACCTTGGATTCGGTGGCCAAGGAGAGAGCGCGGCTGCAGCTGGAGCTCAGCAAAGTCCGGGAGGAGCACAAGGAGCTGAAAGCGCGGTGAGTGCCCCGGCGATGGGGGGGACGCTGCGGGACGGGCGCTGCCGTCACGCTTGGCAGGGAGCCTGGAGGAGGCAGGGAGAGAGAGGAAAAATCCGTGGCCTGGCCGGGGCTGGAGTGTCTGTGGCAGGGACCGAAAGGAGAGAGAAGCTCTCTCGTCATTCCTGCTCTCCTTCCAAGCGCCATCTTTGGCCGGGATGCCCTTGGAGCGGGGCTTTGGGAGCAGAGCTGGGGCTGAGCAGCCGTGCCCTGGGCCCCCGGCAGGGTCCGTGTTCTGCGGGCCCGAGCGCCGGGCTGGCGGCCCCTGTGCCTTCGTCATGCTGGAGCTATTCCTAAACACGCTCCGGCACGGCCCGGGAAGCGCTGCCAGCCAGCTGGCTCTGTCCTGCCCACAGATTTCGCCTGCTCGTCCTATTTTCCTTCGCTGTCTTTGGCACCGCTTAAAGAACCTGCTCCAGGTTTTGTTTGCTTTAACCCTCCCTGTGCCAAGCTGCTCCCACTCTGTGGGGTCCCTGGCTTTGGGGGGAGCGGTGTGCGGGCAGCACTCGTGTCCCCCTCCCACCAGCTGTCACTGGACGATGTCCAGATCCTCCCAGTCCGTACTGGGAGGCACGAATTTCTCCAGCCGCTTCCCACCGGGTTCGTTTCTTTCCCTCCCTGCCATCAGAAATGTCCCCCTCGTGGACCCCTTCTTGCTGCCACTCTGCCCTCCTCAGGGCTGTCCCCGGCTACTAGCACAGGTCCCCCGAGGACACGGGGCTCCCTGGCCAGTGTCACTGCAGGCCAAGCCGGGGCTGCCACTGGGCTTCCCCCGGGCTCTGCCAGCCCGTGCAGGGTCGGGATGTGTCCCTGCAGCGCTCAGTTCCCCGAATCCTGCTCCAAGCAAGGAGCGAGCGGATCCCTTTCCGTCACCAACTTTGGCTCGCAGCCGGATCCGGGCTGGGCAGCGGCGAGACAGCCCCCTCTTACTCCATTTGATCTTTTGCCTTTTATTCTGGACACCTCGTTTTGAGCCTGTACCAAATGAGGCTAAAATTAACTTCCTTAGTAGATGCCGTAAATATTCTACCTGGGCGGGAGGGGCTGTGCTGGCTGTTTCAGCCGTCTCCGAAAGCCATCTGTTATATTTAGCTTTCTATTTCCCGTGCGCTGCTGCAGGCAGCTTCGTCCTCGGATAAGGCGGCTCGCTGCTCGCCAGCTCCCTGCTCCCGGATCCCAAGGATCCGGATGCTGGTGAGAGGAAGAGCTGAGCTGTCTAAAGGCTTTTTCTGCCTTATGCAAACGCAGAATTATCTTGGCCACGATCTTTCGAGGGCTGGAAAAAATGCCCGGCCCGCAGCAGTGAGTGAGTGGAGGGGAGCTGGGCGCTGGCTGCGCTGTGGAGCCGGCCGTGTGGAAAACGGATGTGGAATTTTTCCCTGCCATGGGCTGCGCCCCGGGAGCTTCTGTGCTTCTTCCCGGGCGCTGACAAATCCCCTGAAAAAGTGCTGTGGCTCGCGGGGGTTCCCAAAGAGCAGCCTGTGCTCCAGAGATGGGTTTCGGTGGGTTTTGGCTCTGGGGGACAGGGGTGTTTCCGTGTTGAGTCATCTCTGAGTCACGGCTGGTGAGATGGAAGAGCGGAGATGCGGGGGAAGCCGGTGCTGTTCATTCCTGCCTCTGGTTTGTCCTGTCTTCCTAGAGCGCGGTATGAGAGCTGCTCTCCAACGCCAAAAGCCTTGCGAGGAGGCTGCAGCTCATCCTGTGTCCCTAGGGACCTGCTCGGTGTGGCGGGGCTGCTCAGAGAGCAGCACAATCGGCTGCAGAGCTGCGATGCTGCTCCTTGGGCTCAGTTTGGGGTGTCCCGAATCTCTGGGACACGAGGAAACAGGGCAGCCACGAGCCGAGCCCTGCGGAGGAGTCAGAACTGCCGGTGGGATCAGCAGAGCCCTGTCCAGATGTTCTGCTCCCTGCCCTGCAGCTGGGCAGGGATGTGCCCACCCTGAGCCCTTGGCTCAGCACCTGCTCTGGGGTCACCTCACTGTCCTTGACACAGCGAGATTTTGGCTAATGAGTAACTGGCAGCTCTCTGCAGCCCTCGCCGTGCCCGTCAGCCCCGGGAAGCGCCGGGTATCTCCCGCAGGGCAGGCGCTCGGGGCCGCGTTATCAGCACCGCCACCGCCCCGCGCCGGGGTTGTCTCGGCAGCACAGAGGGAGGGCGGGGGGCCGGGATGCCGGGGCATGACGAGCGATGTGACACGATCCCGGGTCCTGGGTGCTCTGCCTGGGGTGGGGAAAGAGGTGCTGACTGGAGGGGGACAAGGTGTGGAAACGCGAGACCAGTCTAACCAGTACCGACGCATGAGTGCAAGAGCTGCATGGGTGGAGGAGGGTCTGAGCTGCCTGCCCTCTGCTCCTGCCACCCCTCTGCTCCTGGCCAGCTGCTCTTCTCTTGGGGAAGCTCCCAGAGGGATTTTCCCACTGCCTGTTTGGCTGCTTCCAGTGGTGATCCAGGAGGGGATTCCCAAAGTGCCCACCGGGCTCTTTGCTCCTCACCCCTCTGGGCAATCCTGCCTGTCCTGGTGCCACACGTGTCCCCAGCTCTGGATGGCCTCAGGAAAAGCAGAGGGGTGCAGTGAGGGTGGCTGGTGACTCAGGAGTGCTGGCAACACCAGCACCATCCCCTCCCAGGCCATGGGCAGAGATAGGACCAGTCTGAAATGCCCCTGTCCCTGGTGTCCTCGAGCTTCTGTTGCACTCCTTGGAGGACGCCTGGATTCCAGCATGGCAGCAGAGGTTGGAGAGATGCTCTGTGCCTGGTCCTGCCCATTGCCCCCTCTCCTTAAACTGACTTCTGACTCACAGGGTGAGCAGAGCCACAGCCCTTGCCTTGCTCCATGAAAGTTCATCCCATCCCACAGTGGGAGACATTTGTCAGTGCAAGCCCCAGTCTGGGGATGCAGGGGTGTAAAATACCGCCCTTGGGCTCTTTCAGTCCCTGAGGAATTCAGTGCCCACTCCATGGGCGAGGAGGGGCCATGTGGTGGCCACACAGGGACCAGCTCCCCCCTCCAAGGCAGGAACCAGCCCTTGTTAGTGCCATGGCTGATGAGCAATGCCTTCCTGAATTGCAGCCCCTAACCTGATTAAGCCAGTGCCTCTGCAGCACCTCTTCCTCCCGGGGCCTGGATCTCATCCCTGGCCCTAATGAGGACAAATCTCCTGTTTCCCAAACGTTGTTGTGCAGGCTGGAAGCTCATCCAGGGGCACAGCAAGGGAGGCAGCAGTGGGGTGCCAGGAGGTGAACACGACAAACCTTCCCCAGCCCAAAGGGGTTTTGCCTCATGCTTTGTTCAACAATGACCCTCCAGGCAGGAGCAGGTAAACAAAACCTGTTTAGTTGTAAAAAAAGGGAGGAAGAAGAATTAAGGCTCAGTGCTGTGAGTGGGTGGGAGGGGCACACACTCCCTTGAGCAGCAATGAGCTTGTGCTGGAACATTTTGCGTGGGGTGAAACCTCAGGCTTCTGGGCTTCTCCCCCGTCTGCCATATGGAATCCCTGCCAGGGAGGGAATGCTTTGGCTGGGAGGAGGCTTTGCCCTTTTGGAGCAAACAAAGAGCAGCTTGTGCAGCTGGGGATACTTTGGGGGAGTCGACAACACAGAGCTAGGCTGATCCAGACCTCTGGGACCCTCTTAAACACCACTCTGAATCTCCAGCCCTGTGGACACATTGGCTGTCCCGTGACATCTGCAGCTCAGGAGGGCTGGGCATGCCTGGAGTGCTCTGTGGCAGACTGTTTCTTCGAGGTGAAGGTTTTCATTAGCTGTTCCCAATGGAGAGGAATTCTCGCCT
This sequence comes from Alethe castanea, assembly GCA_024734035.1. Classification (NCBI taxonomy): domain Eukaryota; kingdom Metazoa; phylum Chordata; class Aves; order Passeriformes; family Muscicapidae; genus Alethe; species Alethe castanea. The sequence continues at coordinate 290,682 of JANRGV010000061.1, read as the reverse complement.
GTGCAAACATCCAGCCTTTCTTTTTCCCAGAAAAGTTGTGGCAGAGAAACATGCTCCAGCACTTTTGGTTTGTGATCTTGCCCTCACTGCTGTGTTTGCCAGCATCTTCCAGCCACAGCTCATTCCCTCACTTTTCCTAGGGATGAGGGGAGTGAGAGGAATTCCTGTTGCCTTATATATATTTATATATAATAAATATATAACTCTGGTAAATAATATATAACTCTGGTAAATTCAGGACCTTATCCTTGGAGCTGGGGATTAAAGAGAAATAATTGCAGAGAAAGTCAGGGCTGGGTTTGGTGTGGGAAGGGATCCATCCCTGACAGCCCATCCCAGCCTGCCCTGGTCCCACAAGTGTTTTTCAGCCTTGCACGTGTCACTCCACTTGTCTGAATCCCATCAGCACTCAGACTCCAGAGGACAGGGGGGTGTTCCCAGTGTGGTGCTCAGGAATGCAGACAGAGAGGGTGGGACATGTGGGGCAGCTGCCAGCTCAGTATTCTGCTGAATTCATGCCCTTTGGGAGATGCAGTTTCCTTTTGTGCAGCTGGCAAGGACAGGAGGAAGTCACCAGAGTTCTGCCTCTGATCCTGGCCAAAATTAGAGCTGTCTTGGAGTATTCCCCAGGAAGTGTCAGCCCAGTGGGTTCAGGATGAGCTGGGGATCACCTTCTACTGTCCCACTGCTGGCTGCAGTACCTGTTTCGCCATCCTGCTCCCTGTGATATTTGCTGAGCCTGTTCCTTTGTGACCAGCTCAGCACGTTCCCAAACAGCTGAGGCTGGTGCTGTGTAAAACCTGCCTCTGTCACCAGCTGCCATCAGACAGCATGGTGTCAGGGCTGGGTGCCCACCTGCCTCTGCTCCCTGCCCAGGGCTGAATATCCCCAGTGTGAAGCTGAACAACTGTGGGGGCTGGCAGAGCCTGGCAGCCCCACCTGGTGCAGTGGCAGCTGCAGCTCTGACTGCAGAGACATGTGTGTGCCACCCAGGAGAAGCCCTGTCCTTGCAGGGTTAGAGCAGCCACAGCTTCTCTGAGCAAGCTATGCCAGGGCCTCACCACCCTTACAGGGAAGAGTTTCTTCCTAATAACTCCTCTAAATCTGCCCTCTCACTTTAAAGCCATTCGGCTGTGCCCAGTCACTCCATGTCCTTGGTAAGAGTATAATAAAATATATAATAAAATATATATTTTTTTCCTTGTTCCTGTGTGTGAAGGGTGCTACAGCATGTCCATGAACCATGGTGTGATCCAGTGCTGTGGGTGTTGGGGAAAGCCAAAGGGTGTGGAAGTTGGTTAATGAAGTGCATTGAACTCAGCCCACAGCAATACCACAAACCCCAGCTGGGGTTGGGACACCTCTGTTGCTGGTGAGGCTGAGTCAACATTTCACATTCTCTGTCAGAAACCAATTACCTTTTCCCGAGGTGCAGGTGCCCTTGGCTTGAGGTGTCCCCCAAGCTGCAGCCAATGCTCTATTTCTGCCTTCCATGCTTAGTTGAGCCAGGAATTGCAACAGCAGCAGGACAAAGTTCCCCAGCACGCAGGGTGTGAGGTGGGTGCTGCCCTGCCTGTACTTACCTTCCTTAATTATGGGGTTGGCACCGTGTCCCTGCAGAGAGGTGGCAGAGCCAGGGTAGAAACAAACATGGGCTCTCCTGAATTTTTGTGTTGGGGCTGGGAGTGGCTCAGAAGCACCCCTTCAGGAGCAGGGTTCTGATAGCAGAGCTCTCTCCTCCCTCTTGCACAAAGGCCATCTCCAGCCACTTGCTGTGGCTGCTGCTTTCCACACACTCTTCCTCCTGCCATCCTGCTTGGTGCTCAGCTGGAGCTCAGAACTTTCAGTTTGTTGGCGTTTTTATTTATTAACGGCTTAAGGACACAGCCTCTCCCATCTGAGTCGCATGAGCCCAACCAAACTTTCCAAGCTCTTGGATGTGTAATGTGGGCTTCAAAAGGGGTGGGAGCCCAGAGGAAACCTGGCACTGAGGGGTGGCCAGGGTTCCCAGTGCCACCGTGTGCTCCCCTCTCCCTGCAGTGCCCGGGGCTCGCCGTGGCTGTGCAGGGGCTCTGGCAGGGCAGGCAGATGAGTCAGCTCAGCCGTGTGTCTGTCCCCGGGCTGGAGCAGGGCGCGGCACGGCAGGGCTGAGCTCAGGGGCCCCCCCAGTCCGGCAGCCACGCTCTGCCCCTTCCTTCCTGCCGTGGTGGCAGAAAACCCAGCGGCATCCCTGGGGAGCCAGGATGCTCCCCCACCAGGCTGCACTGGGAGAAACTGGGGGAGTTTTGCGAGCTGAGCCTCCGTGCCGTGGGCTTTAGCAGGGAAGGGGAGCACTGAGCAGAGCAGCCTCAGCTCTGGCCACGGTGCTTTGCCCCTGCTTTGTGCAACCCAGCCTCAGCTCTGCAGGTCCAGTGCAAAAAGCCACCACAGTGGAGCTGGCCTGGTGCTGAGTGTGTTGTGAGGCTGGAGCATCTCACGGTCCTGCTCACAGGCAGCTCTGTGCAAGCAGCAATTGGGGCTAAATTGTGCTTTCCAGGGATGCCACGTCTGCAGTCCTCGCTCTGGGGAAGTGCTTATTTCCTGCCCACGTGCCAAGCAGGTCTGGGCTCTGTCCTGGCATGGTGCAGGCTGGCAGGGGAGGTGGGCAGAGGTGTGCTGGCAGCTCTGCACAGGGCACAGCAGAACACAGGGAGTCACTTTGGTGCTGCTCATCCCCGTGCTGAGCTGCATTTTCCCATCCTGTCCATGTCCATCCCCACAGCCACCCCAAGAGCAGCTGGAGCTGCCAGTGACTCAACCTGGGCAGCCCCAGCCTCGCTGCCACATGCAAACAGACCTTGTGGCAGTGTAAACACCTTGTCTGCCTTTATCTGGGCTGCTGGAGCCGGGATAGCACACCCTTTTGTTCCCAGGAACACGTGTGGCATCTGGATCCAACAATCCCCTGCTTTGTTCCTTAAGCAAATGTTGCTGGCCGGAAGCTTTGCGTACCCAGTTTATGAAAAACAGGGTGAGCTGCTGCTGCTGCTTCTGAACAGAAAAAGGAGGCCTTGAACTCGTCCCCTGTTTTGCCTCTCTTGGCTCCTTTCTGCTTTGTCCCTTCTTGCACAGGGACTTGGTTTCCATTGTGGGTGAGGATGCAATAGGTACAGAGCAACCTCCTCATCCCTTCCCATCCCCTCTTTGGGCTCAGGAGCTGCACGTGTGACAGAGGAGAGGGCAGTTACAGCCACATCTGCACAGAATGTTTCCCTGCTCCTGGGGCTGGGATTGCATCCCTGCTCCACATCCTGCCTGTGTTGCCAGCTCCCAGCAAAACACGAGCTTATGGTGTTTTCCCCCCAGTGCTCCCGGTGCTGAAGACATGACTAACACAAGTGACTCAGCTCCCTGTTTTTAACTTCTTTGTAAGGCTCCTGCCATGCCCAATCTCCCAGGGAAACACCGGGAATCTCTGCTTTGTCCTCATCCTTTGAGATGGTAGTTTATGGGCTTAGCCTTTCTCCTTCATCTGCAGAAGGATGTGTTGAAGTGAATGGATTGTTCTGGGGTTTCCATGGAGGGGCAACACTCAGAGCTGTTCTAGGTGGAAAAAAAAAACCAAAACAAAACAAAACAAAACAAAAAAAAAAAACCACCACAAACCCACAACTTTCCTATTAAGTTTTACCCCAATTCTTTTAAAACTAGCTTTTGCTGTGTTGGAGTAAGATAGTCAAGGCTGGGCCAAACTCCTTAAATTTCCAGTCCAAAACTTAATTTGTCATTACATTAATTTAACTATATTAATGTGTATTAACTATGTTAATTAACTCACTTGTTACCATGGTGAGTGTTCAGAGTAGTGCCATGAAGACTTGGAATTTCCTTCTTCCCAAAGGCTTTGGCTTCCGTCAGCAATAGACAAAACTTCAAACTATTGGCAAATTCTGGATTGGAAAAACAAACTGACAACACCCTCAAACAAATTGTGGGATGTTTGGGGCTGTCCTGAGTAGGAGTTGAAATCAATGATCCCTGTGGGTCCCTTCCAACTCAGGATATTCTGTGATCTTAAAGCTTCTTTCTCATGTCTCTCCTACTGAAATCTTGCCCTCAGAATGTGGAATTGAGCAGTGTGGAAGGTGCTGTATTGACATGTTTGAGTTGTGTCTAAAAAAAATTCTCTTTCCAGCTCAATTCCAAGCTTTTTTTTTTTAGCAAGTTTCTTTTTCTTGATAAAGGGTAATATTGCTTTAATCTATATTTAAGTGTCTTTTAGATAACCCAATCCAAGATTCCATGGGAAGCTAGGAAAAGGCAGGCTGGCATGTTCGGAAGGGATGGGTTTGGGTTGGGCTGTGAGTGAGGTTGATCAGTTCTGAGCAGTTGAGGTGTTCAGGTTTTTGAAGAGATAGAATCACATAATAGTTTGGGTTGGAAAAGCCCTCCAAGATCACCAAGTTCCCCCAGCCCTGCCCAGGCCATCACTAAGCCACGTCACATCCATGTGTCTGTTGAATCTCTCCAGGAGGGGGCCAGCTCCACCACTGTCCTGGGCAGCCTGCTCAAGTGTTTGGTGATTTTTTTCAGTGGAAAATGCAGTATTTTCAAGCAAGGAACTGACCTCCCTCTGGAAACCCCGGGCTCAGCCCATTTCCTCAGGATCTGCACAGACACTGGCCAGGTTTTCCCAGTGCCATGCAGACAATTCCCAGCTCTTCAGCTCTGGTAACAGCCCTGGGGCTGGGCCAGGTTTGCTAAATCAAGTTTCAGCTGGCAGCACTTTGCATGTCACGCCAGACTGGAGGCTCGTTTGGTGATGGACATCCCCCAAAGGGAAATCATGCCCTCGTTTTGCTGGGCTCTGTGTGCTCCCAGCCCTGGGGACTCCAGTGGCTGATCCTCCTTGCACTTTGCTTCCTTTTTGCATCTGTCCCCTGGGAAAGCTCTTCTCAGACAGCTGGGAAAAAAAGTCCCATGGATAACAGGGAGTCCCACAGGCAGCAAATGGGGTCCCACAGGTGCCAGGGGGTCTCCCAGGCACTGCCAGACCTGCTGGAATGTTGTGGTGCATATTCCAAGCTGGGACACTTGCCCTTGGAGGATAAACCCTGCCCTTTGTCTGTGCAGACACACAGATTTATGGCTGGTACAAACCTGCCCCAAAAACACAACGTGGGCTGTGGAAAACCAAATCCTTCCCATTCCCCCAGTGGCAAAAGGGCAAAACCCCCACTTTTCCAGCTCTGAAACCCCTCTGGTAATGCCATCCACCCTCCAAAACCGTGGGCTGTGCTGTTACCATGGGGGACTCAGCCCAAACAGCAGCGTCACTCGGTGATTTGGGATTTCCATTCTGCTGCTGGGGTGAGTCACCAGCCGGGACAGGGAGTGAGCAGCGCTGGGGCTCCCCAGCCAGCGCTGCAACATTGTTAATTGCAAACAATTAATGCACTGTCTATGCTCAGAAACGTGCCCTGGGCTCTTGGGCCCCGCGTGGCTGCTGGCAGTGATGCTGCTGAGGATGAAAGGTTTCTCCCGTGGTGGGTGAGAGGGGAGGCTGGAGGGTGACAGGTCTTTGCTCTGGTGCATCCAGGAGGAGAAAAGCTCCCTCAGACCTTCGGAGGGGATTTGTGTGGCTGATTCCTGGCAGCGTCAGCGTGGTCAGCTTCCATCACACCCGAGTTTGTGTGCACCCACAGCTCCCGGCAGTGCTCCTGGCCATGGGAGCATCTTGGATTTGGGGAATCCTACACAGGGAGGTCTGTTTGCCTCCCCATGAGAGGCTTTTTCCTGGTTCCAAATGAAACAGCAGTTTTGGTTCATTTTAAGGGCACAAAGAGAGGCCAGATCCCAATTCCAGGAGGGGAAGCCCAGCTCTTGGGCGATGCCAGTGCCATGAGTGTATCAGGAGCGTGTGGCAGGGCCAGCACCAACCCTGGCACCAGGAAGGCTCTTTGGCACTGCTGGTGGCAGAGGTGGGAGCTGTTTCCGTGCCTCTGACCGGGTCTGGTGCCCCACAGGATGCTGGCTCCGTGCAGACCTTGTCCTCTGGACAGCATGCTGGCTATTTCCAGCTCCCCTGCTAGGAGACCGGCCGTGTTTATCCTGGTGATTTGGCAGAGGCGCTGTGGCACACATGAGTCACAAGCTGGGAGAAGCTGCTTTGCCACATTCCCACTGCCCCACTGCAGAGGTTTTCCAGGCCCGCCTCTCCTCGGGCTGTCCATGCTGCTTGCCCTGTGGGGCCCTGGTCCCTGGGATGAGGGAGCAATCCTTGATGGAGAAACAACCCCTGGGACTGGGGAACAACCCCTGGGACTGGGGGAGTGATCCCTGGGATGGGGGAGTGATCCCTGGGATGAGGGAATTATCCCTGGGATGGGGGAATGATCCCTGGGGTGGGGAAATGATCCCTGGGATGGAGGAGTGATCCCTGGGATGAGAGAGTGATCCCTGGGATGGGGGAGTGATCCCTGCTATGGGGGAGTGATCCCTGGGATGGGGGAGTGATCCCTGGGATGGGGGAATGATCCCTGGGAGGGGGGACTGATCCCTGGG
>JANRGV010000061.1:257311-269122 GCA_024734035.1 Alethe castanea | reverse complement strand
GGATGGGATGGGATGGGATGGGATGGGATTGGAGAGCCGGGTGTGCTCTGCAGGGTGTTTGGGAAATACCCTCCTGCACCCTGCAGGGACAGCACCGCTCCCTCCCGCACTCTCCTCGTAGGGAGAAGGTCTTTGCAGGACAATAAAACAGAGCTGGGATTTCCAGGATTTCACCCTCAGGATGGAATCTGGCGTGTTTACCTTGCTGTAAAGCCAACAGATCCCTTCCCAGCATGCGGGGCATTCCAGCGGGGAGCAGGGGAGGGAAGGGGATTATCCAAGCCCCAGGGATCCCTGGAACTGGGGATTTCCTGGGTTCCTCCCGGAAAGGAGCCCTGAGGGGGATGCTGAGCCTGCCGGGGGCCTGCAGGGTGGGCAGGGAGCAGGAGCAGCACAGGCTCCCAGGCACAGCTGCATGGCAATCCCCGTGGATTTCCCCCTTTCCCAAAGCACGGAAAATCCAGCAGGATGATACCCAGTGTGGTACACCAGAGATGGACCCATCCCTCCAGGCCCAGGCCTCCACCTTCCCACCAAAACCACGGAATTGTGGCAGCACCCCCTGCCCCTGCCCAGCTCCCGGCTCTGCTCCCACCCCAGGCTGGAGAGGGACGGAGCTGCCGAGCTCCGGAGGGATTTTCCAACACGCCCGGATTTTTGGGGCTCCCGACACCCGTGTGTGGGCCACGGAGGACACCTAGTGGCTGTCAGCCCGTGCGGGGTGTCCTGCCCCACGGCAGCTCCTCTGCAGCCTCTCCCCTCTGCGTCCTCTCCATCACCCTCATCTCCTCTCTCCAGGTCCTCTTCTGCTCCATCTCCCATCTCCATCTCGCCTTTCCATCTTCACCTTCCCTCTCCATGTCTTTTTCTGCTCTCCCATCTCCATCACCATTTTCTGCTCCCATCTCCATCTCCCCTTTCCATCCTCATCTTCCCCCTCCATGTCCTGCTCCCATCCCCATTTCCCCTCTCTATCTCCATCTCTATCTCATTTCTCCATCTCCCATCTCCCATCTCCTCTTCCATCTCCAAACTCCATCTCCCCTCTCGTTTCTCCATTTCCATCTCCAAACTCCATCTCCCCTCTCCTTTCTCCATTTCCATCTCCCCTCTCCTTTCTCCATTTCCATCTCCCCTCTCCTTCCTCCATTTCCATCTCCCCTCTCCTTCCTCCATTTCCATCTCCCCTCTCCTTTCTCCATTTCCATCTCTCCTCTCTTTTCTCCATTTCCCTCTCCCCTCTCCTTCCTCCATTTCCATCTCCCCTCCCCATCTCCATATCCCCTCTCCATCCCCTTGCTCACACAGAAACCCCAGATCCTGGGAAATCCACAAGGCAGGGGTAAGGACTGTCCTTTTTTGTGGCCAGCAGGTCTTGGGGGCCTGGGTGGATGCTCAGAGGGTCCTGCTCTAGGGAAAAAAAACCACTAAAAGTGCCTTGGGAGTGACACCTCCACTCGTGGTTCACTTTGCTCGCTGCACGAGCAGGGTGTGAGCACTGAGGGCAGGAAAATCCGAGCACCAAAGCCCCAGGTGAGAGATGGGAGACCCTTCCAGCAATGCCCACCATCCCTGGGTGCCAGCGTGCCCCCGTGCCAGGGGACTGGAATGTGGGGCCAGGCCATTCCCTGCTCCAGCAGGGACCTGCAGCTTCCTCTCCCAACCTTCCTCCACCCCTTGGCTCCCCTCCCCGGGTGCCAGCCTGCCCCAGAACGTCACACAAAGCTTGATGGAGCCTCCAGCTCGCAGGAAATTCACGTAACAGAGGCAGGCAGAGCGGGCTGGGCTCTGCAGAGCCGGGCTCCCTGCCCTGCCCAGGCTCCAGCTGAGCCCTGCCCCTGCACACACAGCATCCCATCCCTGCCCTGCTGCCTGCGTTCCTGCAGAGCTGCCTGGGAAGCTCCCCCGTCATTCTCCCCTCTTTCACAACCCTCCCACCCGCAGGGAGGGGGGATCCTGCTGGAGGAGCAGGCTGTGTGTGGGGAGGCAGGAATGCAGGAATCCCGGGCACTTCCCAAAGCTCCCATGCAGGTTCTCAGGAGTTCTGCAGCCTCAGCGGCCACCCTGGCGTGCAGGGTGACAGTGTGGGCGATGCCAGGCCTTGGGCTGTGCCCTCCCTGCTGCTGGCAGTGCCCAACCTGCTCCCTGCACTTTATTTTGGGCACTTCACTCCCCACACAGAGCTGCTGCAGTGACAGAGCTGCCACCGAGTCCTGAGAGAGCTGGCACACAGCAAATCCTGCCCTGGAGGGCTGGGGAGAGGCTGGACAGGCTGGGATGGACAGGGAGGGGGGGACAGGGATGGACAGACAGGGATGGGCATGGATGGACAGGGATGGACAGACAGGGATGGACAGGGATGGATAGGCAGGGATGGACAGGGATGGACAGGCAGGGATGGACAGACAGGGATGGACATGGATGGACATGGATGGACAGACAGGGATGGACAGGGATGGATAGGCAGGGATGGACAGGGATGGACAGGGATGGACAGACAGGGATGGACAGGCAGGGATGGACAGGGATGGAAAGGCAGGGATGGACAGGGATGGACGGACAGGGATGGACAGGGATGGACAGGCATGGACAGGGATGGACAGACAGGGATGGACAGACAGGAATGGAAGGGATGGACAGGGATGGACAGACAGGGCTGGACAGGCAGGGACAGACAGACTCTGGGGTGCAGGGGCTGGCTGGGATGCAGCCCTGCAGAAGGCAGGCAGTGAGGGCTGGCTCCCTGCCATGGCTGGGGCAGACACAAGACACAAACAGGTGTGGAGGGAGCCCATGAGCTCAGTGCCACTGACGTCAGAGCTCAGCCTGTCCCCAGCTCCTTTCCAAGGCAAACATCAGACTTTTTCCATCCAGCGCTGCTTCCCTCGGATGCCAAATTTCACTCCCGTTCCTGCAAGCCAGGGCTGGTGTCCACATGCTGGATTCCAGATCCCTCCTCAAGCCTCCACCACGGAGCAGCCCTGGCAGGAGCAGAGAAGGGAGCTGGGAAGAGGAGCTGTGGCAGGGACTCCCTGATCCCATTGCCATCGAAATTCCAGCCACCAAAACCCCCAGTCTGGAGAAAAGCAGCCTCGCTGAGCTGGCCTGCAGCTGCTGACCCTGCTGCTTTTTCCTGGAAAAGGGGATGGAATGACACACACACACACACAGAGCTGTTTCCCAGGCAGCTGCCACCACCCTAAAGCCAGAGGGTGGGATGGGGCTGCAGAGGGATAATGCTGACCCAGGACTGCAAGCCCAGACAAGGCAGCTCAGAGCGGCTGCTGAGTAAGAGTGGTGGATGCAAAACCCTCCCCGAGGTCTGGTCCTGACCCTCCACCTGCCTCAGCTCCTGCCACATTATCCTGAATTTATTATATCCTGAATTTATTATATCCTGTATTTATTATATCCTGAATTTATCGTATTCTGAATTTATCATATTCTGAATTTATTGTATCCTGAATTTATTGCCATGAGTAAGGCAGCTTTGAGCCCCAAGTTCATGCTCCTATCTAGATTTTGTATTTATATTTGTGTTTATCTCCCTGAATTGCTCTGGCTTTTTTCAGTTCTTTTCCCAGTGTTTTCCCTCTTCCTGCTCTCTCCCCCCTCACCCCTACCTCGTATTTCTCTTGCTGCCCCATTTTTTCATTCTGTATTTACAGTGGGAAGGGAGAGGGGAGTAAATCAAGATCCACACGTGCAGGCTCACACACGGGCTGGATATTTGTCTTGCTCAGTCACAGGGTGAATAAGTGTCCTTGTTCCAACACGTTTTCCCTTTTCTCTTCCCAGGGGCTTTTCAGAGCGAGAATTCCTCTGCACAGCCACACACCAGGGCTGAGCTCACTCTCCTTGCTGTGTGTGGTGTCCTGGTTGCTCAGGATTTTCCCTTCCTTTTCCTGATTTCCAGGAACCCAAAGCCCACCCAAAGCCTCCCTGCAGGGCCGCTGCAGCTCTCCAGGTGCTGAGCTGGCTCCAAGGCAGGGCCAAAGCCATGGATGGAGGTTTGGGTGTGGGATTGTCTCTGCTGGGGCTCTCCCTCACCCATGTGTTATAAATGAGAAACAAAGTCTCGATATTTAGCAAAATTTAAATTGGTTTTTTTTCTATAGACAGAGCTGGGGAAAACGTGAGGGGTCACCGCCCGCTCCACGCTTCCACCGAACTTGGTTTGCAGCTCCCTTTTTATAGAATGGTTTTCTTTGTAGTAATCAATAATTGCTGTTGTTTTGTTGTAGTATTTCTGCAAGGTAAGCAGTGGTGGTCAAAGAAACTTCCAAAGTCCCGTGGGACAGCTCTTGGGACAATTGGCCATGTAACCATCTGGTCTTGGTGGATAAAAACAAGAGAAGTGGGAAGCCTGATCTTTAGCAGATAGTTGTGATTGATCACACAAAGGCAGGAAATCTGATTCTGCAAAAAAAACCTTTCAGACTGTGGAAAACCTCTTTTTTTTTTTTTTCTTTTACAAACTGGTATACAATATTCAACATACAAAATTCATAACGGGGGATTTAAACAGAATGGGTTTAATCATATACTTCCCTTTATCTAGGTCCATGTTCCTCCCTTATTTTAAGCATTTTGGTTTATCCAAACTCCAAAACCTCTATGATCAACACGGATCATTTATTAATTCTCACACTTCCCATCCCCGCCGCTTCCACCAGGCTTCGCTGCCTCCCCGAAGGGTGCGAGGCAGGGGAGGCGGGCGCAGGCTCCCACTGCCCCAACCTGCCGGGGCTCGTCCTCTTCCAGCAGGACTTTCAGGTTCCCGCAGCCGCGGCGGAGCCACGCAGGGCAGGGCTGGGCCGGGCCGGGGGCTGGCAGCAGGGCCACGCCGGATCCGGGGCATGGGCCCGCGGGAGAGCGGTGGCCGCAGCCCCCGGGGCTGGGGCGCTCGCCCGGTGCCCGCGCTGCGGGGCCGCAGGTGAGCGGCTCTGCCCGCGCCTGCCGCACAGGTAATGCCGCTCCCGGGGATGCGCTGAGGGGGACCTGGGCTCCGCGAGGCTCTTGGGACGTGGCTCTTGCCCCGAAGGTTCTGGCATGAGCTGCAGGAGGAGCTGAAAGGAGGGGGTTGCCGTGTGTGTTCCCCCCCGTTTTGTGGATGCGCTGATAAGTGATGGAGCCAGACAGAGGAATCGCTGATGGGGATGGGCGCTGAGGCTCTGGGGGCAAAGGCAGGAGCACCTGGACACCTCTCTGCAGGGTGCAGGAGCCCCAGAGGGTGAGGGGACGTCACTGTGCCAGAGATTTTGGTGTAGGCTCCATAGGGTGAGGGGTTGTTTCTAACTGGGCCAGAGGTTTTGGTTCAGGAGCCCCAGAGGGTGAGGGGATGTCTCTGACTGGGCCAGAGGTTTTGGTGCAGGCTCCAGAAAGTGAGGGGATGTCTCTGTGCCAGAGGTTTTGGTTCAGGAGCCCCTGAAGGTGAGGGGATGTCTCTGTGCCAGAGGTTTTGGTGAAGAAGCCCCTCAGGAGTGAGGGGTCGTTTCTAACTGTGCCAAAGGTTTTGGTGAAGAAGCTCTAGAAGTTGAGGGGATGTCTCTGACTGTGCCAGTGATTTTGGTGCAGGAGGTCCAGAAGTTGAGGGGATGTCTCTGTGTCAGAGGTTTTGGTTCAGGATCCCCTGAAGGTGAGGAGATGTCTCTGACTGTGCCAGAGGTTTTGGTGTAGGAGCCCCTCAGGGTGAGGGGTCATTTCTAACTGTGCCAGTGATTTTGGTGCAGGAACTCCAGAAGCTGAGGGGATGTCTCTGTGCTAGAAGTTTTGGTGCAGGAGCCCCAGAAGGTGAGGGGAAGTCACTGACTGTGCCAGAGGTTTTGGTGCAGGAGCTCCAGAGGGTGAGGGGACACCTCTCACTGTGCCAGAGGTGTTGGTGCAGGAGCCCCAGAATTTGAGGGGATGTCTCTGTGCTAGAAGTTTTGGTGCAGGAGCCCCCAGGGCAGGGGATATCTCTGACTGTGCCGGTGCAGCAGAGGGAAGTTCGTGCCCAAACTGGGGGGCGCCCACGTGCGGCCGGAGGCGCTGAGGTCCCCCCCATCCCCGCCCCCCCGTCGGGTACTGCTTCCCCTGCCTTGTTTCCGCTGGGTGCAGTGACACACAGCCCGGCAGCGTGTGCCCTCACCCTCGCCCTCCCCGCAGGGATGGTGCTGGGACCCTCGTGGGGCGCATCCCCGGCGCCCCCCGCCATGCCCGCCGCCCTGGGCCTGCTCTGCGGGGTGCTGGTGCCCGCTGCCATGCTCTGCGCAGAGCCCCTGCCCCGCCTCACCTTCCCCAGCGGTGAGTATGGCACCGGGGAGGGCTGGGGCGGCTGGGGAGGGGGACACACAGCCTCTGCCCACCCCCAGGGCTGAGCATCCAGCATCAGGAGCCTTGGGGTGCCCCCTTCACAGCCCCCCACCCCATCGCTGATCCTCATGTGGGGTTGGGGACAGTGCCAGAGGCCACAGGTGATGCCCTGGGGGATGAGAGCAGGTGAGGCTGTTGGATCCCCCTCAATGGGCCAGATCCAGCAGCAATTTTGTCACCCACCTGGAACCCAGGGTCACCCTGGGTCAGGGTCAGCCCGGGGGTAGGGAAAGCGGCCTCTGGAAGGTGCAGGGCACGGCGTGTCCAGCTGAAAGGCAGCTGGCAAAGCAGGAGCTTGGGGGGGCTGTGATGTGGCAATGGGGCTGCAAGAGGGTCTGTGCCCCACGGCAGGGTCCTGCCCTTCCAGCCCTGACTGCGCTGTCACTTCCCTTTCCCCATGCAGCCATGCCCAGAATTGCAAAAATCCCCTGGTTTCGGTGCCTGGTGGGGATGAACAATAATCTGCTGTGCCTGGCTGTGCCCAAGGGCACCCTGGGGGCTGATGACCCCCCAGTTTGGCACCTCGGGGGGTTGCATCCCTCCAGGGTGGCATCCTGGGGCAGTGCATCCCCCAAACGGAGCGCTGCCCTTGGCCATGGCCCCAAAGCATCACAGGCACAGCTTGGGGAGAAATGAACTCCATTTCTGGAGGTCTGCAGCTTGGGGGTATTCAGCTCTTGCAGCAGGACCTGGAGGGGACAGGGCGAGGTGGGGACCTGGAGGGCAAAGGGGTGAGGGTGATGTGGGGGCTGAAGGGGAAAAACCGCACCCCATTTCCTGTGTGAGACCTTACACGAGCTGCAATGGCAGCTGCTGCCACATCCACATCCCCATGGTGGCGGTGGCTTTGTGTGTGACCCCCTCGGCCCCCATCACCCCCTCTGCTCCTGCCAGGGGATCCCCGGCGGACCCTCACCCACTTCAGCCAGGATAACGTCTCCCATTACGACATCTTGCTGCTGGATGAGAGCAAGGAGGAGCTGTACGTGGGGGCACGCGACTGGGTGCTGGCCCTCTCTGTTGGCACCCCTGGCAGCATCCACGCCAAAGCCTCGGTGAGCAGCCTGCACTTTTGGGGAGGTGGGGGGGAAGCCTCTGCTGTGTTTCAGTTTCCCCCATGGGGTCAGGCTCAACAACCCAGGAACACCTTCACTCCCTTTGCAGATAATGTGGGGACCCACAGAGGAGAAAACCTCGGAATGTGCTTTTAAGAAGAAGAGCCAAGAGGTGAGATGGCCCTGTGGGGGCTCAGGGGTCCCACAAAGCTACTGGGGGGCTCAGCAGCCAACTCTGCTCTTTCTCCCTCAGACTGAGTGCTTCAACTTCATCCGAGTCCTGGTGGCCCTGAACCAGACCCACCTCTACGTCTGTGGGACCTATGCCTTCAGCCCTGCCTGCACCTACATTGTGAGTGTCCTCCCCAGCACAGGCTGCAGCGGGTCTCTGGGCAGGCTGTTGTGTGGCTGTGAGGACCCACAAAATACAGTCCCACAAGTGAATCCTGGGGTGTCCTCAGGGTGGGGGTGCTGGGTGTCCCCCCCAAGGGACATCTTTGTGTCCCATCTGCTAAAGGAGCCCTTGGTCATTCTCACTCAGCTGCCAGAAGCTCCTCCTCTGGCAGGGAAAGCCCAATTTTGGGTCCCTCAGGTGACTCCAGGTTCTCTGTCCCTGCCTCAGTTTCCTCTGTGCTGAGCACTTGGTGGGGACTGCCACTCCCCAAAACAAAAATGAGGGAAGTTGGCAGGAGCCAGGCACCCACAGCATCCTGTCTGTCATCACCCCCTGTCATCATCCCTGCACCCACCTTGAAGACATGGGCCACACCATGTCTGCAAGGTATCCCACAGCCATTTCCTACACATCTGGGGTTGTTTTCACTCCTTTGGCTGATTTTTCCACCCTTTTCCACAGGACCTGGAAAACTTCACACTGCTGTCCAGTGGCAGAGGACAACCCTTCCTGGACGGGAAGGGCCAGTGCCCCTTCGACCCCCAGCACACCTACACGGCCCTGCTGGTGGGTGAGTATGGGGCCAGTGGCCTCAGGGGTGGGCACCCATCCCTGGTGGATGGTGGAGGGCGAGGGTGAGGGTCCTCACTACTGCCACTGGGTAGATGGAGAGCTCTACGCCGGCACCATGAACAACTTCCAGGGCAACGAGCCCATCATCTCCCGCTCGCTGGGCACCCGCACCCTGCTCAAGACCGACGCCTTCCTGCGCTGGCTCTCGGGTGAGCAGAGGGGAGCATTCCTGGGGAGGTGCCTGCAGCCCCCCAGCTCCAGCTCCTCACCCACCTGCCTGGCTGTGCCTGCAGCCGACGCTGCCTTCGTGGCCTCCTTCAGCATCCCTGGGGACGACAAGGTCTACTTCTTCTTCGAGGAGACAGCGGACGAGTTCGACTTCTTTGAGCGGCTGCTGGTGCCGCGGGTGGCCCGCGTCTGCAAGGTGTGTGCAGGGGGGCAGGGGGGAGTGGTGGTGGGCTGCCATGGGGTGCAGTGATGGGGGATGATGAGCGTGATGTGGGACAATGACAGGAGAGGATACTGGGCACAATAGTTGTACAGTGATGGGCAACGATGATGGGGGACAATGACGTGGGGTGATGACACCGTGATGGGGACAAAGGGAGTAACTGGGTCCTGTCACCTTGGTAATGAGCACCCTCTGGCTCTGGCAGAGCGATGTAGGGGGGGACAAGGTGCTGCAGAAGAAGTGGACAACTTTCCTGAAGGCGCAGCTGGTGTGCTCCCAGGCTGGCCGCTTCCCCTTCAACGTCATCCACCACGCCTTCGCCCTGCTCCGCCACGACGGCCGTGCCGACTTCTACGCCGTCTTCACCTCGCAGTGGTGAGTGCCAGGGCTGTGCAGGAAATCCAGGGGCTGTGCCCTGCCCCTGCCCACCTGGCTATCCCTCTCTGCAGGCAGGTGGGCAGGGCGGGCAGCGCCGCCGTCTGTGCCTACAGCCAGGAGGATCTGGAGAAGGTCTTCGAGGGCAAGTTCAAGGAGCTGAACAAGGAGAGCTCTCGCTGGACTGTCTACGGTGGCCCTGACATGCATCCCCGGCCTGGCAGCGTGAGTGCTGCCTGCTCAGGGGGGCTGGACTTTCCAGGGCACAGTGCTGGTCCCCAAGAAATGGGGACCAGTTTGCCCTGTGTGCTCGCACTGCCAGCGGGGTGAGAAAGGAGAAGGGTCCCTCTGCACCCCACTGGTGCTGGCACAGGGCAGTGCAGTGATGCAGCACATCTTTCCCTCCCCATGCCTCAGTTTCAGCACACACCCCTCTCTCCCCCACAGTGCTCCATGGGTCCCTCCTCGGACAAAGTCCTCTCCTTCATGAAGGACCATTTCCTGATGGACGGGAAGGTGTCACCCATCCAGGGGCGGCCCCTCCTGGTGAAGTCGGACGTCACCTACACACACATCGCAGTGGATGAGACTCGGGGGGTCTCGGGGACCTTGTACCGTGTCATGTTCCTGGCCACAGGTGGGTTTACATGGGGGTGCACACAGGGTCACCCCTCCAGCCCTTCCCTGGCTCCGAAGCCTCAGTGATGTCCCCTGTGGCCCGCAGATGAGGGTCTCCTGCACAAGGCAGTGGAGCTGCCTGCGGGTTCCCACATCGTGGAGAGCATCCAGCTCTTTGCAGCGCCAGAGCCAGTGAAGAACCTGCTGCTGGCCCCAGGGAAGGTAGGGCACATGTGCTCACCCAGACCACCCAACAGCCATCCCACACCAGCACCAGAGGCTGGGGGGAGGCTCAGCCCCGCGCCTCTCCTTCCCCAGGGCATGCTCTACGTGGGCTACTCCAGAGGTGTCCTGCAGATCCCGCTGGCCAACTGCAGCCTGCACCGGAGCTGCGCCGAGTGCGTGCTGGCACGGGACCCTTACTGCGCCTGGCACAGCCTGGAGGGCTCCTGCCAGCCTGCCCACCTCGCTGCCCAGGACGTGTGAGCAGCGGGATGAGGATGGGGAGGGGGTTTGGAGCTCGCTGGGATGCTGACCCTGCTCTCCCGGCCGCAGGAGCAGCGGGATGAGGATGGGGAGGGGGTGTGGAGCTCACTGGGATGCTGACCCTGCTCTCCTGGCCACAGGAGCAGCGGGATGAGAGCAGGAGGGGGTGTGGAGCTCACTGGGATGCTGACCCTGCTCTCCTGGCTGCAGGAGCAGCGGGATGAGGACAGGGAGGGGGTGTGGAGCTCACTGGGATGCTGACCCTGCCCTTCTGGCCACAGGAGCAGCGGGATGAGAGCCGGGAGGGGGTGTGGAGCTCACTGGGATGCTGACCCTGCTCTCCCGTCCACAGGAACGCGTGGCTGCAGGATGTTGAGACAGGGAGCCCGGTCACCAAGTGCCACCGTGGGAGGAGTGCAGCCCTGCCCCGATCCCGGGGGGCACCAGAGGATCCCTCCGTGCAGGGTTGAGTATGGGAGCACAGCGGAATGGGGCACACGGGGTCGGATGGGGCACACGGGGTGCACCACCTTACCCTGTTCTCTGCCCCCACAGGGCTCAGCCCGCAGCTGAACACCGTGGTCCAGCTGCCGTGCCCCCGCCAATCCGCACTGGCCACCTACAGCTGGCAGCAGCCCAGCAGTGCCCGGGGGCACACGGTGCTGCTGCCGGACCACACGCTGGTGGTCGTCACGCAGCAGGGAACGGCCGGCACCTACGAGTGCCAGGCAACAGAGAACGGCTACACCTGGACCGTGGCTCGCTACCAGCTCGGGGACTCTGCCGAGGGAGAGCTGGGGGACGGGCTGGATGAGGAGGACTTGGCCTGGGAGTCCTCGAGCCTCGGCAGCCCCCGGTCGTACTGGGCAGGGTTTGTGGCGGTGACGGTGCTGCTGGCCGTGACGCTGACCGTGGCCGCCTGCCTGGCCCTGCTGGCCTACCGCGACCAGCTGAAAGCTCGCAGCAAGGTGCGGGGCTGCAGCACGCCCCACAGCCCCCCATCCCGCCACCGGGAGAAGGTGCCCCTCAATGGGGGCAGCAGACAGCCCCCAACACCGGGAGCTGCCACCGAGGAGGAGGAGGAGGATGAAGGCTCCCGCGCTTGCTGCCTCCAGCTGGATGGGGACATCGACGGTGACAACAACCGACTGCACGTGCCAGCAGGGGACATGGCGTGACACTGCCAGCGGGTCAGGGAGACCCTGGGGGAGGGGGGATATGGGGAGGGGTGTGAATGTGGAAGGGTTTTCGGTTTTGTTATGTTTTGGTTTTGTTGGTTTTTTTTTTTTATTTAATACACCTATTTTAACGTAAGGTTCACATTCTGTGGCAGGGGGTGGAATGGGCTCTGAGAGCAGCAGGGGTGGGATGGGGAGAGAGTGGAGAGCAAAAGCAGGTCCTGGGGACAGGCAAAGGACGTGGTACAGAGGAGAAATGTGGCTGTGGGGCAAGGACGTGGGGTGGGGATGGCTGGCAGTGGTGGATGCTGGCACTGGTATTACTAC
>JANRGV010000061.1:243252-257164 GCA_024734035.1 Alethe castanea | reverse complement strand
CTCCCTAGCTGTCCGCCCACCCCATTTCCAATGTCTTTGAACTGCCTTTTTAAAAGTCAAGCCAGCTGTAAATGTTCCTGCTCTTTGCTTTTTTATTAAAAAAAAATGAAAACTCGATGCCTCACGTTGCTGGGTCCGTGGAGCAGCCCCGGGGGGTTTTTGGGCAGTGTGCGTGGGGAGGTGCAAGGCCTGGGCCAGGGGAACACGCGTGGGCCTGCAGGGACAGCGGCTCCTGTGCAGGGTGCGCCAGGCATACATGGGAGAGGGGGACAAGCCTCTCGCTCTCGCCCATCGCTCCTTTCCTGTGGTGCATCCGTGCTGTTTCCCCCTCCTGGCCGCGCTCCGGGGGCGCGGGGGGCACAGGACCCGCACGCGGCCGCGGACGGCGCCTGGCCCTTTAAGAGCCGTATTTCGGCGCGGTCCCTTTAAGGCGCGCGCCCCCCTCCCGCCGCCCTCTTTACTGCGGGCCGGAAGCGCGTGAGCACTTCCGGTGCGGCCTCTGCCCGACCCCAAGATGGCGGCGGCGCTCGGGTGCTGACGCCGCCGGTCACTTCCGGCCGGGGAGCGGCCATGGGGCGGCGAGGCGGGGCCGGCCGGGGGGTCGTCGGGGGTCCCTCCCGCCGGCGCGAGGTGAGGGGGTGGCGGGGCCGGCGCCGGGCTTGCGACGGGCCAGGGAGAGGCTTGATCTGGGCCAGCAGCGGCGCCGCAGGGCCTAACGGTGGTGGCCTGGCCCGGCCCGGCGCGGCGCCGGTGCGGGCGGCGGCGACTGAGCGGGGGCCTGGGCAGGTGTGGAGGCTGGACGGGAGGGCGGCAGGTAGGGCAGAGGGAGCGGCTGGCGAGGGGTGCACGTTAACCAGGGTGGGGGAGAGGGTTGGCGTGAGACCCGCTTGGCCTGTAAAGACCCCGGGAGAAGGGGCCGGAGTGTCCCGGGGCAGACGGGGAAGGGCCTGGAGAGCCCCCGGGGCAAGCGGGACGGAGCTTGAACGGCCGCGGGGAAAGGAGCTGGAGGGTCCAGGCACCTCCCCTGGGCAGAGGCCGAAGTCCCCTCCGGGGTGGACGGCAAACCGAGCGGAGACCCCGGGGCTGCGGGGTAAAGCTGGCCGGGGGACAGCGGGGACACCCCCGCCCCACGGAGCCGCGGTGCCGGGGCCGCGCCTGGCCCGGCAGTGACCTTGAGCGGCTCCCGGACCGAGCCGTGCCCCTGCTCGCGGCCTCAGCTTTTGCGGAGCAGGGACCAGAGGCGGTGGTTTCGCTCGGGGTAGGGGCTGGGAGTGCTGGGCTGTCACCACAGTGCCGCTGCCACATCGCTGACAGAGCCACAGCTGCTCCGGAGAGCTGCGGGCTGGCAGCGGGGCCGGCGTTACCGCCAGCGCTCCTCGCGGGTCTGTATCCGCTCGCACCGCGGGGTGATTTAAGGAGCGAACAGCGGATTAGTTTAGCTCGGTGGGTTGGATACGGTGCTGGTAACACCAAGGTCAAGGTTCGATCCCCGAATGGGCCATTCTCTCAGGAGCTGGGACTCGGCGCCCTGCTGGGTCCCGTCCAGCGCAGGCTGTTCTTTGCTAAGGAGATGCCAGGCAGCCTCGGCGCTGGCCCCGGACGGTTCCCAGGGCGTGCTGAGGCATTAGCATGCTGGGCAGGACACATCCCGGGCAGGGGCACACAAAGGCCCTGTCTGTGTTTGCCAGAGAATCATCTTTAGCTCCAGCTGCAGCAGAGAGCGGTTTGGGGACCAGACTGACAGGGTGGCATTAAAAGGACAGAAATTGGGGGGGTGGTTATACTAAATCGAGTTCTGTGTATAGGAGGCTGAGGCTGTGCCCAGACAAGAGGGCAGGAGCAGGGGTACCCTGCTTGGTATCCCCTGCTTGGATTTCCAGGCAGAAGTTCAAGAAATGCTGTTTTGTGGGAAGGAACCACTGAGGGATGGTTTTGGCACACAAGCTGCTAAAGAGTTTAAAGATGTGTGAGCTGTGGTGGGTGTGCTTGTACCTTGTTTTGGAGGGCAGGTCAGTTCTTAGGAGATGTAACTATTACTTTGATACCAGTCTCCCTAAAATTACTGGAAAGATCATCAAAGAGTTGCTTAATGAGTGTGTTGGGATCCCTGCCCTGAGCAAGGCCTTGGTCTAAATTTCTGCAAGATTAAATGCTCTGAGCAAAACTCCTTGTGTTGGCAAAGTAAGAACTACAGCCATGCTGGTCATCCCTGGAACTGCCAGGATCCCTTCCTTCTCCCACACAGGAGGGACTTTGAGTGCCGTAGAGCCATGGAGTTAAAGTGACTTTCTCTAAGACAGATCCTGAATGAGGGGAGTTATTAGTGAGAGTCCAGAGCAAGTACAGCTATCTCCTCAAGAAGTTGTGTCTTAAATTCTAAACCCAAAGCACTAGAGCACATAAAACTAAGTGAAGATCAAGGATATATCTATTATTATTATTATTATCATCATCATTATTATTATTATTATTATTATTATTATTATTATTATTATTATTATTATTATTGCTATTGTTATTATTTTGTTTTCCATATTGCAGTAATAAGAATGTTTTTTGCAGGCAGTCCTTCCCTTTTGTTTGTGGGGAGCTCAATTCTGTCCCTGGATAGGAAAGGAATTTGGAATATGGACTAAACCCTCAGGCTGCACCAGAGAATCATATTGTCTAGACTCTATTTTATTTTTTTAAATTAAATATTAAGCTAGTGGGACTCCTAACAAGAACCAAGTCATGTTTTCACAGGTGCTGTGTGCAGATAATTCCTGTGCATGAATCTTTGTGTGTCAGATCATGTCAGTATGAGTGAACCCAGAAAGCTGTAATTGAAGCTAAAGCAATCCAGGCTTTGTTTAGCCAGGCTATGGTGTTTGTTGTGCCTTAACTGCCAAGGCAATTGCCAGGAGGGTGAAGTGTAGCTGTCTTTACAATGGTAAAAATGTTGGACCCAGGTGCCTTTGGGTGTTTTTAACTCCCCTGTCCATCTGCAGCAGCCTATAATGCTGTTTGTTCCTGTTCAACCAATATTTTGTTGGCTGATGGGCAGTGAAATTGTCACTTAGTGAGACACCTACCCCTCATCTGCCATAATTTCATAACTGTAATTTCTTCTCTGCCAGAGGTAAACAACTTCCATTTGTTTTGTTACTGTGTTTCTAACAGAAGGTCTCTGGCCTGTGTGAATTCAGAAGTGTTGAGACATTTCCCCAAGAATCACAGACTGGTTTGGGTTGGAAGGACCTTAAAGCCCCTACCATCCCACCCCTGCCATGGCAGGGACACCTTCCACTATCCCAAGTTGATCCAAGCCCCAACCAGCCTGGCCTTGGACACTGCCAGGGATGGGGCAGCCACAGCTTCTCTGGACACCCTGTGCCAGGGCCTCACCCTGGCAGGGGAGAATTTATTCCCAGTATCCCTGCTCTTGGTCAGTGGGAATCCATTCCCCCTCTCCTGTCACTCCAGGCCCTGCAGTCCCCCTCCCTTGGAGCTCCTTCAGGCACTGATTCTGTGGCTTGGTAACATAAAGTGCCCTGAAAACCATGTGTGGTGGTGACTGCCTGTCCCTTTGGTGAATGTGTTTTCAGATCTCAGGTTTTGTTTTCCTTGTTCCTGTTCCTGCTTCTTGCTCTAGCTCTGCTCTCCAGCAGTTCAGCTCGTGCCTGGGCACACACTTCCTGTACCCATTTGCCAGCAGCTGGAATACAAGTTATGATCCACCTGCAGTCAAGCCTTTCCCAAAAGTTCAAACCCAAACACCCCAGGGTTTTTTTTAATTTGATGTGGAAAGTAAGTCCTTACAGGCAGTGAAATGGTCCTTGTTGCCTTTCTCTTGTTGCCAGGCCCTGTGTGTAGGTTTCCTTTGCCCAAGCTTGGTTAATTGTGCAGCAAGGTAATTTTCTAATTATGATGTCTTGGGGTGCCAGAACTGATGCCTGGAAAGGCTGAGCTGGCGCAGACACCAGACAGAGCAAAAGGAATAAAATCAGTATTTATTGAAAGGATTCACTTTGGGCAGTGCAAGAGCCCGGCCGGGGTTACATCCAAATCAAATCCAAGATGGATGCTGATCATGAGTTTTACACTTTTATAAGTTTGGGTTCATCTTGGGGTCAATTATCCAACCACAGCCCCAGGCTATGAAGTCTCAGCCCCCTGGTTGCCCCCTTTCCCTCGCTGTTGTTTTCCCTTTTTGGGTATCGGTTGTCCTTGATTCTCCAGCTGGGAAGGGATTGTTTTGTCTAACTCCCCTGTGAAGAGACCTTACTAACACCTAATATGAAGTTTCAGAGTTACACACTCAGCAGCAGAGAATCTGAAAAATCTAAAAGCTAAAAAAGCCCTGCTATAAAAGCATCCTCCCCATTCCTGGTGCTCTGAGCACAGCCAGCAGTGG
This sequence comes from Alethe castanea, assembly GCA_024734035.1. NCBI lineage: Eukaryota > Metazoa > Chordata > Aves > Passeriformes > Muscicapidae > Alethe > Alethe castanea. The sequence continues at coordinate 252,768 of JANRGV010000061.1, read as the reverse complement.
CAGGGAGGTTATCAGACCAGGAGTGGCAATGGAGTGTTGGAAGGGAGGGTGAACTTTGCTCATGTGGCTGACAGGCAGATCAACAGAGAGATCCTGGGCTGTGGTTTAACCCTCTCTTTTCAGGGTCTTGGTAATCAGTGTGGAGACTCTACATGGCTGTTTTGCCTTGTTTTCCCATTGTCATTCTTCTCACCTTCTCATCACCCTCCAGCTTTAGGAAGATAAGAATGGAAGTGCCCAAAGAAACATGTCTAATTCATGCAGGGAATCTAGGAACACAAAAAGACTTGTCACTTTCTTCTTTGTACAGATCCTGGAACTGAAAAGTGACGTCCTGACGCCTGGGAGCATCACAGACCTGGAATGACGGGGGAGAAACTGCTTTGGTTGGCCATCCCTGATCCTGTGTGTCCATTAAAAGGTGTGTGTGTGCTGCTGGAGTGCTGCTCATCTGTGCCTCTCTCAGCCTGCTTCCCAAAGCATGGAGCTTTGCTTTTCCACAGGGCAGTCTGGGCTGTGGTGGGAGCTGCCACACGTGCCAGCTGCTCCTGGAGCTGAGGAAACAGCCAGGGTGACATCAGAAGGTGTCACCATCAGCCACATGCTAGGGCCCTGCCTCTGGAGGGTACAGTCCCTCTGCTTGGCCAGCACAAGGCTGTGCAAGGCCTTGCTGTGTGCTTGAGGAGAGGCAGCAAAGTTGGAGGTGATGTGAGCGGCTGTAGCGAATGGGGCTTTGCCCTTTACCCTCATTTCAGGTGCCAGCACTTGCAGTCTGCTTGGTCAAGGCTGGAATGCTGGGCCTGTGTTGCATCTGGTGTTGCTTGGGGTGATAGCAAGTGAGAGAGCAGGAAGGGCCTTTGCAAGGGTTTCACAGAGATGTTTTATTTCAGCCATGTGTGTGCATCATCCGTGGTTCAGGGAACAAAGGCAAGGGGCTTGTGAGGGTCCAGGTTTAAGTACATGGGATGGGCAGGGCAGGGAGAGCATCAGGGACCAATTATCAGGGGACATGGGGGTGGCACAAGGGTGAGGTTAGGGCAAAGGGCCAGCAGGGAATCAGGGTGGGAGTGACCAGAGACTGAGGGACAGGGAGAGGGAGTGACCCAATGAACAGAACAGGAGTATCAGGAGAAGGCAGTGAGAGGCCTCTCCTGCTCCCTAATTGGGAATGCCTTTCTGGGTCTCCACAGGCCTGGATCTGCTCTGTACCTCTGAGGGCGATCTGGACCTCTCCTGCCTGAGCCCGAGGAGCCATGGAGGACAAACGCAACATCCCCATCATCGAGTGGGAGCACCTGGACAAGAGGAAGTTCTACGTGCTGGGCATTTGCATGACCATGATGATCCGGGTGAGCGTTTACCCCTTCACGCTCATCCGCACGCGGCTGCAGGTGCAGAAGGGCAAGAGCCTGTACAACGGCACCTTTGACGCCTTCGTGAAGATCCTGCGGACAGAGGGGGCGGCCGGGCTCTACCGTGGCTTCCTGGTGAACACCTTCACGCTGATCTCGGGCCAGTGCTACGTGACCACCTACGAGCTCACGCGCAAGTACGTGGCGCGCTACAACAACAACAACGCCGTCAAGTCGCTGGTGGCCGGCGGCTCGGCCTCGCTGGTGGCCCAGAGCATCACGGTGCCCATCGACGTCGTCTCGCAGCACCTCATGATGCAGAGGAAGGGGGAGAGCATGGGCAGGTTCAAGGTGCAGAGCCAGGACGGCAAGCGCCTGCTGGTCTTCGGCCAAACCAAGGACATCATTGTGCAGATTTTCAAGGCTGACGGTTTTAGAGGCTTCTACAGGGGTTACGTGGCCTCGCTGCTCACTTATATTCCCAACAGTGCGGTCTGGTGGCCCTTCTACCACTTCTATGCTGGTAAGTGAAAGGAGGCTTCGAGTGGGTCTTATCCCAGGAGGCCCAGAAGCCCCTCGGACTGGCTCTTCACACTGTGGGTTCAGCGTGATTCACTTTCTCTCTGGGGGAGGGAGCAGAATCTGTCCTGGGCTAAGGAGCTGTGCCTGGTTGTGAAGGAGTTCTGCAGGTGTTGGGTGGAAGTTTAACAGAGCTGCAGTGTTTCAATGCAGAACAAGGGGTCCAAGTGCTATAGGGCTTCAAACTGGATGGCTCTAGGCAACTGGGACTTTTAACTTTCTCTTTCACTAATTCCAAATAATGCCTTCTCCACTGGAGTGAGGAAGGTTCTTGTGTTGGGCAGAGTTTTGGAGCCACAATGTAAGTATAGTTCATCTTTCAGTTCGTGTAGATTCAGGAATCTCATATATGGCAAAGGGACTTTTAGAGCCACAAATCTCATGGCAAAACCAAACAACAGGCAGAGACAAGGGTCAGATCTTCCCTGGTTTTATTTTAGGTGTTGCTTCAGTTTTGACAACTTTAAAATTGGCACTGAGTCTTGTGATGAAAAACTCTACTCAGTAGAATGTTCTTTCTCCCTAGCTCAGTTCTGGTACTCCTTAGGGTGTTTCCAAAGGTCAAAGGTATTTGCCAGCTAAGGTTTATTTCCACCTCTGATGATCCTTTCGATTTCTGCTGTGCAGCTTTGCACATGGTTTTTAGACATCTAGTTACCTAATTTCTGCCAAAAGGTGGTGGTAGTGAGCAGTTTGGGTTTTGCTGTACGGGGCCTAAAGTTCATCTTGGAGATTGCCTGTTTTTCAAAATCTGGATGTCTCAAAGGTCCTGTTTGCTTTCCAGAATTCTGGTAGCTAGAGGAAGCATTGGTTCTGCATCCAGGCTGCATTTAAATGGCAGTGGCAGCTTGGCACGTTGTTCTGTACTTTGTGGGAGTGCTCCCATCAGTCTCCATGTCAACAGTTTGTAAGACCAAAACCCACTGTATTAACCATAGTAAGATTTTCATGCCAAAAGAGCTCAGAGGAGGGCATGTAAGAACAAGGCAGTTGATATGGAGAGACGGGAGCTCTCAGCTTCCAGGTGTTTGCTCTTCCCTGTCTTCTCAGTGGAAATCAAGATGATGGGAAACATAAGCCCCAGCTGTCAATGAATCTGCTTTGGCTGCATTTCCCAGTCCTGTACCCAGGGCAGCAGCAGGGGTCACTGAACCCTCCTCGGGTTCAAAGGACACTGCTGGCCCTGATTCCAGTCAATGTTCAAGGTCTACAACAGAGCCACTTCCTTCCCTCTTGCCAGACAGGCTTCCTTATTGTCAAAAAAAAAAAAAATGGGGCTTTTGAACAGTGTTCTGTCCAACTTTAACCAATAAAAGTGTGGGAGATTCAAATCCTATTGGCCAGGCAGCAGGGGCAGAGTGAGGAAATCTGGGATGAGCACTACGTGGTGCTTTTCTCTTTTGGGATCCTCAGTGGGATACCAGGTTAGTGTCAGCTTTCTGTGCAAATCTCTGCAGACACCTTCCAGTGGAGCCTTGTCTGAAGGCTTCTCCCACCTTCTAAAGAGGGTGGATATTTTCATGCCCTGTTTTGGGGGCATGGAAGCTCGTTCTGTCCAGTCTGCCCCACAGGCCTGGGAGCCAGTGTGGCAGCTGATGGGAGGCTGTGGGACAAAGCATGGGGAGTGTCCTGGAGCCACCAGTAGGATGAGCCCTGCTCCCTGTGCTGTGCCAGCTTGCTGGTTAATGTAGGAAGCACCACTCTGAGATTCTGTGGGAGGAACTGGCAGGCTGTAAATCAGGGATTCTTCCCACTGCAAATCAGTTGGAATTAGGGGGTTGAGTTAAGGAAATAAGTGGCCACTGAAAGTCTGAAACTTTCCTCTCTCTCTCTCTGTCCTGTTCCCAGAACAGCTTTCCAGTTTGACTCCTAAGGACTGTCCCCACCTCCTCCTGCAGGCAATATCAGGGCCCCTTGCAGCTGCCACGGCTTCCACACTCACCAACCCCATGGACGTGGTGAGGGCTCGGGTGCAGGTAAGAGCCCAGCATGCTTGGCACAGGGTGGGGTGGGGCTCACCCTCAGCTCCCTGATCTCTGTGGTTCAGGTGAGCTCCTTCCCTGCTCTCCCTGGCCCTTTCATCCTGGGTTGTAGCTGCTTAATTAGCCCTCAGCACTAGCCGGAGGAGCCCAGGGAGCAAGGCTGGCAGTGCTGGCCTGGCGTGCTCAGACAGGCTTTCTCTTCACAAAGGGAGAAATGCTTCCTGCTGCCTCCTCAGGACTTTGTGCTAGTTTTGCTGCCCTCCTCAGGGAATTCTGGGGACCAGATCAAGGCTGTTGGACTGGCTGATCTGTTGTCTCCAGAGCGTTCAGCTGCAGCAGAGCCCCAGAGCAGCTCAGTATGGAGTGTGGCAGCTCTGCCAATGTTTGTTCTGCTGTTGCAGGTGGAAGGCAAGAGCTCCATCATTCTCACCTTCAAGCAGCTCATTGCAGAGGAGGGTCCCTGGGGGCTGACCAAAGGCCTCTCTGCCCGCATCATTTCGGCCACTCCTTCCACCATTGTCATCGTGGTGGGGTACGAGACGCTCAAGAAGCTGAGCCTGCGCCCAGAGCTGGTGGACTCGAGGCACTGGTAGAGGCAGCTGGTGGAGGAGAATCTTCCTGTGAGCCCTCTGAGTCTGGACTGTTGCAGGGGAGAGCCTGGGATGTGACACAGCTGCTGTGCCTTTGGCTCTGGCTGGTTTCACAGCACAAGGCAGATACAAAAGCAACTGCACTTCACCTCTTTAGATTTGAGTTTCATACAGTGGTCTGCTGCTGGTTTTGCTTAAACTGTGACCTTTGTCAGTGCTGTTTGCCTGGGACAGTCCATTCCAGGTGTGTGAACATGTCCTGGCAAGTTATTAATTCCTTTTTTTTTTTTTTTTAATTAAAGACTTAACTGGCTTAAGCAAAAAGCCAGTTTATTCTCTTTAAATTATTTTCATCTTTGCCAAACTTCCAAGGAGAGGAGTCTCACAGCCTGCAGCAGGACCCTCTGGTGGGATGTCTGTAGTGGCACTTGTGCTATGGGAAGCTGGATGCAGAAAATAGACAAGTGACTTTCTCCAATTACTTGCATTTATTTCTAGAAGATGTGAGACAAGAGTAACCTGGAACCACTTCAGACCTGATTTCCTGCGTTTTGAATAGATCTACGTACCTGTTTTGTAATATTTTTGGAAAACGTTCCCTATCTCTCATCCTCCAAACAGCAAGCTGGCTGATAGCAAGTCAGGAGCTGAGCTGGCTGTTTGGAATTAGCTGATGTGGGTTTTGACACCTAACCTGTGTTTTTAATCTGTTGTAATTTAATTTTTTTTATTTTAGGGAAGCTTATTCTGATTTCTGGGGAACTGATTGATTGTCCTGTGGCCTTGTTCAGTGTGTCAATCCTGCATGTTCAGAGTGGCTGCAGCCACTTCCCACCTTAGTTAGTTTAAGCCCAGAAATTCAGTTTAGAAGTGTCTGACTGTGGTGCTGCCAGCAGCTGGGTGAGAGCTGAATGGGGTTTGAGCTACAATTCGATGGGAGGTGGGGAAGGGAAAATCTTGTGCTGGCTTTTGATGCAGTTCAAACCTGACAGGCATGTTCATATTGAATAAGAAGTGGTGGTTCACTTCATGAGATTAAATTCTGCTCATCCAGTTTGGGAAGGGCAAGGATGATGTTTTGCACAATTGCTGGATCAGAAGCCTGAGCTATGGTCTGTGTATTTTACCAGGTGAAAACTTCAGGGGGATGAAACCAGAGGCTGCTTTCTGGGGAGGGAAGGGATTGTTTGACTGTACTCTGCTGCTCTTGGTGGTTGAGATTTGCTTTTCATGCTGCCAGCCCACACATGGTGCTCATCCCAGTTAGCCATATCTGGGGGGTTCAGGATGCACCTCCAGACAACAGAGTGCACCACCTCCATTCCCCTTCTGCCATAACCAGGAATTTTGGTTGAGGTGTTGATCCTGTGGCTGTTGCTGGGCTCCACTTGGTTGTCTTTTCCTGAGAGGAGTCACCAAGTGTGGCTCTGCTCTTCATCCCAGTGTTCTCCCTGCCCAGCAGGCACTGGAGATGCCACCATGTCTGCTGGAGATGGAGAGTGCTGAAGCTGCTGCTGAGGTGAGGGAGAGGCTTCTCTGCTGAGGGCAGAGCTTGATTCTAAGGTGCAGTGCTGTGATGGGGCTGTGGGTGTGTCATCAAAGCCTCTTCATCCCAGTTTTGTTTCTTGCAGTGCTCAGGCAGTGAATGCTGGAGCCACTGGTGGAGCTGTTGGAGCAGCAACTTCTGCAGCTGCTCTGGTCACCTGTTTGTTGTTTAAAAGTTGGCACCACTTGGCTCTTGCTCTAATAACAGATTCTGCTCTGAAAAGCACAACAGCAGCACCCCAAATTGGAAGGCAGCAGTAATGCTAATATTAACAGGAACAATAACAATCGACCTCTGCCAAGTGCAGCAGGGCCAGTCCCAGTGTGTGGCATGGAGGGGTGGCAGCACCAGTGTGGGGAGACACTGTCAAACTTAATGTTCCTCTCATAACCAGCAACGTTCTTGACAACTAATAAACTTGAGAGACCTTCTGTTGGGCGCCTGTGTTTAAAAGCACATGACTCCATGCCAGGGGAGGCTGCTGCTTTTTGTCCTGTCACAGAAAGGGTTTCACCCTTTGCCTTTGGACTAGGACTAGGAGAGGGATGTGATTTGCCTGGGAACGCAGTGACAAGTGGCTGAAGGAGCAGGGAAAAGCGGCTGGAGTGCCTGGAAGCAGCTGTGACCCAGAGCCGCTGGGTCCTGGCTGGCTGCTACATGGGAAATACCGCTTTTTTATTCTTTAACCGAGCTGAATTTTGCTACTTCTTTCCTCGCTGAATTCTTCAGGCTTGGTGGTTTTATTTCACTAAATGATCGAGAGCCCCAGTCGCTGGGGGGGGCATTCCCACGGGGACTGGCGAGATAAGGACGGTTTGTCACGCTGCTTCGCTTCAGGGCCGCGCAGCTTCTCATCGCCGTGGTTTTTGCGGCGTTTTGGGTTCGAACCGGGAGCAGCCGGGCCGGGGCCGCGCTCTGTTCCCGCGCTCTCTCTCTTCCCGCGCTCTCTCTCTTCCCGCGCTCTGTTCCCGCGCTCGCGGCGGAGGGGGCGTGGCCCCGCGCCCCGGCCAATGAGCGGCGGCGCCGCGCGCGAGCCGTGGCCGCCATGGCGGCGGCGGGCGGCGATGGCGGCGCGGGGCCGGCGGGGGACGCGGCTGCGGATGCGGATGGAGGCGGCGGCGCGGCCCCGGCGGAGACCCCGGGTCGCGCCGAGGTGTTCGCCACCGTGGTGGACACGTTCCTGGAGAAGCTGGTGGCCGCCGGGAGGTGAGGCGGGAGCGGGGTCGCGCTCAGGGGAGGGACCCCTGACCCAGCCCTGCCGTGATCCTGGGCCCACGCGGATCCCCAGGAACGGCCCTGACCCCGACCCTGGTCCTGGCCTTGACCCTGCCCCGGCTCTGAGCCTGGCTCTGACCCAGCTCCCGGCCCTAACCCTGCCCCAGCTCTGAGCCTGGTCCTGGCCCTAGCTCTGACCCTAGCTCTGACCCTGCTCCCAGCCTTAACCCTTAACCGGCTCTGAGCCTTGTCCTGGCCCCGGCCCCATCACTAACCCCGCACCCGGCTCTGAGCCTTGTCCTGGCCCTAACCCTGCCCCCAGCTCTGAGCCTGGCCCACACCCCGGCACCATCCCTAACCCTGCACCCGCCTCTGAGCCTGGCTCTGACCCTGGTACGGGCCCTAACCCTGCCCCCAGCTCAGAGCCTTGCTCTGACCCCAGCCCCACCACTAACCCTGCCCCGGCTCTGAGCCTGGCTCTGACCCTGGTCCCACCCCTAACCCTGCCCCGGCTCTGAGCCTGGTCCTGGCCCCAGCCCCATCACTAACCCTGCACCCAGCTCTGAGCCTTGTCCTGACCCCAGCCCCATCACTAACCCCACACCGGGTTCTGAGCCTTGTCCTGACCCCAGCCCTAACCCTACACCTGGCTCTGAGTCTGGTCCTGATCCCACCCCTAATCCTGCACCCAGCTCTGAGCCTGGCTCTGACTCTGACCCTGACCTCACCCCTAACCCTGCACCCAGCTCTGAGCCTTGCTCTGACCCCAGACCCAGCCCTAACCCTGCACCTGACTCTGAGCCTGGCCCTAACCCCTGCCCTAATCCTGCTCCCAGCTCTCAGCCTGGCTCTGACCCCAGCCCCTCTGTGACCCCAGTCCTGATCCTGCCCTCCTCTCCCCCAATCACTCTTGCAGCTACCAGAGGTTTGTCAGCTGCTACCGCTGTTTCTACAAGCTGCAGCCCCAGCTGACCAAGAGCATTTACGATCAGTTCATCTCCCAGCTACAGACATCCATAAAGGTGAGCTGGGGAGGGACCTGGGTGCCTGGGGGGCTGTGGAGGGGCTTGGAGCGTCCAAAAGTGGATTCAGAGCCCTGTGGAAAAGTGCTGAGCCGGTTCATATTAAGGATAGCAAACACATTCCCTGAATGGCAAAAGCAGAAAGCTGAGGCTGCTCTCCAGAGTTCTGCCTTCCCCAGAAAAAGCTGTAGGATCATTCAGGTTGGAAAACACCACTAGGATGGTGCTTGTCAAGTGCAAGCATTTCCCCAGCACTGCCAAGGCCACCACTAAACCATGTCCCTAAGTGCCACATCCACACATCTGTTAATTACCTGGTGATTCCCAGGGTGTGGACTCTTCATCCAGGACAAAGCTGGAAGGACTTTGGGTAAGGGATGGAGGGACAGGACAAGGGGGAATGGCTTCCCACTGCTGGAGGGCAGGGTTAGGTGGGATACTGGGAAAAAAATTCTTCCCGGTGAGTCACTGGCACAGGTTGCCCAGAGAAGCTGTGGCTGCCTCATCCCTGAAAGAGTTAAAGGCCAGGTTGGACAGGGCTTGGAGCAGCCTGGTCTAGTGGAAAGTGGAATGAGATCTGCTTTAAGGTCCCTTTGAGCCCAGACAATTCCCTGATTCCATGACCAGGGAAGGCTCACAAGCAGAGTGATGCCTGTGTTTTTTCACCTTGTGTCCTTTCACAGGAGGAGATCCAGGAGGTGAAAAATGAAGGGAATCTGGAGGGACTCTTCAATTCACTGGATAAGATCGTGGAGGAGGCGAAGGGCCGGGAAGAGCCAGCGTGGTACGGATGGCCAGGGTTGGGGTCCTGTCCTGCAGGGTGATGTTTGGGTGTCCTCTTGGCCTCATGCTGCAAGGGAGGGCCTGAAAGCTGCTGTATCTTTACAGCAATGTCACTGGGCCTAAACCTAAAATCAGTTTAATTTGTGCTTCCCTGGGTCCAGGATCCGTTTCCATTCATTTCCTTACTGCAGGGAGGTCAGTGCCACTGAAATGGGGGGGACAGGTCAATTCTGACCAATCCAAAGTGCTGATGGGATGTTCTGGGCACAGCACCTGTCTTACAGGAGAGCTCCCCTGGGTGCTTTTTGTGTCCCTGGCTCAGGGCCTCAGCAGGCACTGCAGGTGCTGTTTGGCCACCTGGGAGACTGTCCTGGTTTGCAGGGTAGGTGTCTGCCAGTAAAGGCAGAAGCTTCTCTTTGAAATGGAGAATGTAAACCCCTCTCCACC
>JANRGV010000061.1:226610-238981 GCA_024734035.1 Alethe castanea | reverse complement strand
GTGTATGGTGTATGGTGTATGGTGTATGGGGTATGGGGTATGGGATATGGGGTGTGGAGTATGGGGTATGGAGCATGGGGTATGGGGCTCCAACAGGGAGGTAGGGAGCAGGACATCCTTCAGCAGATTGGGGGGGGGTCTCAGTGAGGATTCTGAGCTCCAAAAGGACTGGGGTGAGAGCAGAGCCCACACAGGGCCCTGCTGAGCCCACCCACCCCTCCTGTCGCTCCCAGCCGCCGATGGCTCCTCCAGCGCCAGGGACTCGCCCAGCTCTGAAGGTGAGTGACCTGGCTGCTCAGTGACTCGGCTGCTCAGTGACCCAGCTGCCCTGTCCCACTGCCCTGGGGAGGGGGGACACAGCCCCCTGACCCACCTCCTGTCCCTCCCTGCAGCCTTCGTGTCCCGACGCGCCAGCGCCGAGCTGGTGCAGAGGCAGAAGCGGAACCTCGGCCAGGCCAGGTAGTGCTGGGTGAGGGATCACAGCTCCCCTTTTCAGCCCCTCCCCGGGGGCCCCCAGCTCCCCTGGGACCCCCCAACACCCCCATTTGTCCCCAGTGGCGTTTTCGGAGCCCCGCCCGACCCGCTGGAGGCCAAGCGCGAGGTGTGCGAGCTCAGCCCCGACTGTGACGAGCTGGCGGATCAGATCGGCTTCCAGGAGGCGTATCGGCGCTACTACGGGCTGGTGTAGCCCCAGGCACCTCCCCTGTGCCGTGGGGCAGGGCTGAGCTGCCATCAGCCCCCCTCCTCTACCCCCTCTCAGCCTTCCTGTTAGTCCTGGAAAGAAATAAATGCAAACGGTGGAGCCAGTTCCTTCCCAAGCCTGGGGTGTGGGTGGGTGGGAGGCTGCAGTGGATGTGCCCCATGTCACCCCACACAGCTGGGGACTCCTGATTTCCCTCCCTGTGCCCCCCCAGGCTCCAAGGAGGAGTGGAGCTACCACCCCCAGGTCCTGCTCCCAGCAGTGAGGAGCCCAGAGCTGCACCATCGTTATTCCAGTTTCATTGAAAGCTGCTTCCCAAGCTTGGCATTACTGGGGAGCAGCAGAGCTGCTCCATGCACCCCTGGGCCCTCTGGCCTGCCCAGTAATTTCATCACAAACCACCTTAATTAGTCATTAACCCTGAGACACACGTGCACACTTACACTGCTGGGTCCCCACACAGGATGACGTATTGTCCCTGCCCCAAATTCATGGAATCTCTACTGGTGTGCACTGGAAGAACTGAGGCACAGACTGGGATACTGCAAGACTCCCCCCACAAAGAGCTGCCAGGATTCTGGGTCCTGCAGCCCAGCCCCAGTGGGGACACCTGGGGAGCCACCAGAGCCACCAGGGGCTGGGGCAAGGCCACAGTCAAGGCACTGGTGATGGCTGTGCTGCCCACAAAGGGCCCCTGGCAGTGCCAGAGGTGCTTGGGGTCCTGGTGGGGCTCAGGTGGCCCCACAGCCAGACCTGGTGCATGCACAGATCACAGAGGATGCTCCTCTGGTGAAGCTGTGGCTGTGTCCTGCCAGGCTGAGAGCATCCCCCATGGCTGCTGGGGCTCCTGCTGCAGCTCCTGCTGCAAGGGGCTGCTCTGGAGGGTGCTGGGGCTGCTGCTCACTGCTGCAGCCAGGGCAGCACAGGGCACTTGGGCAGCAGGGATGTGAAGAGGAAGGCGGTGCACAGTGCAAAGAGGAGGTGCTGGCAGGAGCTGAGCTCAGCTTCACTCCAGGCACAATCTCACCAGAGCAGCAGAGGAGCTGTGGAGAGGAGGGTGAGAACCAGCAGCACCCTGGGACCTGTGCAGTGAGGGCACCTGACTTGCCCCAGGCCACTCTGACTCACGGGGTCCAAGAGTGGGATGTTGTAGGGGAAGGGCACACAAAAGTCTCCTCTGCAGCACCTTGCTCAGCTGGGGATGCTCCAGCTGGGGGAAGGTGGGAAGGGGGAACGGGTGGGGGGCACAGACCCCTGTCAGCTTCCACAGCAAGGACCCTGCAGAAACCTTGGCTTTTGGCCTGAGCAGGGGGAATCACCAAGAGACCCAAAAAAGTAAGAGGAAACCTCCAGTACCAAACATAGTGGGAATAGCAAGAGAGGCCAGCATAGATGAAGGAGCTCAAAACAACCACAGGGACAAAGGAACGGTGCCAGACATGGCTGAGGCAGGAGTCTGGCACGGTGCAGGCACCATGCAGGCAAACACAGCCTGTGACAGACACGGAGTGTCTGCAGCTCCCTGGGCCAGCCCAAACCCACAGGGGCTCTCCCAGGCTGCAGCACTGAGGGCTCTGCACTCCCAGATGTGCTGGGCAGGCACCAACACGGAGCTGAAGAGCTGGGCACAGCTGGGGCAAAGGGCAGGGCAGGCAAGCAGCAGGCTGGGGTGGGCCCAGCAGGTCTCCAGGGAGGGTGAGAGCTCCAGGCAGCACCACAGGAAACACCTGCTGGCACAGCATATTTTGAGGTGAGCTCTGTCCCTGTCCCTGTCTCCATCTCTATCCCCTCCTCATCCCTATCCCTGTCCCTGTCTGTGTCCCTAACCCCATCTCTGTCCCAGGCCCTGTCCCTAATCCCATCCCCATCTCCATTCTCTTCTCATCCCCATTTGTGTCCCCATCTCCACCATTTCCATCCCATCATTTCATCACTCCCATCCTTGTCCCTGTTCCCATCACATCTCCATCCCCATCACCATTCCCATTCTCATCCCTGTTCCCATCCCCCCTGGTCAGCAGGAAATGTCCAGGACTGTTTCATTCATCATCTGAAAGGAGCTGAGGACACAGTGAAGGGCTGAGTTTTTGGGGTGCCAGTACCCCAACACGACCCCATCCTCCCAGCAGATCTGTGGGGACAGCAAGGCTGGCCAGGGGACAGCCCAAGAGCTGCTCTGGGACTGTGGTGGGTGGTGAAACCGAGGCAGGGTGGGCTGAAATGGATTCATGGGGAGTCCAGGTGCTTTCCAGCCTTGGATGAGGGAACTGAAGGAAGAAACCTGGGGGCAGAACCTGGGTCTGCAGGACCAAACCCACGGGGGGATGGGGATGGTGGCTGCAGGAGCCAGCACAGACACACCCAGCAAGGCTCCTGGCTTTTTCCAAGGTTGAAAGCAGCAAAGCTTTCTGTTTGGCTCATCCACAGAGCCACTGGCTGGACAGGATCAGGACCCCAAGCCCAGAATGGCAGAGGACATTTGAGGCCAAAATTTCCAGGTTTGTGGGGCCAGAATTCCTGGGGTTTTGAGGCAGGAATTCCAAGGGTTTGGGTCTTAAAATTCCAAGGATTTTGGGGCTGAAATTCCCAGGGTATTCCCAGTATTCCAGGATTTTGAGGCCAAAATTTCCAGGTTTTTGGGGCCAGAATTCCTGGGGTTTTGGGGCAGGAATTCCAAGGGTTTGGGTCTTAAAATTCCAAGGATTTGGGGGCTGAAATTCCCAGGATTTTTGAGGCTGAAATTCCCAGGATTTTGGGGCTGGAATTCCCAGGGTATTCCCAGTATTCCAGGATTTTGAGGCCAAAATTTCCAGGTTTTTGGGGCCAGAACTCCTGGGGTTTTGGCTCCATTCTGGGCCCTCCCTGGCAGAAGGGGCAGGGGCTCAAAGGCAGCTTTGTGCTGGACAGATTGCTGACCCTGCCACAGCCTTGCTTTGGCTGAGATCCCCTCAAAGTCCTGCTGAAAACAGTGCATGGGGGGTGTATGGGAGCCTCCAGCACTGGAAGGCAATTTTGGGCCCTGGACTTTAAATGTCACCAAGCTGGGAGAGCCAGAGGAGGGGACAAAGCCGAGTGCAGGTCCATGCACAGGGCCTCAGCAACACCCAGGTCACAATGTGGGGTCCCACCAGAGGAGATCTGAGAGGGCACAGGTGGAAAAAGCAAGTTTGGGGAGACAGAACTGACCTGGCAGCAGGAGGGCTGGCAGTGGCTCTGGTTCATCCCACAGGGGCAAATGCCAGCAGAAGGGCCAGGCTGCAGCTGGATGGAGCTCAGGGGGCAGAGCACTGAACTGGGAGCAGGATGGATGCTTTCCAAAGCCTCTGTCTTTGGGGATTTACTGATCCCCAGAGGACTCATGATGAGTGCTGGGCACAGCATGAGCAACTCAAAACCACCATGTCCCTGTCCCAGAGGGGCAGGCTGGTCCACACCAGGGCTCTGCTGCTCTGGTGGCCCCAGCCAAGGGGAAATCACTTGTCCCAGGGGTGCTGGCAGGAGGCCAAAGGGGGGGGTTTGGGGTCTCCACACTGGGATGCAGACCCTGGTGCTGAGCAAAACAACCAACAAGGCACAGCAAACCCAGGCAGGGAGGTTTTCAAGGCAGGGGAATGATGTCTGTACCAGAATTGGGAAGCAGAGGCACAGAAAAGGAGAACAGGCAGTGAGTGGGGCTGGCTCCTGGGAGTCCTTGGGGATTCAGCTCCACAACGAGCAGGACCAGGAGTCCCAGCCCCTGACCAGTGTTGGGGCCTTTTCCTGCTTCCATTTCACCTCAGCCCATTCCCATGCAAGGGCTGTGGGACAAACCCTCGCTCATGAACAACCCACAGCAACACCTGCATGGGCCCATGAGGGAGGCTCAGGGTTTGTTATGGGGTTGGTGGGCCCTGGAACGGCCCCTCCAAACTGGCAGAAGCATTCCCAGCCCTGTTCAAGGGCATGGAGGCAGCAGTGACAGTCCCCTTCTGCCAGCTGGGCTTTGGGACAGGGCAGGTCTCACCCCCAGCCCATTTCCCTACCAAGGACTAAAGCTGGATTCACCTTTTCACAACTCTGACCTTCTGCCAGTGGCAGCCTCCAAAGAACTCAAGAGGGAGAGAAAATGATGACAGTGCCCAGCTTGGTGCTCCCCACCAGGGGAAGCAGATCAAGGAGCTTTGACAGCAATGAATTCAGGGCAGGAATACTGATTTATTTTCTCTCCCTACTCCCCAGCTACCTTTGGCACCAGGGCATGGTGAGACCCTTGCACAGCCCAGTCTCCAGCCTGCAGCCCCCAGCCCACCCTGTCTCAGCACTTTGAATGGACACTGGAAAGTCACATATTTTAAAAATTTACACTTCCCTGTCTCCCACTTCTCCAGTCCCTTCCCCCATTAGAAGTGAGCTGCAAAGGCCCTGATGAGCTCTGCCAGGTCCTCATGCAGGATCAGGGGTGCTCCTCCAGGCAGCAGCATGCAGAGTTCTAGCAAGAGGATGAAGTCATCCCCAATCACAGAGGCAGCAAGGGAAATGCTATTCCCATCACAGGGATAAGGAAGGACCCACCTGCAATTCTTTACTGGAAGGTTTGGTCAGCAAAGCTTACGCTCAAGGGCGGATTTACAGATGGAAATCGCACTCAGCCCCGGGGCTGTGCAGGAAAGGTGGGATGGGCTGGGCTGGGAACGACCACAGGACACAAAGTACAAACATCTGGTATTTTATTAAGCCAGTTGCTGTGTTCAGACCATGGTCAGACACGTGCTGGGAGCCCCAGCCCCTCCTGTTCCAGCTGGGCCCCAGGTCCCCTCGTCCCTCCCTGGCTCTGCACGCCCGTGTGCCACACAGGGGCTGAGGAGAGGTGATTGTCCTCGCCTCAAACCTGCATTCCCCTCCCTGCCAGTGGCAAGGCCAGCAACAGGAGCCCAGTGCCAGCCTGCCTTGTCCCCACCCTGGCCAGCCTGGCCAGTGCTGCTGCACACCAACAAGGAAAAGAGCCCTAAATTGAAGATGTGAGACAAAACCCAAGACATTGCTGGTGGCCTCAAGCCAAGCACGGATGGGACCAGAGAGGCTGCTTGGAACAGCCCATGAAACCATGGAGCAGAAGCCCAGCAAGCACCAGTGACTGTGTCCACCATGGTTTGGGGACAGCCCAGCCAGTCTCAGCCACCACAGACCTGTGTCCTCCCAGCAAGGGGTCACCCCAAAAACCCCCAACAGCTCAACAGGGTGGCAATGAAGAGAAAAACCAAACCCAAGAAACACACCAGAACATATGAAAACTCTTATTTTCAGCCCACAAGATGGTTTTTCTGTTTGCTCTCCTTCACAGCACAGCAGGCACTTACAGCCTGGAGTTGGTGCAGGAGCAGCACTGCAGTGAAGAGCCACGGCCAGAGCCTGCACAGCCTCCATCCTGCCTGATGCTCTCCTGCTGAGGCAGCTCATGGCTCTGGCTAGGAGCAGGATGCACAGGGTGCAGCTGCAGCACCACAGCAGCCACAGGCTGCACAGAGCCTCCCACTGACCACCCTGTTTGCTTCCAGCCCAAGACCCACTCCATATCAGCACCCACCATGCCAGGGGAGATGCAGTGGCCTTGGACAGAGCAGATCTGTTTGAGGAGGAAACTCCAGCTCATCCTGAGTGCTGGGCTGGGGGCAGGGAAGTGCCTTCCTTTACCCCAGTCCTGGGGATGACATGGTGAGCCCCCTCAGAAGGCCATGCTTGCTGCAGCACACTCCATGCCATCTCCCCAGGGCTGCTCCCACACTGCAGAGCCTCTCTGTTTTTCAGCTCTGGGTACCTCTGACTGGGGATTCAAATCCAAAAACCATTCACCAGGTCCTCAAGCACAGCTGTGTGCTCTGGAGAGGAAGAGGGTAGCATAGGGACCCTTCAGGTGTCCTTTTTAAAGGTCACAGTCCCTTCCCATCCAGCCTGGAGTGGAAGGTGCCATGGGGGCAGCCAGGATGCCCCACTGCATGATGAGGGCTTCTTTCTCCCCTTCAGGTGTGCAAAACCTTGGAATATTAAACCAACCCCTCAGGGGACCAGAGCAGTGACTAAGGGACAGCTGTGAGCAACCCCTGCTGTCACCATGCAGCCCCACATGGGCTCACAGCAGCTCCAAGAAATGCAGTTAGTTTATGCATGTTAGTTTATCCTGTGCCCACACGAGGCCTCAGTGACTCAGAACACAGCTCCTCCTGAGCCTGCCCAGCTGCACAGCACTTGGCTCCCAGAGCCACCCTGCCCAGCTGTGGGAGCTGCAAGAACTGACAACGCTTGCCATGAACTGAAACACTTGCCATCAGCGAGACAGGCATTCCCTCCGGGCTGCTGCTTCCCCTGCACTGCTCTTCTGTCCCCTCAGCCAGGACCTAAGGAATGCTGGACTGAATGAAGCTGAAGACTGCCCCCAGCTCCTCACTGCTTTGACCAGAGCCCAGCAAAGCTTCTCTCCACCAGCCCCAAGTGCAGCCACAAGGGTGACACTGAGGCTTTGGTGACACACGATGACCTCCAGACTCCCCTGCTGAGCTCAGCAGCCAGGATCAGGGTGGGGTTCTTCAGCAGCAAGGAAAAGCAGAGCACATCAACCCTCCGTGCCTCCTGCCAGACAAGGAGGGTTTCACCTCAAGAACAGTCCCACAAGGTGACTCCATTCTCTTTTTCTACCCCATCAAACAGAAATAGCGAGCTACACAAACAAATTGCTTCAAATAAAAGGAGGAAAGAGTGACTGGGAGCTTTACAACCCATCTCAGATCTCCAAGAATCCCCAAGGTGTGCCAGAGTCTCTGACCTGCTGTCTTGCATATGACCTTTTCTTGGCTTAGCCAAGCAAAGCATTTGAAGTTTCAGGGGAAGCTGTAGAAGGGAAGATCCTGCAGGGAAACCCTCGTCCCTCACAACTGGCTGTCAGCCTCCAGGGATGGACCAGCTGGACCGTGGAGGCTGGCATTTCCCTCTGCTGTGCTGTAGAGGAGCTGGAACTGGAAATTAATCCTCTGGTACTTGTGCTGGTATTTTTAGTTTTTACCTGAAAACAAGGAACATCCTGGCCCTGCAGTACAACATGCCATGCTCGGGGCCTGCACAGAGCGGAGTATGTGACTCAGCTTCTCATGTCATGCTCTGGCTGCAGCAGCTTCTGGCTGGCCCATATGAGAACACAGACAGTCAGAAGACTCCAGTGGTTTGTACTTGCATAGCTGCTGCTGGTTCATGTGGATGGAGACATCTGTTCATGGGCACACGAGAGGGAGCATGGAGAGAGTGCCCAGGCTCTGCCGTGCTGCCCTGCGAGCAACCTGCAGCTTCATCCCGGAGCACTGGCCAGTGACAGCGTGTCAGACACAGGTTGCAGGAGATGCTGCCAGGATGGAGCTCTGAGGGATCCCTCACAGCATCTGTGCAGATAGCACCAGCCCTCCTGGCAGGGATGCCAAAAGCACGAACAGCCCGTGAGCTCGGTGGTCACAGCACTGCCCCTGCCAGCCCAGAAGGACACGAGGAAGGGGGACACCAACTCCAGCTCTGTCACCATCTCTAGCACAGCATTGCAGCAGTGATGCATCGAACAACCAGCAGAAAATAATGGCTTTGAGATTCTCCTTCCTCCTCCACACTCTACTGAAAGATTTAGTGGGGAAAAAAAAGGGGAAAAAAAAAGAAAAGATGAAAAAGAGGCTTTGGGTCCTTTGGAGACATCTGCTCCATCCCAGTGTTGCAGTGCTCAAGCCAAGCATCTGAGCCTTGATGGTGTATGAATCCCACTCAGCTCTTCTTTCTCTTGCAGCAGTTCTGCCAGATTCCTCCTTTCCTCCAAGGTCTAATGCAAAGTGGGAGAAACTGGGGATGGCCTCCACATCCCCCCAGAGTCCTGTGGCCTCCCTGGAGCAGCGTGTTGCTCATGAAGTGTGCAGCTCCCAGGGAGAGTGGAGTGCAACATGGGGCTGCTCCCTCCTCACAGGCCAACATCCCTTTGCACTGAGCCCACTCCGTGAGGGCCTGGGAAAGGAAATAAATATGCTTGTTCTAAGACAAAAAAAAAATTATATTAAGAGCTTTCCCCCCCTTTTAAATAGAGTGTTTCCTTTTCTTTCTGACGTTGGAAGAGTATCCAAAACCCCAAAGGAACTCCTCTTTTTGTTCTTTTTTAATATTATCCATATATATAAAAACTAAAAATTAAAAGGAAAAAACCCCTTGAAAAACAATTAATTCAAAAAGCAGGGGAGGTGGGGGGGAAATCCTATCCACTTTCCTGTCCCCAGATTGCCAAACAAGAGCAAAAACACTCTTTGGATCTTCTTCCCCAGGCCGGAGGGTTCCGTTTCTGCCGCACTGGTTTGGTTTTGCTGAGGTTAAGTCCATGCTTTGAACCACCAGCCTGCTTCTGCTGGCCAAGCAAGCTTTGGGAGGAAGGAGGGGTTGAAGGACTGCCCGTCTCTCGCCCACCGCTGCCGACTGGGAGAAGGGCAGAGCTCTGCCCCGGCCCTAGCCAGGGGCCTCTCTCAGAGCAGCTGCACCATCAGAGCTGCACAGCCTCTGCTCAGGATGCAGGTGGAGGGTGTCAGTGTGCGTGCCCACATTGGATTTGGTTGGTTTTTTTTTTTAATTCGTTTGGGTAGGTATTTTTGTTGCTGCTGCTGCTTCTTCGTGTCCTAAGTGTCACCCAGATTGTTGTTTCCTTCGTTCAGACGCTGCACGTTGCGAGAGGGGGAGAGAAAGGTTCACCAACCCGATGCCTTTCTAACCATCAGCCCATCTCTTTCCACTGCTTGTAGAACTCCAGAACGTTTTTGATCTCTATGCTGGCGTTGGCGGCTGCCTGGATGGCAGACTGCAAGCAAACAAGATAAAACAGGTGGTTACTTTTTAACTTGCCATTCCCAGCCCGGGGACACTCTGGCAGCCTGGCACAGCTGGAAGGCCAAATCCTCCCAATTCTCGTTGCTCTGGTACAAGAGGCCTGCACAAACATGAAATTAAATTCTCTCATCTGTCCCAGAGTACTCAAGAAGCCTCAAGGGAATAAGGAATCTCAACATAAAAAATAACTTTGGGGAAACGAGGCCAGTTGTTAGCCAAGGCAAAAAAAATATTTTAAGAAATCTCTTGCCAATCAATCATACGATATCCTTGCTAGGAAGCAGAGTGGCTCAGCTCAGCCAGAGCAGAGCTGCTGACCTGCATGGGCACTGAGAAGGAGCTGGGGTCCTCCAGCTGGAAGCCTGTGATGATGGTGACCATGCCCGTGGTGTCGTCCTCGCCGCTGCCCTGGGACACTGTCAGCTGTCTGCAGCTGTCCAGGATTTTATAGAGATTCCTGGCAGGAAACAGACACAGAGGGGAAGGTCAGCAGGAAGATCATATCTGCCTGGGACAGTAAGTGGGAAGCAGGGCTGCTTTCCTGTTCCCATTAAAGATTTTTCTAAGACTTTTTGAGCACAGAGTGCTTTATGTAAAATGCACAAGGTGGCTGTCCTTATCTCAAGGGAAATTCATCATTACTCACACAGAACAAGTTCTGCAATGGGTCCCACTGCTAACATTTCTCTCCAAAGCCACCTGCCTGCTGCAAACCCAGCCCAGACAACTTCAGATGCTGAAATCTTACCAGGCATCTAAATCTTGTCTCTTCAATTTATGCCTCTCAAAGCTCTTCCCAACATCTTTCTGGCAACGAATGTACCTGAGGAGAAAGCAGAGTCTGAGCTCATGTGGAGACCATCACACAGGCCCCACAGCTCCCCACAGCAGCTCCTCTGGGTGCTGCAGGACTTCCATCAACCCAAATTTAACACTCAAAGGTCCATGCAATGAATCCTCTGTGAATCCCTCTGACCACCTCCCTGCCTCACCACCATTCCCACGGGCTGCTCACAGTACCACGTGTCTCAAGCCCACCAGCCCTGACATTGGCTCAGGGATGCAGTTTGTCCTCTCAACTGTTTCTGTAGAGCACCCAGACACAATTCAGCTCTTCCAGCACTCCCAGTGCTGTGGCAGAGGTCAGTGCTCCCATTTATACAGCAACAGAGATGCAACACCACCACTGCTCAAAGCAGCTGCACTTCACAGCTGAGCAGCAACTACAGCACATCTGAAGAACCAGCAGCTGAATCTACTCCTTCACTGCCTTCACAGACTTCACTGAAGTCTGGCTTTTCCTTGGCCCACTCCTCATTCTGCTCCAAGGGATCCACAGCCTGCTTCCACCCAAAGCCCACCCATTCCAAACACAAGGGAAGATCCCAGCCCTCTCCAGCTCTCACCTGTTTCCCTTTTTAAATTCTGCCTCCAGATATCGAATGCTGTCCCTGGCACCAGCGTTCTCCTTTTTCAAGAAGTCTAGGCCATCGATAACTAACAGGAAAAAAAAACAAAAAACAGAAACCATCTTGTTTACAGCTCCACTTCTGCAAACTAATCCAGAGGTGTCAAGTCCTCCCCATTCCACAGAACACTGCCTGATGCACAGCTGCCACAGGACAGGCAGAGGAGGAACAGGACCTCTCTCCTCTCAGCTCTTCTGACACTGTCGAAACCCCAAGCATGGAACAGGCCCCAAAAGCAACAGACCAAAAGGGTGTTGCAACTGTTTCAGATGTAGCCAAGGATAAAAGCAGGAGGAGGGAAGCCCAGCACCCAGCCCCCTGGGGCCTGCTCCCAGCACAGCAGGGCCAGGGCAGGCAGCCAGTGCCATTACCTGTTCGAGGGATGATGATTATGAACCTCCCACTAGCAGCCAGCTGCTTGACAAGAGCCAGGTGCTGGCAGAGGGCCTGCGTGTCCGGAACAAGGTAAGGAGACATGGCTGACTGTGCCTTGGGCTGCTGGAGACTTCCCTCCAGCTGAGACACCTCCAGCTGAAAACACACGTGCAAAGACACCCACTTCACATTTATGCTGAAACACACCATCAAACAGGGCAACACTTGCCCTGCAAAGCTCCACCAGGCCTTTCCAACCTCTGAGCATACAGAACAGAGGGCTGGATGCAGCAGAGGGTCAGCAAGAGAAGATGGTCCCACTCTGCACTGCCCAGTGCAGCCCCACCTCGACTACTGTGAACAGTTTGGGGCACCTTGATGTAAGAGGGGCATTGAAATATTAGAGAGTGTCCACAGCAGGATGGTGAAAGGCCTCAAGTTTGCTCAGCTTGGGGCAGAAAAGGCTGAGGGTGACTGCCCCACCACAGCCTACACCTTCCTCAAGCAGGAGGTGCTGACTTCCTTTCTCCAATGACTAGCAATAGGACATGAGGAAATGGTACATTTCATTTCCAGCTTCATTGCTGCATCAGAGTAAGTTCAGGCTGAACATGAGGAAAAGTTTCTTCCCCCAGAGGGTGGCTGGTTCCTGGAACAAGCTCCCCAGAAAAGTGGTTGTCACACCAAGCCTGCTAGAG
Source organism: Alethe castanea (assembly GCA_024734035.1). Lineage (NCBI taxonomy): Eukaryota > Metazoa > Chordata > Aves > Passeriformes > Muscicapidae > Alethe > Alethe castanea. Next base: position 226,871 of record JANRGV010000061.1, on the reverse strand, counting down.
CTCAAGGAGTGCCTGAACAATTCTTGGGTATTCCATTTAAAGTGGCCCCATGAGGAGCAGGGATTTGGACTCCATGATCTTTATGGGATCCCTTCCAACTGGAGATATTCTACAGTTCAATCTATGCAGAATGGACTTACTGACTCTGTATGGGACAGGAGCAGAGTTCCCTTCCCTTCCCTGAAAACTTCCCTTCCCTTCCCTTCCCTTCCCTTCCCTTCCCTTCCCTTCCCTTCCCTTCCCTTCCCTTCCCTTCCCTTC
>JANRGV010000061.1:204024-218460 GCA_024734035.1 Alethe castanea | reverse complement strand
AAAAAAAAAAAAAAAAAAAAAAAAAAGAGAAATTATGGGTACACACTACAGAAAAGAAAAACGAGATTAGATGGAAGGAGAAAAAATTCTATGGTGAAGGTGGTCAGACACTGGAAAGGGGACCAGAAAGGTGTGGGATTTCTGTCCTTGGATCCAATCAAAACTCAGTGTGATGATGCTCTGAGCAAGCTCATTCAAGTTCACATCTGCATCTACTTTCACAGTGAACACTACTTTGGGGAAGTATTGAAGCCCCAGAAGTTCCCTTCCAAACTAAACCATTCCACAGTGAATTTAACTGCAGCTTATCTAAGCCCTTTAAACATCTGTTTCAAGCAGTAAGAGGTTTATTTAAAACCACCTGAAAACCCCCCAGCAGAGGCAGAGAAAATCCAATTTAAAAAATCTAAAAACCCAAAATCACACAGCAATACAAAGCCCAGGAGCTCAACAAGCACTCAGGCTGGCTTGATTTAGACAAGTCACAAAGTATTTAAACCTTTGGTATTTCAGCCTCCCCTGGAAACACAATCTTCATGCTCCATGCATGGATAGTCCAAAGTCTTGGGCCTTTTGGCACTGTTATCCTACAGGAAACCACCCCCTCCAATTCCAAGTGCCTGCTACTGTGAGCTACCAATAGAAGATACAATCTACAATAACCTTACCTGCTCTTTGGCTGCAAAAGACTCTGCAGGTACATGAAGCTCACCAGCAACCTCTTAATGTCTTTTCCTCTAAAAAGATGGAGGAGAAAACACTGTAAAGCAGGTGCCCCATCACAGAGATGGGCTAGGCTGACAGAGTTCTGTTAACAAGTAAATCAGATCTCAACAGAAAACATCACTCTGATGAAACTGGAGAGAAAGAAGACAGTTTATACACTGCCAACTTTCACCAATATGCCCCAACCCTCATGAACAGTCCCCAACTCCATGGAGGAGTGAGAAAATCACTCAATGCAAACTCTACACCTGGCCAGCATTTAACTTGTCTCCTGAAATCATGACCCAAGAGAGCAAGAATGGGATTTAGAGTGGGGGTCTCAAACTTCTGGGAACAGTCACTGTGCTGAATGGCCCATCTACCAGCTCCACTTCCCACAAAGACACTGCTCTCAACCCAGAGGATACATTATTGGCCCTGCAAACTCTCAGTCTCTCCTTTTCTTTCCCTTCTTACCGTTTCTTGCTTGGAGACAACTTCCTGGTTTCACATTTCTTCAGCTGATGATACATCTTGGCTGCCTTGTCATAGAGCCTCTTCAGGTTCCCATAGGCACCTTCAAAGGACACTTCAGACTGGATGCTAAAGCACCAAAACAGGACACAGCCAAAGTCATTTCTCCACAAGACTGCCCACATTTTATGATTTTAACTCCCTAGCAAGTTATTCAGGCATTGAGGCATGAGGACAGGTACCCAGTGCTACTGTCTGAGCATGCTGGGCAACTAAACTCCCACTGATGGCTGCAAACTGCACTTCAGTTACTCACAGCTTCCACCTGCCCTGCTCACACATATTCTCAAATCAGTGCCTTCAAGCCAGGAATTCCACCCAGCTCACACCACAGGGTGCCTCCCTCAGCACCTCCAACCCACTCCCAGCCTGGCTCTCAGCTCACACAAGGGGCTTGGGCAAAGCCCTCCATGTGCAGCCCTGCACAGGTGATCAGCAACCAGCACAGTGGTTTGGTTTGACACAGGCTTGCTCTCATTACCACCAGTCCTACTCGAGGATGAACCAAACTCATCTCTTTTCCTTCCCCTAAAATTCATTAGCCAAAACCAGTGCCAAGTTCAAAGGAAGGAGAAGAGGACCTGGCACCCTCAGCAGCAGTGCCCAGGACATGCAGCTCTGCAGGAACTCACCAGCGTAAGTAGCAGTAGGTGGCTTCCACATTGTAGTACTTGCCCCCTGCCAATGTCCCCAGCTGGTTGAAGGGCATTCCTGTCAGGAAGGAGAGGGGCAATGGAATTCACTTGGAATTCTCCAATGGCCCTGGCTAGAAAGTAGACCCTTTTCCTTTCACTTCCACACAGGATGGAAGCCAGGAGACACAAAGAGTAGTACAAAGACCTGGACTACTCAATCCTTCCACCATCCAGGGTTTGTTTTCCATTTTACAGAGCTTTTAGATCCTCCCCACCTTGTGCCAGCTATCTATGTAAGAGAGAAGAGCAAACAATGCTTCCTCCGTTGTATTAACAGCAGTGTGGCCTTGACTCCATATTCCCTGACAGACATCATCCTATCAGCATCTGAGTGCTCTGTTCCAGCTCCTGTGGTGCAGAAACTTTTGCCACTTTTATTTGGGAACAGCCTCTCAAAAAGTTTAGTGAGAACTCTGCAAAGACAGTGTGTAGAGAACACTTGGCTGGAATCACACCCTTCAAGGTATGACATGCCCTCTACTCCAGCACTGATGTGCTCCCAGAAGGAGGCATTTCTGAAGGAGGAAGCAGCAAGAGAGATTTTTTTTTTCATGGGTAAAGGGGAAGGTGACTGATAATGCTCTGCTCTTGGCAATGGAGAGCAGGATCTGCCTTTAGCCCCCAGGAATAACATCACCACAGTCAGGGAAGTTTGAGCTTCTCAGATGAGTACAGTGAGGTCACTGGCAAAGAGCACCCTGGCTTTAACTCCTCTGTTTGGCTTGCCAGCAAGAGATGTTCTCAAAGGAAGCAACTTTAACCAGAGGATTAAACCAGTCCTCTCTCAGCTGCAGGATATAAACCTAACCAGTGTAGTACAACATTGTTTTTATGTTGTAGCAACATGATTTTAACAACTATAAATTCATGGTAAGTCACTCACCAATTTGTGGTGCAACAGAAAGGGCTTGATAGTAAAATCGCTCAGCCAGCAGCTCCGTGTCCACGCCTGCCAGCTCGTTCTGATAGCGAGCTGAAAGGAAACCACACAGCAGCCATCAAAACCTGAAGGCAGCATCTGCTGCAGAGCAGCACAGTTTCCCTATTAAAAATACCACAAAACTTGAAATACTGGCCAAGTCAACAAATCCACCAAAGAACTGCTCTTGGCAAACACTGCAACACACAGGGTTTGCCAGGCCTGGCTGAAACACTTTTCTTTCACCTGCTCACACCACACACCACAACTCCAGCCCTTTCCAGCCAAGGGCAGAGCCTGCCACACTTGCAGCATCACATGAACAAAATGAAAATGTTGTTCTGCTCCACGTATTAAGTGTGAATTCATCAATCCTTGAAGTAACTCAGAGTTGTGTTCCTGTACCTCAGACTGTATTCTAGTACAGCAAGGTGTGAAATCTATATGAAGTCAGCTGACTAAATAAAATACCTGACTATGCCTAGACAGAACTTAATTAATTTATTTTTTTTCCTTTTTGTTTTTTATTTTTACAAATGTAGACATTTTGGAACCCTTAGGCAACAGCACTGTGAAAAGGTGAGCACATTTCTCTCCCACCACTCAGGTACGTCATTCCTACTTCCCCCACAAGACATCTATTTGCAATGCCATTCTTAGGCTGATTCATATGCAACACTAATGCCAAACAGCTTTCACCAGCTTGGAGGCTGCAGTGTCAGACACATGTACCTGTGCCACACTTCCAGGAGCTGCTTTGCACTCAGCTGTGTTTTCTCCCTGCCTTTACTCCCACGTGTTCACAATCAAACAGCTGACACACCACACTTCAAGAGGTCCTGACTGTGAGACACTCATGCCTGCTATAAAAAGGATGCCACACAGCCAAGCACAATGACAAAGAACCTGGGGCTCTGCAGTGGTAAAACTCTGGACTGATGCACAATATTGCCTAGATATGATTTTCAGTCCCACTGGTGGTGATGGAGGTGGCTTTGTGAGTCACAACTAAGCAGTGTGAACTGAACTCGCTTTGATTCCCCCATACTGTCAAAACAACATAAAGAAAAGCAAAGACTTCCACTCTCACAGCCATGGCTACAGCTGCTTATCAGCAGCAAACTCCTTATCTACCTGACCAAATACAAAGCTCCTGCAACTTGTAGCAGTTCAGCCATGAGGATTTCAGCTTATCCCAGTCTTTGAGAAAGGTGTCAGAGGGAAACAGAATCTGCAAGTAACCTTGGCTGGTGCCCAACAGCAGCAGCCTCACATGGTAGGCTGAGGGAGCACCTTTTCCCACTGTAAAGGCTGCCTTGAGAGGCAATGCTGTCCTTACCTAGATCTCCCAGATAAACCAGACATCGGTGACAGGCCATCTGTGCCCACTCCATCTCCTTCTCTGATGCAGACACGGGTTTCTTGCAGCCTACAAGCAAACAGAATCACTTCAGAGCACTGAGGGGAGGCTGCTGGGAAGACACCAAAGCTGCCCAGGCCTCTGCCCAAGACACCCAAATCAAATCCCCCACAGTGAGACCTTATTGCCAGCTGTGCCACCTTGCAGAGCAGCAGCACTGGGTCACTCTTGTCAAAATGTGGAAAAGAAATGCAGAAAAACACTTCCAGACTCTGCTGTTCACCCACTTGCCCTGGATTCCCTTGTGATGGGGGCAGTGTGTGTCACCACACCACCAACAGTCACTGAAATAAATGACTGTCACCATGTCTAGAAGGTCTGCCACAGAGACCTGGCTCCATCTGCCCTCACATGAGAGGACAAAGGCCAATTCCTGTCCATATGATCGTGTGATCACATTAACACAGCACTGGACACAAGTAATAAGGCTGATTTGATTAGCATGACTAATGAGGCCTCTATGGGAGCAGACACATCCCTGGAAGCCAGAACAAACTCTGAGCACTGGCACTGAGCAGCAACACACAGAAGGGACAGACCCTCTCCAACACTGAAGCTGGAAATAAATTCATTGTCTCGGGACCAAGATGTAGACTTAGGACTGACCAGCCAAAGAGGAAGAAGTTAAACAAACAAAAACTGGGACAGAAATCTGTGCTGTAGGCAGGGCAGCTGCAGTCAGTTTGGGAGAACTGCCTCTGGACAACAGTGCTTTTGCAGCTGGTTCAGAAGGGCAACCGAGCTGGTGATAGGGCTGGAAGGCACAGCCTGGGAAGAGAGGCCACAGACTTCAGGCTTGTCTAAGCTGGAGAAGAGGAGGATAGGGAATACCTCATTGCCCTCTGCAGCTTCCTGAGGAGGGGAAGGTTCCAGTCTCTTCTCCTTGTATCCAGTGATAGGACACATGGAAATGGTACAAAGATACATCCAAGGGGGTTTAGATTGGAAATGAGGAAGCATCTCCCTACCAGAGAGTGGTCACACCCTGGAATGGGTTTCCTAGAGACCTGGTCAATGCCCCAGACCTGTCAGTGTTTAAGAGGCACTTGGACAATGTCCTTGACAACATGTTTTAACTCCTGGTCAGCCCTGAGTTGATCAGGCAGTTGGGTTGGACAATTGTAGGTCTTTTCCCAGTGAAACAGTCTATTCTATACTATTCTATACTAAACTCATAAAAAAAAGAGCAATTAGGCAGTGGAAAGTGTCAAGAGCAACAGAGGAAGGCTGCAGCCAGCTGATCTGAACTAACTGAAGTCATCAAACGTGACTCAGTTCCTGGTGCACATCCCAGCTCCCACAGTTCAGCCAGAAACCAGGAGGCAAAGGCTGCTGGGCTGCACCTCCCCTGCAGAGAGCTTCCACTGCCACTGGGCCACCAGAGTCATGGACTCAGGCTGGCTTCAGCCTTCCTGCTGCCAAGGACTCACACCTTCTGCAGGAGAAAGTTCCCTCAAGCAGGAACCCCAAAGAAGATTTGGAGACCGATCTAGCCCACACTCTGCTTCCCTCTGGCTGAGGCTGAAAGGCTGGATGTGACAGCTGGAGGCTGCAGTGACCAGTGAGGAGCTGCTCCCACTTACCAGCATACCAGCCACACTGTACAAATACACAGCCTTAGATCTGTGTCCACATACAGATTCACCCTCTGTTTTTTGGCTCTGAATCCTCTTGCTTCCATTCATACAACCATCAAGCTGTGCCCACCCCCATCTGTGGTTTACAGGAGATCCTTTCAGATCCATCTTTTCTGGATAGGCAAAAGTTACATCTCGACTCTCCAGTCACAAGCTCACCTGCAGCATCCTTCTAAATGAAGAGCCCAAACACACCAAAAAACCTGAACAAGGGGAACCTTTCATATGCAATCACCCCTCAGGGTATAAACCCACCTGGAATGTGCATATCAATGAGGATTTATTCGTTCTGCAGTACTGAGATACATTTCTAAAAGCAACAGTAGCAAAGAACATCTGCCTTTTACACCAACATTTTGAAGCCAAGAGTGATACCATCATTTCTCAGAACTAAGAGTAGGAACCCAGCAAGTAAAACCTTCTTCTGCTAAAGACACACTAACCTCCCTCAGCCAGGTGCTGCCATCCTGTCCCCTGCCAACTTTAAGCACATCAGTTAAACCCTTGCTAATACAGCTCACAAAACAGAGGCTTCATTTCACACCTGGACAGCCCCCACAACAGAAACATGCACTGAGACCACTGAGCACAACCCTAGGCAAATGAGAACAGACCATCACAAGACAATCTAGGATGTGAATGCACAGGCAGCCTTAAGGTGTTTCAGGACTGTAAATATTCTTATTCTTCTTCCCTTAACAGGTACAATACCTCAGATTTCCCTGCACCTAAGGCCATGCAGAGGCCACACAGGCCAGCTAACATGAACTACAAGACCCTCCTGTGTTCTCAGTCCAAGATTCAAAAGCTATTTCAAAGCCACACAGCAAAGAAAGCACAGACATAAGAGGCACCAAAAGCAGGACCAGTGTCTTACATCCAGTGAATAGGATGGACTGACAAATCTGTTGATTTCAAGAACCTATTCCCCTGTTTGTCTGCTTTAACTAAGCTTTTAGAAACATTCCATACAGCCAGCAGTGCTCTTCAGTTTTCCATAAAAATCTGCCATCACCAGACACTTTTACTAAAGAACTTCTCACACTTCTCCCTATTAGAAATCTTTCTTCTCTAATTTCGTATTACAACAAAAAATGTGCCATGGAAAAGAAAGCAGTTTCTAAACAGAGACCTTGCTAATCAGGGGGGAAAAAAAATCCCTTGAATGCTGAAACAAAGACAGACTAGTACAAGGGGAAGTCTCATGTGAGGGATTCAGCCTTGCCCATGAACCAAACACCATGAGCACAAACCTATGAGAGGGTCTGTCACGTGTGTCCAGTCGATGCAGCACTGCAACTCCAGCTGATAATGGGACTGGATGTAGAGCAGGAGGTGCTGGTAAAATCCTATTCCAGCCACCAGGTGGGTGCGGTAGGCACACTCCAGGGTGCTGCGGCTGTGGATGTGCTGGGGGGAGGAACAGAACATGTTAATGCAGCCCGGGGCACAGCTCAGCTGGAACTGGTTTTGCACACTTCTGCACCTCCTCCTGGCTCAAGAGTGTGACCTCTAAGGGTCAACATCAAGGAGAAATACTTGCGAAAACAAATAAATAAAATCAAAGTATCTGGTTAGAGCACTTTAAATGCACCCAGACCCCAGGAAAGCCCAGAGAGCTCATGGCATCAGAGAGCACTGAGGGTCTTCCAGTGACCAACCCCTGTAAAAACAATCAGCATTGAAAAAGCCTCTTAAAACAATCACTCTACCGGGAGAGACCTGTCTTATGAAGAGGGAAACACAAAAAATAAACAAATTCCATTGAAATGCCTTCTGCAATGGCAGGTCTCTAAACAGCAGATCAGTGCTTAAGTGCCCACTGCCAGACAAAGGCACAGGGCAGCTCCACAGGAATTTGAGAGTGCCCAGCTTCCCACCCTGGGCTCAGACCACAGCTTCTCCAAGCAAATGAAGCTTTAAACTTCGCCTCATCCACTGCACAGCCAGAGCCATAGATACCTGCCTTTTTATTTGTTTTAATGAGCTGGATAACTTCATAGTAAACCTTTCTCCAGAGCAGTTCTTCTGCTTTTCTTCCATAATCCACAGGATGCAGGAACATCAGCTTCACGCACAGCTCCCGCAGCCTGCGACAGAGAGCAGAGCATTGTCAGTGAGCTGCTGCAGCCTCAAACACAGCTGCCACTACAGAAGCACAGAAGAGGAAAATCCAAATCCATTACAATGGCTGCCCCAGGCCATCTGGTGAAGGTACAGCCTGGATCACTCCCATGCCAGAGCACCAGGAAAAGCCACATATTCAAACCAGTGCCCTCTGGGCTCAGCTGGCCATCATTGACTTCCTGAATTGAAGTAATAACGAGGCTTGACAGCTTAAAAAATTAGTAAGAATAATCCCCCTTGCTCAGTAACCCCTAAAACTGATAAAAGATTTTACACACATAAAATTTCTGCCCCACAGCTTTTATTACAAGGAAGGAACTGGCTAACACAAAGACAATTTATTTGTATCAATGAGATCCAGGAAAGCCTCCAGCCATGGACTGTGCTGCTCAAATACAGGTCTGAAATTCAGCCTCTGATTCCAAAACCTGGAAGGATCCTCAGTCAACAGGCACGCTACAAACCAAATAAACACTAAAATTGCAGATTCAACAGCTCCACGTGTGTTGTTTCACATGGATATTCCCCAGCCAAACACAAAACACAAGCATGCTGCCCAACTTACTTGTTCCTCAGGCTGATGTTCTCTGGTTTGAACACGTCCTGATAAGCTGCCTTATTGCCAAGGATGAGATCCAGCCGGTGCACGGCCTCAACCACTGCCCTGCAGGAGAACACAGAACCAAGAGTTGCAGGGCAGCAGGTCACCTGGAATCACTGCAGACCAGAGGTGGCTGCAAAGAACCACACTGGCCTGTTTAGTTCAATCACCACCTACCACTGCCTGTCTGATCAAATATGTCAATTATTTCCACAGCTGCAAAATCAGAAATGTCTCTGGACACGTTGGCAACCTCAGTAATTAAATATACCATACCTACACTCAGATTAATTTAAATGTCTTAAACTCTGTGATTTAAAATGTATTGAATTCTAATAACTACTGTTTTGATGGGGTAAGTTTTAATGGCGTAAGAATCAAACCTCCACCAATTCCTGTTTCCTTACCAACCTGCCTACAAAAGAAGACAACACAAGTCTCTCATTTGCCAAAACTTCCTCATCCTCATTACAGGGATTCACTGGTTAAACCCCTAAAGTTCCCTCAGTGACATAGTCAAACCCAGCCTAAAAGAGGAAATTTGTCCCAAGGTTTTCTCCCCTGAAAGCCAGCCAAAAGACAGAGCGAGTGACCTCCAAACCTCTGAGCCATGCAAAAAACTACTTTGGTGAATCATTGCCCAAGACCCTCCTCCTGGAGGAAGAATCTCATACTGTGTGTAAATCTCAAGCACTCAAAAGTTTGTAGCTGTGAACAAACCACACCCCAATTCTGAACACTGCAGTGAAACAAAGCCAGGGACTTTCAGCACCATTAGTGCTGAACCTCATCAATAGCTCAGCGACAGCTCAATAAAGCACAATAATCATCAACCCCTCCTACACAAAAGGTCACTTCCAGCCTCTGCCTTTGCTCTGCCTGCATCTGAGGTCACCAAACCCACTCCTGAAGTCAACTTCCCCCAGCTCTTCTCTAAGCTTCTCCCAAGCCATCAGACACCAAAGCCCAGTGTCCTTGTTCCTCCCCTCAGCTTCCTATCTACCCCACCCACTGTCATTCCTCATTTGCTCCAACACCTGTCCCTCTGCAGCTGCTGAGCCTGCTGCACCAAGAGCTGTTGGAGCAAGGAGCTGAAGGCAATCACAATGCACTGCAAACACAAAAGGCAGCAGGACCAGAGCAAACTCACAGGGAGCAGAGCAGTGAGGTGCTGCCCCTCCCCAAACCTCCTCACCTGCAGATTGGGAACTCCCCCATCACACTCACAGCACCAGCAGTGACTGGCAAATTGAGCACAGGGCACTCCCAAACTAAAGCCTGCAAGCCCATGTCCTGGGAGGCTGAAACCACCACCACTTCCTTGAAAACTAAAGATATTACTGCAAAGTAACCGACGGTTTCCTATGGCAGCATCTTCCCAGCAAGGCAAATCTCTCTTCACAAACTCTCTACACCCAAAGGAACCTCCCTGAAAAAAGCCCCAGGACATTTTGGAGCTCACAGAGAAAATGTCCCATCTCCTGCTATGGCACAGAAAGCCTCTCACTCAAGGTAAAAAAATCTCACTTGTTTCCCATAACCACAGAAACTGACAGGAAAAGGGAAGCGTGGGGAACAGATGCATCTCGCACAATGCTTTGAGAGAGCAGAACACCATAGACTTGAACCAACTTCCTCCTGAATACTCATGAAGAAAACCAAGGAGATAGTAAGAATAACACAAAAAATCCTGTTACATCCATCTCACTGTCCTTTTTCTCATATGGCCTGAAGGGCATTTGCAAACTCTGACAGCTGCATACCCTCACAGCAAGGAAAGAAGCAAGTAAAATACAGTTTGGTTTGTGCAGCATCCAGCCAAGCTGATATTGAGGTTGGGACATTCCAAAAAGCCCCCTGGTTTAGCTTCCCCACACAGAGCCCCACAAAGCACAGGCAATGCACATCTCCTCACTGTAGCCTGGCACTGCTGTACTAGCTGTGCCTCTCAAAGTCCCTCCCAGCACACCAGGAGCTCACTGGCTTCCTGTGCAAAGGGTGAGCAGAGGAAAGGGGAACTGCTGGTTCACTGGATTCCCAGAGAGAACTACAGGAAAACTACAATCACTGATTCCTGACATAGGCAGTAAAGCAGCTGTAGAACATTTCATGAGCACTGAATCTCAGCTGTGTGCATCTGAAACAAGTGCACGTGTCTGTGATGTCCAACGTGGGAAACGATCCCAGTACCCTGACAAATGAGAAGTGCAGAGAAGTTTCCTTCTGGGGACAGGCTGAGCAAGGAAGGTATTTCACCTACCCCTCAGCGTGGCCCAGAGGGCACCTGCCATACAACCTAATTTTCTGCAACAGCCCATGGATGGGCACATGCACACACTTGGTGTTTCTGCTGCTCTTTCAGGGTTTGTAAAGAAACAGAGTTCATGGCCGGAGAGCAGCAAGGCTGACACACTGAGATGTGGTTCATCAGCCCTAAGGGAGGCCCCAGCTGAAACACTGCCTTGTCCACACAGACCCTGTGGTGGTGCTGGAAGTGAAGGAGGCAGGAATAAAGCAGAATCTGTGATAGAAGGTGATTCCCTGCCAGGATCCCACATCTGTGGTGCTGAGGAAAGAGGAGGTGAGGACAAAAGGGACAGGAGCTGGCCTCACTCCAGAAATGCTGGGAAACACCAACACAGCTGCTATGCACCATGCACTGCTGGAGAAATGCACTTTAGCATCTGTGCCCTGACCAGCCTGAGACCATGGGTTGAAAGCTCCCTAGTAGTTAAGAGCACAGATCCTGTCCCAGGACCCATTTTCCTACCTGCTGTGTTTAAACACTGCTTTCAGACAGCACATCAGAGCCACAAAGGAGGCACATCATATGCCAGTCTATTAAAAGAAACAAGTACAGCACATGGTGCCAAGCAGGGTGGAAACAGGCCAATGCCAAGTCCTCTGGAGCCATAGAGACACTGAACTGTCCCTTTTCCTCTGTGCCATCAACAGTCTGGGATGGAGCAGGACAGCAGGGAGAATTATTTGTCCCCTCTGTTTCTTTATTTCTAAGAGCCACAGTGTCTGAGGAGTAAGACATCCCTCAGAGAAAAGACCTGCAAGTCATTCATCTCTGCTCTGGCATCTGTCAGTCCACAAATCACACTGTTGGGAACAGGCTCCACACAGGAACAGCAATGCTGAGTCCACGAGCTAATGGTTACCCAGAAACCTGTAAAATAAACCTGGTCACCTTACACCACAACACACGTTGTAAAAGTGCACCCACAATAATGCAGTTGCCACATTCTAAGGTGAAACCTGGGAACTATCAATCTAGGAAGACTTGGAAAACATCAGAGTACCCTATGAGCAGCAATGGGCACCCTCATCTCTGAAAGGACACTCCAACAGCCAGCATGCTGCCAAGGACCTTGGAGACCTGGGCTCAACTCCCACAAGCTGACACCGTGGGATCACAGTTTAGAGCTGGGACTGTGACATTCATGCATCTGTGACTCAAAGGCGCCACTTAGTGTGCCAGTCATGAGCTCCAGAGACCACAGTCACCACACAACAGGCTGCTTGGAGGGCAGGAAACTCCCACTTCAGGCTGAAACAGAGAACTGACAGGAGACTGTTTAGGTGGGAACTTGTTCAGAGAACTGTCAGCTACAGAGACGGAAATTTGTGGCCACTGCAGGTACTATAAATTCTGTACTAAAATCACAATACTTCCTCCCTGCTAAAGAAGAGCTGGCCCTGCAGGAGGGGGGTGGTTCTTTTTCTGCTGTAAAAATGCTCTAGAGCAACCACACAGCTTATTCTGCTATAAAAATTCAAACAGAAAACAACCCCTCCCTCGCCAGGATGACAATCCCTCATCTGGCCACAGGCCATTCTCTTGCTGGCTGCAGCAGAACGTGAGGTTCCACTTGACAGATGAGCTGAGCAGCACCAGGAAAACAAAGCAGAACAGGTCTTGAACCACAGTAAGGATGGTTCCAACAGAACATGCTCTGTTTTGCAGGCAGAAGCACAAACATCCTGCACATCCTCTCCAGCCCTGTCCCACACTCCCTGGGCAGGCACAGTGCTTTGCTGCTCCAGCTCAGCCTCCAGCTGACGTGGTTGAGATCACTGCAAGTGTCTCAGCATGGCAGCAGACACGGTGCTCTGGGCAGGAGCACGCAGCCCATCGAGCCAGTGGGTCCCACTTCTGACCTCACCCAAGAAAGGCAACTCACTGAACCTCCAAAGTGCAGGAACGTGCTTGCACCAAGCACGTTGTGGAAACAGAGAAATAACCACCACCTAAACCTGTTGTTACTGGTGGGGATTCCTGGGCACAGATCCTGCCACTGGCCCCAGCAGGAGGCAAAGCCCTGCCCTGCTGTAGAGGAGGGCAGCGAGGTCCCACGAGGTGAAAGGACCAATGTCACCGAGACAAAAAGAAATGGACCCCCATGTAAAATTCATCTCTTGTCTCCATCACTTCGCTCATCTTTGAGATCCAGAGTTGCTGCTGGAACACATGTGCATCTGTTGTACCGACAGGGAACCTGAGCCAGAAGGGAACAATTTCTGGGCTGCCCTCACAAAACAAGTCACAAGCAGAGCAGCGGGGGTCTGAGCTCACCAAGGCCACTGAGAGTGCCCCAATCCTGTTCCCTGATGCCATTTCCAATGCATGGTGTGGAAATGTGGGACCAGAGTCCCAGGAAGTGCTTAAAGATCTGCAGCTGAAGCTGTCCTGCCCTCTCCACAACAGCAAAGTGCCCCAGCTGACACTCTTGTTCACTGTTCTCCAGCACTTCTCATATAATCCCTGCCTACTGCCAAAACCAAGGACACCCTCTCCAAACCACCCCCCCCCAGATGACCCCACATCTCACCCTTATCTCACTGTATCCCAATAACTTCTTTCTGCTGAGCCCCCATTATCCACCCTGAATCCCACAGAACTCCTCTGTCCATCTCCCACAGCTCCTTCTCCCGCAGTCCCTTGGTCTCACTCATCTGCCCTGGAGCCACCAGACTCCTTTTCCCCAGTGCTACCTCTCCACATGTTTCTCTGGATCTCGTATAATTCCCTTTCCCTGCTCTTCCTTAAACGTTCTCCTTCTCCTCTTCCTTTGCTCTACACCCTTTTTCCCTGGATTTCCCCACAACTTCTTCCCTTCAATCTTCCCTAAATTCCATCACCTCCTTTCCCCATCTTCTCTGAACATCCCTCCGATCCCCTCCGCCCTAGTTCCCCCAGCCTCCCCAGGATTCCCCTGGATTCAAGAGCCCACCCCTCCCCGTTAATCCCTGCTGTTACCTCCATTCCGCTATCTCCCTCCCCAGTCCCCCGAACCCATCCTGACAATTCCCCCATGCCCCTTCCTTCCATCTTCCCTATATCCCCCAACCTCTGCGCTCTGTGCTCCGCAGCCTCGCCCAACCTCCCCCGCCCCAATCCCCTTCCCTCCCGTCACCCCCAGTCCGCGCCGGACCCTGCCCAGCCCCATTCTCCTGCAGATCTCCTCGGGCACCCCGTTACCCTCCTCCCCAGATCCTTCCCCGTTCCCCTGAGGAACCCCCGGGCCCCTCCGCGCTGGGCCTCCCCCAGCCTCATCTGGAGCCGCCCCGGCCCCTTCCCAACACCGGCTCCCTCCAGTGTCCCCCAGCCCTCTCCCCTTCTCGGCCACTCCATCCCCTCCTGCCCCTCTCCTCACCGGTACAGCCGCTTGGTGTGCAGCACCTTGGCCTCCGGCTCTCCGCTCTCGCCGGCGGCGCCGCCACCCTGGCTCATCGCGCCCGCGGCGGGCCCGGCCCGGCCCCGCGGCCCCCTCAGCACCGCCCGCGCCGCC
>JANRGV010000061.1:187282-198051 GCA_024734035.1 Alethe castanea | reverse complement strand
CCAAGAGGAACCAAGAGGTTACAGACAGGGAATGGAGGAGGCGAGAGCTGGAGAAGGCACAGAGGAAGGCAGAGATGGAGCAGCAGCTGAGGCAGGACCGGCTGCAGCAGGTGGCCCAGAAGGAACAGCACGGCCATGCAGATGGAGCAGGACTGCCAGGAATTCCAGAGGGTGCTCAGGTGAGGCACATGGGAGCGAGGGATGGCTCAGGCTGTGGCCAGGGTGGGAGGGGATGGAGGAGAGACCTTGCCTCACAAACCCTGGCACAGCCGGTCCCGGTGCCCCAGCAGGACTCTCAGAAGCATCAAGCGGGGACGGCAGGAATGAGCAAAAATCGCGGGGTGGTAGATGTGAAAAACGAGGTTTGGTTTTTTGGTAGATTTAAAGAAGTTTAATAAAAGACAATAAAGCAAAAGGTTACAACGGCTGGGTGTTTGGCATTCTGCCAAGAGCACACCTTAACTTAGAAAACAGTTAAATGCATCAACCTGTTACATAGTCATAGACCTTTCATGCATTATTCAAAATCACCCCCCTACCTGTAAATCAAATTTTTTTTTCCTTGTGGCTCCTTTTTGTTGGTGCACTTCTTGATAATGGAGATCAATAAATCCTTTATTGAGAGTTTTGGTGTTCGTCACTCCTGTCTTCATTTAGATAGGATAATCCAAGAATGTGAAGAATTTCTTTATTATCTTTTTAGTATTCTCTGAGTTAGTTACATGAACAAAAGCTTTTTACATCACCATGTTATAGTTGAAGAAAGTATATGTATCACAGAGCTATTTCTAAGTTTTGTTAATAGCAGAACTAAAAGAAACTATATTCACTCAGGAAAGTTTTCCAACATTATACATATAATTGTGTGTGTGTGTGTATATATATATACATTCATTTGAATATTTGCGAATATCCAATAATATAATATGTACTTATAACAGTAGATGAGATGTTTCAGAAACTCCACAACAAGGGAGAGTAGGAGTTGCACCCCACTCCTTTTCTCCAGCCCAATTCTCGTGGTATCTCTCCCTTTCCCAAAGAAACCCCCGGGTAAAGAGAGCAGCCAGCTGTTCCCCTCTCCTGAGCTGTGCAACTCTTTTGTCTCTCTTAAGTACCCGGTCGTTATTGTCTCCTAGCAACACATACGGGACAAAATTCCGCGAGAGAAAGAAACAAAAGGAAGAATCCTAAACCCCAACAATTATCCAAATGCGATTTTTGATAGACCCCCGAATATCTGTTTCTCCTGCCCATCCTCATGCACCCAATTTTTGACTTGGGGAAGAGAAAAGGAAAAGGTATCGAAAAACTCCTGAAGGACAACGCAGGACTCGATCACAGCTAGCACAGCTTCAGGAGGTGAAAGCTTTGCCTGTCAAATCTGATTTCCTTTTACGACACAGTAACCCACCTTGCTAATAAAGGGAAGCCAGCTGATGTAATCTTTTTGGATTTCAGCAAAGCTTTTGAAACCATCTCTCATAGTATCCTTCTGGACAAACTGTCCAGGACACAGCTGGATAAACACATCTTGTGGTGGGTCAGAAACTGGCTCGTGTGCCAGGCTCAAAGGGTGGCAGTGAATGGGGCATTCCCCTGGGATCTCTCAAATTTTTGGAGGATGCAGCCTCCTTTTATCCTATTTTCCTGGCCACATTTCCCTCTCTCTTTCCCCATTGGCTGAGGTACTTGAGAGGCACAGACTTCCTGAATAGCCTAACACAGACCTCCTTTTTCTTTGTATCTCTGTTCATTTTCTCTACGTCCAGGAATTTAGCATGGCCTTGGGTGAGCAACAATCTTATGTCAATTAGTGGAATTCATCTGGAATTTATGGTTCCACTCACTGTTTCTTTCATCTGTCAGTGTCTGGCTTTATCTACTAGCAGGCCCACAGTTTGTTTGCAAAGGCACATCCCACTCATTCCTTTCACCTGGAAGCACAGATCTGCCAGGTCATTGACAAGGCAGGCTGGGATCTGTGGTGTCCTGGGGGATGGAGACAGGGCTCTCTGCTGCCCTGAGAAAGAGAGTGAAGGTCTCCCTTGTGCTGGCAGATGGAGGTAGGGGTCTCTATAGTCTTGGGCAATTGAGGCAAGACTCTTCACTGTCCTGTAAGATGAAGGTGTCTTGGTGGATCAAGGCTGAGAGGAATGTCGGATTTGTCTTTACAAAGCCATGGATCTGCTAGTAGATAAGGCTAGCACTGAGAGATAAAAGAAACAATGGGATGGATTCCACTGGTTGATGAATGGAAAAAGATATTTGCCTTTGCAAACAAACTGCAGATTCGCTGATAAATTGGATATTGGAAGATGAAAGAAGCAACGGGGAAAAAACTAAGAATTCTATAAGAATTAAAAATTAAAAGGGAGGGTTATACATTAGAGGGGAATCTCAGGTATCAGGTGTTTGGGAAGTCTGTACCTCAGCCAATGGGGAAAGAGAGAGGGAAATGCAGCCAGAAAAATAGGATAAAAAGGGAGGCTGCGTCCTCCAAGAATTTGAGAGATCTCAGGGGAATGCCCCATGGCCTCTCCCTTTATTTGAATAAAGCAAAAAGGACTCCTCTGTCTCCTTTTTGGACATAAACCTCTGGTGTTTGTGGGTTAATTTTCCTGACAAGGCAAAGGTCACAGCTTTTCTGAGGGATGAGGGTGAGGCCTCCTGCAACCTGGCAGATGAAGGCAGCAGTCCTTCACTATGCCGTTTTCAGGACTGGGAGCAGAAACAGCAACGGCAAAGGCAAATCCAAACAGAGATTACACACAGCAATGATGAGCACCAGCGGCTCAAGGCACTGGGGGCAGCAGCAGGGCCCAGCGGGTCCCCAGCGGGATGGCGGGCCGTGAGGGAGTGAGCGCCAGGCCATGAAGGGAACCCGCATGGCAGCGTGGCAGGGGCCTGGCTCTGCCTTTGCCCTCTGCCCAGGGACTCGTGGAGGCTCGGCCGGCAGCACTCACTGAGGTCTAGGATGGGACACGAACCATTCCTAGTGGTGTCTTGAGTGGGATGAAACAGCCTGAAAACCTGGCCTGAAACCTGGCCTGAAAACCTGGCCTGAAAACCCATCCTGAAAACCTGGCCTAAAACCCAGCCTGAAACCCAGCCTGAAACCCGGCCTGAAACCCGGCCTGAAAACCCGGCCTGAAAACCCGGCCTGAAAACCTGGCCTGAAACCCAGCATGAAAACCCCGCCTGAAACCCGGCCTGAAACCCGGCCTGAAAACCTGGCCTGAAAACCCAACCTGAAAACCTGGCCTAAAACCCAGCCTGAAACCCGTCATGAAAACCCGGCCTGAAAACCCATCCTGAAAACCCGTCCTGAAACCCAGCCTGAAAACCTGGCCTGAAAACCCAGCCTGAAACCCAGCCTGAAAACCTGGCCTGAATCCTGGCCTGAAAACCTGGCCTAAAACCCAGCCTGAAACCTGTCCTGAAAACCTGGCCTGAATCCTGGACTGAAACCCCGGCCTAAAAACCTGGACTGAAAACCCTCATGGCACCAGCCTGTGCCCACCCACTCCAGTTAATTACCTGCCTGCCCCAGTTAAACATCCATACATGCTGGTTAAGCTTGGCTGTGGAGACCCCTGTCTTCATCTCCCAGGGCATCAAAGACCCCCTTCTTCATCCCCCAGGACAGCCTAGACCCCTGCCTTCAATTCTCAGAGCAGCAAGGACTCCCACCTTCATCTCCCAGGAGAGCAGAAAATCGAGCACCCCGGGCAGAGGAGA
The DNA here is from genome assembly GCA_024734035.1 of Alethe castanea. Taxonomy (NCBI): domain Eukaryota; kingdom Metazoa; phylum Chordata; class Aves; order Passeriformes; family Muscicapidae; genus Alethe; species Alethe castanea. The sequence continues at coordinate 194,310 of JANRGV010000061.1, read as the reverse complement.
CCCCTTATCTTTATCCACCAGTGCAGTAGATGTCCTCACCTGCATCATCCCTTCACCCTCAGTTCAGTGGAGGCTCCCACCTCCATCCCCCAGGGTAGCAAAGACCCTCACCTTCTTCTGCCAGGACAAGGGAGACCCAGTGTTCATCCCTCAAGAGAGCGGTTCCCCCCTTCTCCTGCATTTTCCACCCCGGGCAGCAGGGAAATGGCTCCTCCATTCCCCAGAGGAGTGAAGAATATTCACCATCCTGTCCTCCCCCACCTTCACCACTCTGTATCCTGGAGACACTGCAAGAACAGCAGAACCCCCCTGCTCCATCCTCCAGTGCAGCTGCTGCAGCAGAGACCCCTGCAGCAGCTGCTGACAGTGATGCTTCCCTGGGGCCCCTGCTGTCCCCAGGTCCTTCCTGGCATCCCACCCTAGGCCACCTCTGCAGCCTCGTCAAGCCCTAACCCTAACTTGCTCCCAGAGCCGTATGGATTCCTTCCTCTGCAATTCCTGACAAGTCCTGTGCCCATGTGCAGCAAAGAGCCTGGAGCCAAGCCAGCACAGTGCCCAGCTGGGCTGATCCCCAAGGAGCCAAGCTGCAATTCCCCCCATTTTGGGTTTCCATTTCCATATGACTTTTGACAGAGACATTTGTGGAGCAGACAGTGTTTTCCATCCTTCCCTCGCCTCAGGGCTGTGAGACAGGAGCTGCCCCAGGGCTGGAGGAGCCCTGAGGATCCTTGTCCCATCTGCCCCACTCTAGGGACAGAGGTTGTCCCTTGCCATGTCCTCAGATCTACTGGGACAGAGCTGCTGGGGGGAGCTGTGTCCCCAGGGGATCATCACGGGCTGGGCAGGCTGTCCCCCACCCACAGCCCCAGCAGTGCCACCTTGCCACTGTGGTGTCACCTCTGACCCTGTGGCTGGACCTTTCCCAGGGGCAAAGCAAAGGGATTCAGAGCATAACACATACATATCAAATCCATGGGGATGGGGAGCAGCAGCTTCAGAGGGCCTGAAGTCGCAGAATCCTGCAGGAGTGGCTCTGATTAATCCCAGCTGCTCTATTAATGCAGCTGAAAAGCAAAGAGAACTGGGAAAGGTGAGGCTGGCCACGGCAGGGGACAGTGCAGGGACACTGCTGGGAACTCGAGCTGCTCCAGGCTGGGGGAGAGGGAGGACAACATGCTGTGGTCCTCTTACCCCTCTCTTCCCCTCTTAATGCCTCCTACTCCATCTCCTGTGTGACTCCATGGTGTGAGAGAGCCAGGCACTGCAGGTGCCACCTCAGGGCCAGGAACTGGAGCAGCTGATGGCCCTTGGTGGGGTTTGGCTCGGGGGAGGGCAGCAGAGCCATCTGGGGCAGTCCTGGAACCTTCTGGAGATGCTGCATGGTGCTCTGGGGCAGAGCTGGGGCGTGGACCTGGCCATGGCCATCGCACCAGAGCAGGGTCACAGCATGGATTTGGGGGTAACAGCCTGGTGAGAGGGCTTAGCCCCTCAAGGGACACAGGCATGGACAATGTTCCTGGGTGAGGCTTCCCACAGGGCTGAGCCACCCCCAACCCTGGCTGCCACATGTCCCTGTTCCAACTACTCCACCCACTGCCATGTCCTTGTCCCAACTCCTCCAAATGCTGCCATGTCTCTGTCCCAGCTCCATCCCCTGCCAGTGTCCCCGTACCAACTCTGTCGTCTGCTGACAAGTGTCCCTATCCCAACTCCTCCATTCATTCCTGTGTCCCTGCTCCTGCTCCTCCAGCCTGCTGTGTCCCTGTCCCATCTGAGCATGGCCATGCTGCTGTCCCTGTTGCTGCCACATGCAGTGACATGTGGGCCCAGTGGTGCCATGGTCACATCACAGCCTCTGTGTCCCCCTGCCTGCTGGCTGGAGGGGGCAGGTCCAGAGGAGGGATCTGCTTCATTTAAGCCCATAGTCCAAGCACACCTTTAAGCAATTGTCCCAGTCCTGCTCCAAGCTCTGAAGCTTTCCAGGATCTGTGTGACCAAGCTGACACCTCCAGGCAGCCACAGTGCCCAGGCTGCTCTGGCTCTGCTGGTCCCAGGTGGCTTTTACCCACCTGCCACAGCGGGTTAGCCACCAAGGGGTGCAAGGCTGACACCATCCCTGCTCAGGATGTCCTGGAAGGTGTGGTGCTCCCCTGTCCCACTGCCCACGGGGGCCCAGATGTATGGGTGCCCAAACCACAGTGATGAGGGGGCAGGAGTGGAGCAGGGGAGCAGGCAGAGCATCCATGTACAGCTAAGGCACATCCCACCAGATCTTCTGAGCCTCCCCGGGGCCCCCATGGTTCTGCCTGCCAGGAATCCCCTAAACTGCCTTGTTTCACCCCATGGACAAACCAGTTCCCTCCCCTGCAGTATTGCCAGGACCAAAGCCTGGTTTTATCGTTTTAATTTGACTGGCTGAGGGTGGTACCAGTGCACCTCCTGCCCAGAGCCTTTGGGGGCCCTGGGGTCCCCCCAGCTCAATGGCCATAATGGAGGGGCACCCTCTATGCCCCAGTCAATGGTGCCTCTTCTTCCCAGGCCACGAGCCAGGCAGGGCTGGGGGCTCCTGCCAGTGTGTGAGGGAGTCTCCTGGAAAGGCAGGAAAGGCTGGACCCCAGACTGGCTTTGGAGACCCCATTGGGTCCAATCACACCAAAGCAGGGCAGCAGCAGCCAGAGGAGGGAGTGAGCTGGAATGGAGGGGTGGAGAGGGGTCACTGGTGGCTCCCTGCTGGCCCTGGGGAGGCTGGGCAAGGGGGACACAGCCTGGGACATGTGTGTGCCACGTGTGCACAGCGGTGTCTGGGAAGCAGCTGTGTGTCTGTCCCTGCTGTGGGCACAGTGGTGTCTGGGAAGCAGCTGTGTGTCTGTCCCTGCTGTGGGCACAGTGGTGTCCAGGGAGCCAGGGTGGGCTGTGTGGCTGTGGTGTAGTGTGGGTATGGCTGCTCTACCTGGTGTGTGTTCATCCCTGCCCCTGAGGACAATGAAAACCCTGAGCAACCCCAGCAGCAGCACTTCTGGGGCTCTCACAGCTGAACATCTCAAATTACTTTTCAAAATTGTGGAATGCCTTGCAATGGACCGTCAGAAGTCAGATGAACTACATTCAGGCTTGTCTCACAGCCTAAGGAAAACCAAATAAACTGCATTTTCCCAGCCCAGACACAGGAAGACCATTTACCCCAGACACAGGAAGACCATTTACCCCAGGTGATCAAAGACCAAAGTCTGGGAAAGAACAGGGGGAAAGTGCCTCCCTCTTGGCTGCTCTCACACACTGCTGTCAGCAGATCAAAAATGCAGTGAACTTGACTGCTGCACAGTCGAGAGAACAGCAAACAATCTGGGAATACTGGGCTAGGACCCAGAGAACAGTGCAACCAAAGGACATGAGAGAGGTAGAGGGAGTAAAAGCACAGGGTGGGGGAAGAACACTTGAGTACAGGAGCATGGCATCTCTGGAAAAAAGGAAAAGAGTATGTGACTTTATTCCCCCAAAAATGGGGTTTGTTTTAGGGAGGAGTGTGGAAGGACAGTAATTGCAAGACTAAAGAAGGAAAATGAGAATAGTTTGACCCAATCAGTGCTCAGGTTCCTCATTTGTGCCTCAACTGGCTCAAAGTTTTTAACTAACTTCACTTCTGGAAGAGGTTCTCCCACCAAGAAGCCCTCCATAGTCTACTGCACCTGAAGTTTATATCGATACAAGACTTCCAAGGGAGGTGTGAAAATGCAAGGACAAGAAGTGACAGTGATGGGAAGGTAAATCTTCATGTGCTGTTCACTGATGCCTGGCACAGGGAGGTGAACTGCAGAGCCATCCTGAAGCTAGGGGAAAAGGGAGCAATCTTCCCACAAAGCTGTTTGCCACCAAAGGGAGAAAGCTTTGAGCTGTTACAATGACAGGTAACAGAACGAGGCAAAATTAACTCTACCCTTGCTGAAACATGGACACCCTCACCAGAATCAGGCACTGGATATGAGCCTGGACAGGCCTGAAATACAGCAGAGCAGATTTCTATCCATTGCTTAGGACTTAAAAAAACCCCTAAGCTTAAAAAACACATATCACACCACTGATTCTTTTTTTGGTAATCAAACTGTGGCTCTGTCATGCTGCATTGCCTCCATAATGTCTTGCTTTATATAAAATTAGAGACAGGAGTCTGTGACTACATTCATAGTTCCTGAACACGTTTAATTTACATTGCCAGGTGCTGAGGCCAGGTGACACAGAACAACTTGCTCAACAGCTTCATCAGCTTCAAAAACTACATCTAATTCACTGTTGGGGAGTGGTCCCAGGGCACCTTCACTTGAAAACTTTGTCTGGAAATCCTTTGCAAGAGCAGTACTTGGCACAGGGTGAGCACAGCAGGGACCTGCACCTGGTCAGGTAAGGAGAGGCCATGCTGCACATGGCTTGTGTGAGAGCTGCCACTGCTCCAGTGTCAGAGCAAAGTCCAAGAGTTGCTGCTGTAATTCCATTTTTCTTGGCCTTTCTATCCAAGTGTCTGGTTTCTCGTATTTCTGAGACCTCTTGGAGTCAGCTCACAGCTGCAGGAGCTGCAGCAGGAATTGTCTATGGAAACCTTGTAGAGAATGTGCACTGGCAGACCAGTGCAGAGAAAGCCAACACTGTCCTGGGCTGATCCCCTGCATGGGCAGCAGGTAAAGGAGGGGATTCTGCCCCTCTTGTGTGCTCAGGTGAGCCCCCCACCTGCAGAGCTGCCTCCAGCTCTGGGGTCCCCTGCACAGGAAGGGTGAGGAGCTGCTGGAGTGAGCCCAGAGGCCACAGAGCTGCTCCAAGGGCTGGAGCTCCTCTGCTCTGGAGCCAGGCTGAGAGCTGGGGGTGTTCACCTGGGGAAGAGAAGGCTCTGGGGACACCTTAGAGCCCCTTCCAGGGCCTAAAGGGGCTCCAACAAAGCTGGAGAGGGACTTTGGACAAGTGCCTAGAGTGCCAGGGCGAGGGGGAACAGCTTCCAAATACCAGAGGGCAGGGATAGATGGGATATTGGGAGGAAATTTTTCCCTGTAAGGGTGGTGAGGTCCTGGTACAGGCTGCCCAGAGAAGCTGGGACTGCCCCATCCCTGGAAATGTCCAGGGACTTGAAACAACCTGGTCTGTTGGAAGGTGTCCCTGCCCATGGCAAAGGGGTGGAATGGGTTTATCTTTAAGGTCCCTCCCAGCCCAAAGCAGTCTGTGAGTCTTTGAACTCTATGAAATATGGCTTAACCTGAAGCACAGAGCAGTTTCTTTCACACAGATGTGAACAATATTGTTATTATATGATCTGAGGCACTAGAGAAAAAAAAAGCTGAAGAAAATTACTGCCACCTTTGCCTCTTACCTGAAGAACAGAAAATAGTTCTGTTTTACAATGGTGAGTTATTCTCAGGTTCTGTGAATTGGCAGAAATCAGTGGACTGTGTGTTCCCTTCCAAGGAAAACCCAGTGCACTTTCCAAAAATACTCCCAGAACTTTGCATTTCTGTAGTGATTTGTCACACAGAGGATTTTTGTGAATATATGGGAATAGAATTGTGTGTGAGGAAGAGACTGAGATAACATCACAGCGAGGGTTAAGTCCCTTCCCACTCTCTCATTTCCTTATTAGTGCTAAAATCTGTAGCACAATTACCCATAGCACTCCACTTGGCAGCTGCTCGTTGTTAAGTAAACACACATTCCCATCAGATAAATACACTTTGGTGTCATAAACTTACAGAGCCACCACACACAGCTTCAGTTCCAGCCTCCTCCTGTCTCCTGTGCAGATGGTGAAACCTGAAATAAAACACAAGGTTTGCTCCCAGGAGACATCAACAATAACTTGGTAACATGGTTTTCATTAAGAAATGCAACTCCATTTTTAAAAATTACTAATCTGGGGATTAATAGTAGAAGCACTCCTAAATTGGCTTGGAAACCTGAAAGTTGCTTTGTCCCAGAGCAATGAGAGTGGCAGCAATGCTGCTTTCTGTAACAGACACATCTCCTGTTGCCAGAGCCCAAATTTCAGTGAGGGACAAAGCACAGGCACAGGGCAATGGCAGCAGTGGTCACTGTAAAACTCTTCTGGGCAGGAATCAGGGACTGAAGCAGAAGTGCTCTCATTCTTCATCCTCTAAGTATCCAAATCACCTGACAACTAATTCCTGAATCCAAACACTCCACGATGAAAAAAGCCAGCAAGCAGCAGAGAAGTCCCATGCAGGCAATCCTGACACAGGCTTTCCCAGCTCCAGGCCCACCTCTGTTAGTCTGCAGTTGAGTTAACCAGTGTGATTTAGAGAGAAGCCCATCAAGTGGAGAAATGCCAGCTTCAGTTTTCAAATCACTGCATTTGAAAATGTGCAAACTGCTTCTGCCTTAAGACTGAGCTGTCCACAGCCAATGGGATGGATGCAGTTACAAAGAAAGAGTATGTTCCTGAAGAAAAAGGAAACATAAGGGATTTATAACTGAGCTTATAATTTGCTTACTTTGCCTAAAAACCCAGCTTCTACAACACAGTGCAATTAGGAAGAGCAAATGGGCTGACATCCTTGTTGTGCAGGAACACCCTTCTTGTGCAGGAATTCTCTCGTTATTTTCATGTTATCCAAAGAGAATATTGATGTCCTCAGAGCACTCAGGTAACTACTCAGGGAAGTTGAAGCATTTGGAGAAACTTGGAATGTCCTGTTTGGCTTTACAGTCTCTTCTCACTACAAATTGGATTGGCCATACCTAGGAAAGAGGATGGAGACACGTTGGGAGATCAGATCCAGCTGCAGCTTTCCAGTGCCTGAAGGGGTTCCAACAAAGCTGGAGAGGGACTTTGTGCAGGTCATTCCCCTTTGTCCTGGAGTGCCAAGAAGAAGGGGAATGGTTTCACACTGCCAGAGGGCAGGGTTAGGTGGGATTGTGGTTGTTTGACCCTGCCCCAATGCCAGGCACAAAGGGGAGTCACTCTTTCACTTTCCCCTTCCACATCTGGATAGAGGAGAGTAGAGGAGAGGAGAGGAGAGGAGAGGAGAGGAGAC
>JANRGV010000061.1:160845-184783 GCA_024734035.1 Alethe castanea | reverse complement strand
CACCGGAGCCCTCTTTGTGGCCCCCCTGCTACCAAAAAAAAAAAAAAAAAAAAGAAAAACCAAAAAAACAGACTTTTCAAAACCAGTACAGGGATATTGGGAAGAAATTTTTCCTTGTGAGAGTGGTGAGGCCCTGGCACAGATTGCCCAGAGCAGCTGTGACCACCCCATCCCTGGAAGTGTTCAAGGCCAGGCTGGATGGGGCAGCCTGTGACAGGGCTGGACCCCTTCCTGTGACATTTTCTCTAATATCCAACACAAACCTCCCCTGGCACAACCTGAGGCCGTTTTCTCTTGTCCTGTCCCTGTTCCCTGGGAGCAGAGTCTGCTCCCCCCTGGCTGCCCCTCCTGTCAGGGAGTTGTGCAGGGCCAGAAGGGCTCCCCTGAGCCTCCTCTTCTCCAGGCTGAGCCCCTTTCCAGCCCCTGCAGCTGCTCCTGGTGCTCCAGCCTCTTCCCCAGCTCCCTTCCCTTCCCTGCACATGCTCCAGCCCTGCAAGGTCTTTCTTGTCATGAGGGGCCCAAAGCTGACCCCAGGGTTTGTGGTTCCTCAGCAGTGCCAGCACAGGGGACAGACACTGCCCTGGTCCCACCACACCATGGCTGGTACAGGCCAGCTGCCCTTGGCCTCTTGCCCACCTGGGCACCCACCAGCTTATGTGCAGCTGCTGCCAGCCATCACTCCCAGGTTGTTCTCCAGCTCTTTTCCCTGAGCCTGGAGCACTGCACCAGGTTATGGTGACCCAAAGACAGTCCCTGGCACTTGGCCTCGTTGAGCCTCCCCCACAAACCCAGCCTGTACAGAGCCCTCTGCAGAGCCTTCCTGCCCTCCAGCAGTTAACACTTCCACCCAACTCACTGTGGTCTCCAAACTGACTGAGAAACTCCACCCCAGTCCTGCTTTTGCACTCCTGCCCTGGGAAGTGCTCCTCACCCTATGCCTGCTCTCTCCACCAAGGCACGGGCACGTACACCGCTCTTCATCCCCACCCTCACCCCCCACAAGCCCACACAGTAAAGCTCTGCAGCCAGCAGCCGTGTGGAGGGATCAGTTTTTATTTCAAAAGACAGTAACACAATTTTTCAATTTAGTATCAAAACACTGGATAGGGTTTTTGTCTCCAGATTGGCCCCAAAAACTGCTACAACCAAGCAGCATGCTCAAACCACAAGCTGCACGCTGCGAGCGTGACACTGCCACACTCACCTCACAACCACAACACATCAGCAATGCACAGCAAGATGGCTTGGACTCAATTAAGACAGTAAGAGCAGTCCTGGGCAGGAGGGAAGGCTTGGCTCCCTCCCTCCAGGTAGGCAAAAACACTTCTCCAAGAACACAAGGCTGTTGTACTTAAGCTGTTAAGTGTAACCCAGTGATGAGCAGTGAAGCTTGGTGCATCAGCACTTAGTGAAGGCAAAGTCAGCCCCAGGGTAGCAATGGGTTACAGGGACAGTGGCTTCTCTAAGCCCTTCAGGTGTAGAGGGGAAGGGACACAATCCCTGTGAAGGTTCAATTGGTTCAATTGTTCAGATAGCTTGGCTTAAAAACAAAAAAAAACCCAAACCCAAAGTAAAGATGCCTTTCACTCAAGTTGTTCCTTCCTAACACAGAGTTACCTTAAAGCTGAAAAACTGAACTGTGCTTTTGGCAAACAGCTCCTGGAAAGGAAGTTTTCCCAACAGGCTTGCATCCCTAGCCTGGCTACTCTGACTCACAGCCAGAACCATCATATCCATTTCCTGCCCTGCCAAAGCAGGGTGGCCCAGAGCCGATTAACAGAAGGTTAATACCAAATTTTAAAGCCAAGAGCTTTGAAGTGTAGCTCACCAGCCTCACAAGTTATTTGGAATGTTTACAATGGTTGCTACAAAAAAAGTAGTTACAAAATGTGTACATCTCAAACATGCTCTCCAAACATTATTGCATTGTTTTCTTCCCTTAATGATGCTGTTTGAAGCTCTGCCCAACCTGGTGGCCTTTAACCCTGGAACAAAGGAGATTTGTGTTTGGTCAAGTTGGCAACAGAGAGTAAACTCTGGTCCCAGGGTTAGAGGGCAGCAGCAGCTGGGCTGGCAGCACATGGCAGAGGCAGGGGCAGGGATCCATTACATCTCATTCAGGTCTAGCAGGGTCTGGTCCAGCATTCTTTGCGTGCAGAGATGCTCCTCTTTGGTGGATTTCAGTTTATCTGGCAGGAAGCAAGAGTCAAGAGTTACAAATCAGCACCAAGCAACCCAGAGTGCTCTGCCAGAGAAAGCCTGTGCCAGCCCCTTCCCCACAGGCTGCCGCAGCCATCCTTGCACTGGAGTGCCTGGCTGGGTGCAGCTGGAAGCTCTGAGGTGCCCTGGCTCGTGTGCAGCCCCTGCCTCTCACACTGCTGGTGCTCCCACTCAGCATGGCCACGGGGCACCTTTAGCCAAAGCTCTAGGCAGTGTTCCACATGCAGGCATCTCTGACTGCAGCCAGCTCTTCCCAGGGCTTCCACACCTCCACAGCTGACACACGTGGCCCAGCAAGGCACCCAGGAGCAACACACACTTGAAAACCACCCCCTGGAAGTAGAGCTGGCTGTGCCCCTCCTCCCCTCAGCACAGGGCAGGGATGCCAAGCCCAGCAGCAGGGAGCAGCCCGCCAGCCTGGAGGGCAGCGGGGCAGGGACAGGCAGAGAGTGAGGAGTGAGGGAGCTGCACTGCCCCACACTACAGGCAGCTGTGCAGTCAATTCTCACATGTTCCTTAAGCCAGGAGGAGAGCAGATCAGCAGCTAGTGCTCTAAGTGGGCTTTACTCCAAAGGTGAGCCCACCCACATCACTGCAGACATCCACACGCTGCGACACTGGACACACAGGCTGCAGAAAAATGTCCTTTAGGTACAGGCAGAATCCCAAAGCCACTCCCAACCTCCCCAGGGCCAGAAGCTGTGCACAGAGAGAGAACAGCTCTCCTCGAGCAGGAGGTTTAAATACCCCCTGCAGGCACCCAGGACACAGCTTCAGGCTGTGCATTTTGGCACTTGTTGTCAAGAGGTCTGTGAGCCTTCCCAACCCATTTCAGGGCTCTGCAGCTGAACTGGGGCCAGGCCTGGGAAGTCACTGCTGCCCCCAAACGTTCTCAGTTAGGACTCCCCTAGATAGGAATGTACTACAGGTGTGCAGTGTCTCAAAGACCACAAGGTCAGTCATTTATTGGTAGAAGCCATTGTTCCATGCACCAGAAAATCCTACAGTCATTCAGCTAATAGTAAATTAAGTTGTAGCACTTGACAGGCAGTTTCAAGCAGACCTAAGTCTAACTTCACCCCACCCCTCATTTGAGGGGTGCAGCTATTCTGGTTCCATGGAGGAGCCAGCCAGGACCCCCTGGCCAAGCAAACAAGACTGCTCAAAAACCAGCCAAGTCTGGGGGTGACTTCACTAAGAATAGAGGTTACCTTCATATATTAAAAAAAAATGCTTAAATAAATTACAGGATAAATCCAAATGCCTCATTAAAAAGCAGCAATTGCATAAAATTCGCAAGTCTGCCAGTCTTAATGATCAGATTTCACTGTGGTCCACAGCAGTGGTGGTCGAAATAAGCTTGTTTAATGGGATTAGTGGGCCCCTTCTCAGTCACACAGATCATGCAGCGTTAACTTCAGCTCATTAGAGAGCAGGCGGTTTTTCTCAAGCTGGCTGTACAGGCGCTCTGCGGCAGCGACAGGATAAGGGAAACAAGAGGAAGAGAGAAAAAGAGAGAAAGGGAAGGTTAGTAGGGCACCAAGATGAGCACATCAAAAAAGCTGTCTCCACAACTGAGGACAGCCTGGGCTATTCCCAAAGGTTTGTCTTTCTCTGACTTGTGCTTCAGCTCAGAAAGACCACAGAGGAAACCAAGTGTGGGCAGAAGTGAAAGTGTTGCCAAAGATGTGCAAAGGCAAAGAAAGGCAGAAGAGACACCAGAAGAGGAGCCTGCAGGCAGGGCTGGGCTGGACCCCAGCAAGGCCAAAGATCTGGGATGTGCTTTAAGCCTGTGGAGCACATTGCAGAAATGAGTCCTGCCACAGCTGTACCAGAACCAGCTTCCAGAGGGAGCCACACTGCAATGGGATTGACAGGGATTGAACAGCAGGACATGCACACCAGAAGAACTGAGAATGACAACATCTCATCCCTGGCCTGGAGGACCCTCCTGTGAGAACACACCTGGTGCCACACTAACAACCCAGACAGGACAGGAGGCAGCAGCTGCTCCAGGTACAGGACAGAGGGACTTTTGGAGCACAGGATCCTCTCTTACATCTGCCCAGAACAACTCCACGAGCAGGGCACAAGCTGCCACTGCCTCTGCAGCTGTGGCCTCTCCAGCCCCTGTCCTTACAGCCCCCCAGAGGTCTAGCAGCCACACAAACCCTCGAGGCTCATGCCAAGCACTCATGCCCATCAGCATGTTTGGGCCCTTGCCAGGATGTCACTTCTCAGGGCTGGGTGGCCAATGTCTGGCCACACAGCCTGTCAGCCACAACAGAGAACACATTCACCATCTCCCCCTGCTCATTTGCATGGGCAGAGTCCTCCCAGCCTGGCAGCTCCAATCTCTCCACTTAGGGAAATTCCAGGCAGTGAAAAAACCTTACACACCACCTTACAGCCTGGCAGAACCGACCAGCACCACCTGCAGTGACACAGTGTGATGCCTCTGCTGGAGGAGTGAGCCCAGAGCACAGCCCTGGCCTTGGGCTTCCCCTCTAATCCTTGCACTAGGAGGTCCTAGGACATTCAGGCACCCTCTGAAGGGGAGCTACACCATCCCTCATTGCTTTCAATCTCAGAACATTTTGCTCTTGAACAAGACCTAGCTGGGTAAAATTCCAGAAAGTCGAGTGGTTTACATGGAGCAGCCAAAGCCCTCCCCAGAGCCTGAGCTCAGTCCCTCCAGTGTAACACCTGCAGAGAGGGGGAAGCTCAGCTCAGCCTCACCCTCAGCTTCTCCCAGTCCTCAGGACCTGCTCTAACTGCACCTCACTCTGCAGGACAGGGCAGCAATGCTGAGAGATTGTCCCTTCTGTAAAACCACCACGGGACCAAGGCAGAGAAGCCAATGATTTTTGTCCTACCACAATCTGGAAGTTGAGGGAAGTTGTGGGTACGAGACATTCTGGCCCATGCCTTGCACAAGAGCTACTATTGCTTGAGAGGGACTCTGGCCTCATGCTGGCTCTGAGCAGCCCCAGTGCCAGTCCCCAGAACCAGGTGATCCAGGCTGGTCCTGGGTCTCCTGAGTGGCAGAGGATGAGAGTGAACTGTGCTCAGGACTTGCTGCAATACCTCACAGCCTCCAAGCAAACATTACTGCTTGTGTACAGGGTCCTGATGATTCACCCACACAAGGCAGCAGACTGGAGTGTTCAGCATAACTAAACTTCCCAGTCTTCAGGAACAGCTTCTCCACACAGAACACCAGCCCAGGTCTGCAGCAGCTAGGCCATGTCTGGCCTGCTCCCTTCTCTGCCCAACCCCAGGGCAGCCTCACCAGCCACCCCAGCCACTCAGGGAGCCCCATGACGTGGGGAGCCCCAGGACCTGGCCCTCCTGGCCAGCTAACCTGTGTTTGCAGCACTCCCACATCACAGCACAGCTCACAGTAACCAGCCTGCACAAGCCCAGCAATCCAGTCAGACCAGATGTCTCCAAAACCTCCCAGGGTAACCATTGCATCACCCACCCACATACCCATCCACCACCCAGTGGATTCCTTCCAGACGAGTGGGGAAGGGCCTGCCACAGCCCAGCCTTAGATAACATTCCTGGGAACACCACAGTGCAGAGCAGAGCCACCAGCTCCCCAGGCAAGAGTGAGGATGCAACCAGACCTCCCGTGAGGAGAGAGGCACACCCTGAGGGCAGGCTGCCACCTCCCAGCCATTAAAAATCACTCCTGTGAGATGGAAAGGGACACTGTGGGTTATCTGGTCAAACCTCCCTGCTCAAGCAGAGCTATCCCAGAGCACATCACACAGGATTGTGTCCCAATCATTCTGGAATATCTCGAGTGAGGGAGACTACACACCATCTCTGGGCAATTTGCTCAGTGCTCAGTTACCAACACAGGAAAGAAATTCTTCCTCATGTTCAGGTGGAACTTCCTGGGCATCACTTTCTATGTGTTGCCTGTCCTACTGCTGGGCACCACAGAGCAGAACCTGGTCCATCTCTGACACCCTCCCTTCAGATTCTGACAGACAATGATGGCATCCCTGTTGTCCTAAGAGCTGACAATGAACACTGGACTGAAAGCCTTCACATTTACAAAAGCCCTGCCCCTCCCACAGGATCCAGATCCCCAACTCCAGCTGCATTTGGGTTACTGAAGAGCTCTGGGTTCTTGTTTTGTGCTTACAAGGCACAGCTACTGCCCCACATGCCAGGAGAGTCAGATCACACTCTGAAATTCCTTGAATGCTCCCTCCCTTCCCCACCTAGACCTGCCACCAAAGACAGAGTGGGACAGGTGAGCATGCCCAGATTATCCTGCCAGTGCTGTCATGTGGAGACCAGAAGGGCACAAACCTGAGAAAGCCACGGGAAGTGTCCCATGTCAGCAGAACTCTGCTCTCGAAGGGCTCTCCGGGCTCTGTGGCAGATGAACCAATCCAGAAAGGAAAAAGTATTTGACCAAGCACCATGAGGCAGCACATACTGTTTGGAGAGGCTGACCAGTGTTTATCATACCAGATCAACAAGCAACAGCACCAGTGGTGACACAGGCCAGGCACTCACAGCCCAGGGGCAGTGCTCAGTGGGAAGCTCCATGCCACACTCCCAGAAGGATCCTGCAGCCCTCAGCCCCTGCATGAGGAGGGGAGGCCTTTGCAAAAGATTCCCTGGCTCAGATGCTCACAGCCCTGCTGCAGTGCCTTCTCATTCCTGAAGCAAGAGGCCATACAACCCTCCCCCTGGCACAGGCACCACTGCACACTCAACCAGTTCTGTCCCAGTGGAGACCAGCCAGAGCTCACACAGTATTTATTGGCTTCCAAACCCTGGCTAATGACTATCAGGTGTGTGACCTCCCACTGCAAGCCAGCAATTGGCAACCGGTGCTGGTGAACAGTCCAAAGCAGGCAGGAATGAGGAGTGTCTTCAGTCAGGCAGAGCTCCAGGGCCTCCTGCTGCAAGCCCCAGCCTCCTGTTTGACCCCACAGGCCCTGTCTGCAGGAGCCAGTAACACACCTCAAAGAAAAATCCAGCGTGCTAGTGAGGTCTGTGCTCCACCCAGGGTGACACAGGTTTGAAGGAAATGCTGAAAGGGTTACTCTAAAGCAGCAAGTGGTCACTAAAAACCCATTTCTCAAAAGCAACAGCCATTTATACAGGAACTGTTTTCCTTAAAAAAGGTGACATCATGCTCGAGCAAGAGGCAAGAGAAATACAAAAAGAGCTTTATGGCTCCACGCAAGATATGCAGATGAGAACAACATCCTCCCAGCTCCCCCGACACGGAAAGGGCAGCCCCTCAGAGCAGGCTGTGTCTGGCACATCAGGTCACACAGAGGGAGCTTTGTTTGGCAGCAAGTGCAGCAGAACTGGGGGGCTGCTGCTGCTGCTGCTTCTGTATCTTTACAGCAGCCATTCCCAGGGATGCCCTGGGCACAGTAACTGGGAAAAGGTACTGGAATTCAGAGTGAGATGAGAGAGCGTGAATGCCGGGTGCAGACGCAGAACAAGCCACCAAGCAGAGAGACAAATCCAAAGTGGAGTTTGGAATCACAAGACTTATCTGTGTGAGACAGAAGGAGACACTAATTTTAAGAGAAGCTTCAGTGTTTGTGCACAGCAAACTCTGCTTAGGGAACTTAGGGACACTCATGTTAAGGCTCTTCTCTACGGGGTGAGGACCTGGCCTCTCCTGGGTTAGTGCAAGGACCACACAGAGCAGTTGTTAGCAGCACCCACTGCAGATCTGAACACAAAGCTGAGGAGCAAGGTGCAGAAACACACAAGTTCAGCTACTTCCACAGATCAGGTCATGATCCGGCCCATCTCAAGCCTGTTGTGGCAATTCCAAAGGAATCCACCTGAGCACTATCCACAGCCTCTTCCAGAAGGAATCCTGAGACCATGGCCCAGTGGCTCCAGCAGATGACAAAGCCACATTTCCTGAGAAAGCCTTTCCCAGCGGGAATGGGAACTGCACTCGAATTGAAGTCAGAACCCTTTCAGGCCAGCACAGCACTGGGTTACACATGCAGATCACAAGGACCTAGAGTTAGAGGGCAGCATGCTGGGGCACCTTGGGCAGATCTGTAGAAGTAACCTGGACGGCAGTGCCGTCGATTCTCCAGCTATGGAAACCACAGCAAACCAAGCAAGCACTGGCAGTCCAGGCTGCTGAAGCGAGAGGCAAACGCCAGCCAGCTCATATTTACATGGAAGTCATGTCATTCAGGGCGTGGTCCAGTTCCTCACTAATTGCTTTGTACTTCAGTTTCTGGGCATAGAGCTCATCTAGAAGAGTTCAGGAGGAGAACAAAAGGAAAACAATGAGGGAAGGCAAAGGAGTTCTTCCAACACTCTGGGGCAGGAAAAGCAGGATGGGATTCACAAACAGAAGAAAATTAAGTTAGATGTGGAGCCATCAGGACTCTGTGTTCATCCCCAGCCATGAGCAGGAGGGTTCCAGCAGCCTGAGGACCGAATGACCTGCAAGTGCCTTCCAGGATTGCAATCCAGCTCCAAGGGCAGCAGAGCCAAGCACTCAAACAACATCACCTTGTAAAAACAAGCTGTCCAGCTAGGTCAGCAGGAACCAGTGTCAGGAGGAGCAGCAGGAAAGGCAACTCCATCCACTTAGGGAGAAGCTTGTTATACCTAAGGAGAGCCCTGATAATTTAGGTGCTTTGTTCTCACCTGTGTCTCAATGCAAAGACTGGCTTGGGAGAAGTCAGTCATGTAATAGAGCTGGGCATCAGAGGAAACTCCAATCCTGCAGGTAGCAGTGAGCTGGGGGAGCAGACTGGCCACACCAGAGCTCTCCATCAGATAATGGGGCAGACAGGCAGCTCTCCCCCTCCAGGGAGGGGCAGGCCTGGGGCTGTGCTGACGCACCCTGAGCCCTGCAGAGCTGGCACAGCCTCCTCCAGCCCTGGCTGCCTGGCTGCAGTACAGCTGGGCATGCTGTTAACAGCCTTGCAGAGCCTGGGGAACTTTGTCAGTTGTCCTAAACTAGTTCACTTCAGCAGCAAGGCTGTAGACCAGAGCCAACTCTCAATCAACAGGTTTCAAGGGCAGCATGCAGGGATTTGGAGGACTTTTTGCAGTTCCAAATAAAAGCTTGTCCTGGATCGTGAGGTGGCTCAGATTGCTGCTTGGCTGCAGTTCTGGAACAGCTCAGCTGACACCATTGCTATTTCTAGATAAGCCTCCAGAGTGACTCCAGACAGTAGGATGGTGCTTTGTATCTCTAAGAACTGGAACTAAGAGACCACAAAGGCACACCTGTGGCCAAGGTAGGAGACCTGTAAGGGTCTTGGTTTACCAGCACCACCACTCCAGCCACAGCAACCCATAGAAGAATCTGGCCACAGTCCCAGATTTAAGGGAGGCAGCTGAAAGGGAGGCTTCTGTGGCTTGGGGCAAGGTTCTGCAATGGGTGGCCTCAGGAGTGCTCCTGAAGAACTGTGTGAAGGAAGGGAGGAGGAAAGGAACCCACCAGCCTTGGCTCAGGCTGACTGCCCCATGGACTGAACTGCTGGAGATTTAACCTTGACTCAGGACTCACACTGGGGGGTCTGAGTCCTCATGGGGGTGTTTCAAGACTCAGACTCCTGTGGTTGACTTCCAAGACCCCATTTGCAGTAGCCAGCACAGGCATGACCTTCTGCACACAAGGATGTCACTGTGACCAATTCCTACAAGTTCAGGTGTTTCTTTCCTGTATCACTCCTAAATAATTTGGATTAAGCTGGAGCACAGGGATTTAGTTACATTCCTGAGGCCATCACTACCAAAGTACACCAGCTATCTAGATAAGGCCAGATGTCTGGACCAAGAGCTCAAGAGCTGCTGCAGCACAGCCAAGGAACTGTTTTCAGAGCAGAGGCACAGAGCAGGACTCTTGCCAAGCCTCACCTTGGAGGCCAGCTCGGGTTATGCTCCAAGTAATGAGGAGCACAGCAGTCTCCCCACTCTCCAGCTACCTTAGAGATAGATAGCCCTCTTTAGCTTCTCACTCAACACACATTCTTTGGTTTCCTATCCCCAGAATGTACCTTCCAGATCATCAATGGTCTTCTCCAGCTTGGCTACAGAGCGTTCAGCAAATTCAGCACGGGTCTCTGCCTGCCAGACAGAAATAAGCCATTAGTGCAACAGCTCTACAGCAAAGGGCATCAGCCCAAAGACATGGAGTCTCCCACCCTTCACATCTCTCCCCAGCCAAGCTGAGGCCAGCTCTACCAGCTGGGCCGTCCTGACATGGTCACTCACCTCTTTGAGTTTATCAGTCAGAATCTTGATCTCTTCTTCATATTTATCCTCTTTTTGAGAGTACTGTGGAAAAGGAGTCAGCAGTCAGCAGCCCCAGATACCTCCCTCTCCACAGAGCCCACACTACAGAGGGCAACATAAACTCCTCACTGCAGCACACATGCCAACAGAACCTTCCAACTGGGAGCTGTTCACATCCTCACCCAAGTCCAGCAGGACTGGGCCAGCTGGAAAGTCTCACATCATGCATGGAACACAAACTTGGATGCAGAAAAATTCTCATCTTAACATTTTAGCAGCTTACACATCCTGGCTGATTGAGCCTGCCCCAAGGCAGGGAAGGGCAGCCAGGCTTCCTGCATCCCAGTTCCCACAGCCCTCCAATGAAGTATGTCAGCCCTCCCAGCAGAGCAAGCACAGAGCTCCTGGCTTGCTTAAGACTGCAGTTGAATCATTTCCACCCCAGTGGGTGCTCTGCTGTTTACACACCCTCCTAGCACAACAGCAATGTTTCTGGCCCTGGGACAGGCAGCCCTACCTTCTCAGCCTGAGCCTCAAGAGACTTGAGATTGTTGGTGACATTCTTCAGCTCCTCCTCCAGCTCGGAACATTTACTGTGGGGTTTTGTAAGGAAAGGGGGGGAAAAAAGGAAAAGAAGAAGTGGGAGGGAAAGACAGGAGACAAGAAGTGAATCCACGTGCAGGGAAGACCAGGAAGTTGTTTAGGAGACTGTCTGAGATCAGACTGGCTAGGACCCTGCTTTGAGGCACCTGTGCAGAAAGCAAGTTCCCTTTTTGCCTCCGAGCTCAAGTTTGAAGTGTTCTGCCAGCACATGCACGGGGCACAGAGCTGAGCAGCGAGATGTGGACACAGGTTTCTGCCAGACTTTGAGTCTCCAAGGAGAAGCTTCATGTTTAGTGTGCTGTATGGAGGGCAGCTGTTCTGATGGACAGGAGGACAGCCACCACCACTCAGAAAGGGATATTTATGGGCAGAGAGGACAGAAATGTTCCAGGAGAGAGAGAGAGAGACGCAGTTAAGCTGAGGGGAAGAGCATACTGAGGAGACCACATGAGTTCTGGTTTAATGGTTCAAGAAGGGAAAGGTTAGTACCTTTTTTTCGGCAACAGACAGACACTTCAAGTTCTGGTCCATCACTCTGATCTGCTCCTGCAGCTCCCGGCAATGACTGTTAGTGACGGTCACACAAGGGCACAAGCCAGGTAGGGGCAAGGTCAAAAGGAGCACCAAAACCACACCACCACAGAGCAAAAAAGGGGTGGGAGGAAACACAAAAAAGTCATGGTCACAACATGCACGTCTGGGCGGGAAGCACAGTGCTGCTGCGTGCACACCAACTGTGTTAGACAAGGCCCAGAGCACAGAGAGGCCCTGACCAGCTCCTCCAGGATCAGCTCAAGCATCCAGACACATGAAAGGGGCCCAAACACCAGGATTTGTGTCTCTGCTCTGAGCAGAGGAAGCCCAGATTTCTGCTCAGCAGTGCAGAAGGCTGTAGTGGTTACTGCAAATACTTGGAGAGGCCCAGAGAGCACAGAGCCACAGCTCTGCCCTTGGCCACCACACATGGCACTCCAGCCCCTGGCCCAGGAGGCCTCTGCCACTTCAGGACAAGCACTGTGCTCTGTAGCAACGTGAACCATCTCGTGACTGCACACACAAAGCAGTGCTGGTGAATGCTGGGACAGGGAGGCTCTCCAGCCTCCATGACTCTGGAGTGCCTCCATGCAAAGGGGCAGAGCATCTCCACCCAAGGCAGATGGCATCACAGACTGCATGTCCCAGGTGGAGCTATATCCTGTTTCAAGGAGGGAAGTGCTTTCATCCCTTCCCTTCGCAGACCTACACCCACCCTGTGCTTCAGGCCTTGTGTAACAAGGTTAGCAATGCAGTGTTAGTTCCCATGCAGAGGCAGACCTGCCAGGGCCATGCAAGCAGACTACTCACGACTCTGCCAGCTCAGCTCTCTCTTCAGTACGCTCCAGATCCCCTTCAATGATCACCAGCTTCCGAGCCACCTGCAAAGGAGAGTCAGAGTCAAGAGGAAGAAGGACAGGATTGCACCTGCAGGCTCTGCATAGCAGTGAGTGGAAGGAGTGCCTGCAGGAAGGAAGCTTTTGGCCAAGCACTGATGTAGCTTTGCTGAGAGCCAGTTCTGCTGCTAGGTTTGCTGCCAGCAGGCAGAAGACTCAACTCTCCTGGCCCAGGTCACTTGGACTAGAACACCCAAAGGTCTCACCTCCTCATACTTCCTGTCCGCCTCCTCTGCAATGTGCTTGGCTTCCTTGAGCTGGATCTCCTGCAGTTCCATCTTCTCCTCATCCTTCAGAGCTCTGTTTTCAATAACTTTCATGCCTCTGCCCAAAAGCAAGCACAGGGAGGGAAGATGTGTAAAAAAATCTTGGGACCAGCCAGCAGTGCAATTAACAGCACTGTCCTGGTAGCACAGTGCTTCCCAACAAGCCATGATTTCTCTGAGTGCAGAAGTGGCACAGGAAGGCAGAGGCTGCTGGGCTGATGTGAATACAGCAACCTCAATTGCTTGGAATTAACTGTTCCTTGGGACATTCCTCCAGCAGATCACTGGGTTCCCAGGCCAAGGGAAGTGCAATGCTGCTGAGAACAAGCCCAGCTGTCCTAGGGACTCTGCACAGCCAAGCCAAGCCCTTCCCCATCTGGAATGCAGGAAGAGCCAAGTGGCAGGCCACCAGCTGGGTCAGGCTGCTCACGGTGTGTGCATGAGGAAACACATCAGACAGCTGGAAGTGGACCACTCCCCTCTGAACAACATGCCAGCTCAGGGAGCATGCTGGCAGAGGCAGATGGAAGAGAGGCTGTCCCACCAGCAGCCACCTTTCCAAGGCAATGGTGTCCCTGAACCCATGCATTTCTCCTCCTTTGGAGGTGGGGATGCATGGTGGCACATGGCACTTCCTAGCCTCAGGTTCCAGGACACTCAAAGCCATCAGCAGCCTCAGGTTCATCTGCATTGTTTAAACTGCTCTGCCTAAACAGGCACCAACTCCCACATCCAGCCTTGATGTGGGATCTCCTCCCCCAGTCTGGGAAGCCCAAAATGTTGATGGCACTGGACCCTCAGTGTTTGATAGAGTGCAAGCAGGAGTCCTTGCTCACCTTTCACTCTCATCTGCTGCCTTCTCTGCCTCTTCCAGCTTTTGCAGAGCTGTGGCAAGGCGCTCCTGAGCTCGGTCCAACTCCTCCTCTACCAGCTGGATACGGCGATTCAAAGATGCCACTTCTGCCTCAGCCTGGAGGGAGCAGAGGAGGGCACTCAGCCTGTGCAGGTTTAGCAGCTCAGGCAGGGCAGCTGAGATCTGCCATCGGGTCAGGAGCAGCACACAGGAGCCCAAAGCAAAGCCAGGATGCTTTAGCCACTCTCCCAGAGGCAAGCAGCACACTTAGCTCTGCAGCACCTCCCGCACAGCAGCTTTCCTGCAGGCTTCTCACTGCCAGCCTGCACTGCTCTGACAGTTTAAGCCATAAACACCAAGGAGATGGCTCACACCAAGGGCTGCCTCTGCAGCTGCCAGGATTCTGCCAGGCCATTCATCACAGCCCTGTTTATCCACCAGGCCAGAGCGTGGTGACAGCTGCCACTTAGCAGAGTCAGTTTACTGGTGTGATCTGGACATGAGCTTGAGGCAAACCCCTCTCACCAGCAAGGTGAGAAGGATTAACACGTTCAGGGATGTGCCAAGCTGTGCTGGGTGCTGGCAGGCTGGGCTGCTCACAGGTGCTGCCCAGCCCCAGGGCTTGTAGCTGCACTGCCCACAGCCCCAGCAGAGAGCCCGCAGTGCTTGAGGCTTCCTTCCTCCCAGTGACTCACTAACAATCCAGAGAAGGAGCAAAAGCCTTCTCCAGTCCTGAGACAGGTCGAGGAGGCTGTTCCTCAGCAATAGCTGCCTTGGTTTAGTCATACACATCGGGAGCTGGTGAAACTGCTGGGGAAGCTGACAGCCTGCAGACATTTGCCAGAAATGTGGCTGAGGCTTTAAAGAACTGGCATAGACCAGAGGCCATCCCAGCCCCCAGCCACTGCAATCCATGTCCTAGTCAGCCCTCAAAGAGGCCACAAGCCAGCCCCCGTGGTGCTGTGCTGGCAACAGAGATGGTGGAGAACACAGACCATGCAACTTTGTGCTCAGTTCATCACTCTGTGGCAGAGCTGCTTGCCTGTGCTCAGTAAGGCAATACAGCACTGCCATCACCCTGTGGCTTGCTCCAGTGTTGAGTCAGAATGCAGCCAGGGCAGATACAGAGGACAGGAACTGCCCTTCAGTGTTGCTGAAAACAAAGCACCTCAAGGCCAAAGATGAAAATCCCTTCAGTGGCACTCCTCTTCTGGATCAGACCCAGACTAAACAGTCAACTAGAGACTTGCTGCAATCTTTTTGGGACCCTGGGGGCATGACCTGATAGGCCCCTGCTTACAGCCACATCCACCTTAACTCCAGCCAGAGCCCACGTGAGCCCAGACGTTTTAGGGACTCTGCCACCCCACCGGAGCCCCCTTGGCGAGTCCAGAATCCTGCTCCCCAACAGGATTACAAAGGCAGGCAGGAGTGCAGCCATTCCAGGGCAGCACTGTGATCCTCTGCAAAGAGCCAGCCACAGGCACATGCCAGACAAACACGAAATACCCCAGCTGCACATAACAAAGCATCCTTCCCTGACACACTGCTCCTCACCGTGCTGGAGGAGGGAGGAGCAGAGTGATGAAAGGCGCCAGTGTTACACTGGAGCCCAACGCTGGTTGTTTCCAGTTCCCACAGGGGCTGTCCAAGCTCCCCCCCCGCCCGCACTGAGGCACCCCCGGCAGGTTCCAACACCAGGCTGGGAGGGCCCAGAGGAGCTCCCCTGCAGGCACACCCGGCTCTGCAGAAGCCCACACCCCTTTGGTGCCCAGAGCCAACGCCCACCCCGCTGAAAGGGGAAGTGGTCTGCCTGAAGAGGAACACAACAACACCTTAAACAGAACCAGGAAGGAGACTGCCTGACACCCACCTTTTCCCTCTTAAAGGGGCTACCAGCTGTTGAGGTGGAGGATCTCCTCCTTCCCTCTCCCAGGCAATGGAGACACACCAGCACAGTGAGCCTCCACTTCTTGACCCTCTGAACTGCATCACTTAGCCCTGACTTCCTGCAGGCAGTGTTCAACCCATCCAAAAACCACCCTTAATTTTGAGGAAGTGCCTCTCCCCTGCTGCAGAAGAGCCCTTACACCTCCTGTTGTGCTGCTTCTCTCTAGATACAGATGAAACTGTCAGGCTTTCCCAGAGCATGGGGTGACACTTTCAGGTGACTCTTACAGGCACCCCTGCTAAAAGTGGCATGTTCCTGTTATTCCATGCTTCCTTCACAAAGGCAGCCCTGAAACAGGGAGCACCTGGAGCCCAACAAAACAAGTGAGAAGCTCATCCAGGCCTTCGGGACTCACCATTGCTCCCCCAAGATATTTAAGAGGACTCCCCAGGACCAGGCAAGCCCTGAGTGCCATACTGGGAGCACTGGTTCTCTCCCCAGAAGGAGGTTCAGGCAGCTGGGAGAAACATGCCTGTACCCATGACAGTGCTGCTATTGCAAGGAGAATTCCTTATGTGGCTGCAAAGAAAGAGCCAGCTGAGGCCTGGGAGTGGCAGGAGCTTCTGCCACGGGCCTAGGCAGCAGAGCCACAGCGCTGTCACCGCCAAAGGCTCGAGCACTCGGAGGGAGGGCTCAGCTTCACGCTTCGAATACAGCAAAGTCACTGCAAATTCAACAAGAGTCACGCTTAGATTCGAGCAAGGACCTGCCCGTGTCACCCCAATCCCTGTCCCCAAAACGCCACCAGCCTCGCCTGTGTCCCAGGCCCCCGAGGCCACCTGGAGGTGCTGCCCGTGTCACCTCATCCCTGTCCCCAGCCTTTCCGGTGTCCCCAGCCCGGCGGTGACCGCCAGCGCTGCCAGCTCAGATCCTGCTGTCGTCGCTCCCTCCTCCCTCCCTTCCAGGCAATCCCACCCCAGCCCCCGTCTTGCCCCGCCGGTCTCGGGGGGATCCGGGCAGGACGCGGAGTTCGGGAGAGCTTCAGAGGCTCCTGCGCTGGCCACATCCCGGGGGAGCCCGCTCATTCCTTCCATCTTACCCGCGCAGCTCCGGGCTCGGGGCCGCACAAGATGGCCGGGGCCTCCCCCTCCCCCCGGCCGGGTCCCCCGCTGCTGCTGCCCGGCCCGGGACACCGGGGACGGCGAAACAACGACGAGGCCGATCCCCCCCACCCCGACCCAGCACCACGGGCGGGTCCCAGGGAAAGCCACGGACACAGAGCAAGTGCCCCGGCCCCAGCGGGCCGGCTCGGCATCCCGCCGGCGCTCCCGCGGCTCAGAACGACCCCCGGCCCCGGGCGCGCCGCCCGTCCGGCTCTGCCCCCGCGCGGCGGCCCCGGCGCTACCTGCTCGCGGTTGCGGCGCTCGGCTTCCACCTCCCGCTGCAGCCGCTCCGCCCGCTCCTCCGCATCGTCCGCCTGCTGCTGCAGCACCTGGATCTTGCGCTTCACCGCCTCGATGGTGGTGGCCCCGGCCATGCTCGGCGCCTCCGCTCCAGCCCCGCCACCCCCAGACACCGGGACCGCGCCCGGAACGGCCGGACGGAAGTGACGTCACTTCCGCCTCGCCCCGCGGGCGCGTTACCGGGGAGATGAGGAGCGGCCGGGGCGGGGCGGGGCACCGGGACCGGGACCGGCGGGAATGGGCTCACGGGCACCGGGCAGGGGACGGACACACACCGGGATCGGCCACACGCGAGAACCGGCACCGGGCCGAGGGGAGCACCGGGGTCTGCCCCACGGGGACCTGGATCCATCATATGGGCGTGGGGGCACCGGGACTGGCCTCGTGTCACAGGGCCCAGGCCCGGAGGATCCACATGGGTTTCCCTGCCCTGCCCCACGCCACCACCCCGACACCCGCCCCGCTCCGGGGCCGTTCGCCCCTCAGCCCCGGGGCTGCGTTCGGGCACGGCCCCGCCGCGGGGCCACCGCTGGAGAATCCCCGGACTCTGCCGGGGCCAGGAGCCCACAGCTCTGCAGCAGACCCTGCTCCTTCCTTCCACACAGGAACAGGGCTGCGGCCGCCGGGCTCCCGCTCCGTTTCCATGTGCCGGATCCCAATGGTGCAACGGCCTGAGCCGAGGCGAAACCCTGCGATAACGCTGCCAAGATCAGCATTCGTCAGTGCTGGGAGCTGCGTTCCTCGGTGTCGTGAGGGTCAATAAGCACATCACGGAGCCCCGTATTTCTCATTCCCCACAAAGCCTTTTCAGCCGTGCTTTAAGCACGTGGATAGAAGGGAAAGGCCCTGGGCTGCTGGCCTGACACCCTCGGCAGCCAGGCAGGTAGATGCTGCAGGAGCGTTTGCCTGGGATGGCAGGTGTGGCACAGCATGTTTCCAGGGATGAGGTGGGAATCAAAAGGGCTGGAAGCACCTGGGAGGCAGCTCTGCCCTTCAACACTCCAGAGTGCAAAACTCCTCCATTTCCCAGAGCCGGGGGAAACTGGGGGACCCCCATGGGAAAAGGGGCTCCAGGTGCACAGAGAGGGATCCACGAGGAAGCAAATGGGGATGTGGTGACAGCAGAGAAAATGCCAACGAGGAGCAGAGGGAGGTGTGAGGGAGGGGAAGGGCTCCCAAGAGCTTTGCAATGCTGCGCTTGACACAAGCCGATTCCAGTGCAGGGCTGGTGACAGGGACCTACAAGCAAAGCTGCAGGGTGACAGATGTTCCAGGGCTCTGGAGCTCCCAGCTGAGAGCAGCCCAAGCGCTGTGCTGGGGCTCAGGCACTTCCCCCCGGGCACGGGGGGAGAGGAAGGACGGCTCCTGCCTTCTCTGCGTCAGAGATGGGCATCGCTTTGACACTGGACCCCGAGACACCCCCACAAGGACTGCCAGGTCCTGACAGGTGATGAGCGGGGCCTCATGCCTCGTGATGGCAGGAGAGCGGCCACTGGCTGAAACCCTGCACCGCCCGCACCATTGTTTTCCTGGAAACCGCGGACAACAATAGCCGGGCTGTGCGGCGCTCACGCTGCCCATGAGCCTCCGCCCGCAGGGGGATGAGGGCTCCCCCCTCCTCCTTCTCCTTCTCGGAGCTCGGCTTCTCCACCCCCAGCCGTGACTCAGAGTTTCCTGGGGACACGTGGACCCCATATCCCGCGCTTGATGGGCTGTTGGCTGCCCAGCTCTGCCCTCCGGATGCATCCCTCACGGGGCCATTCTCTGCTCCTAGACACCTACACGGCTTTACCGGGAGTACAGTGAGCCGGACAGGGACTTTCCTGTCCCCTCAAGGCATAGGGAAAGGCTGCAGTCCCACCAGCAAGGGGGGCAAGGCAGCGCTCAGCGTGCACCCTGTACTCCATACATACGTCCGCCGCCTTCTTCTCTGCCAGCTCCAGCTTCTCCTGGGCGTCTTTCAGGGCCTCAGAGTATTTGTCCAGTTCATCCTCTGTCCCCTTCAGCTTCTTCTGCATGGCAGCCAGCTCATCCTCCAGCTGGAAGGACAGTGGTGTCACCACAGGTAGACACCACTCTGAACCCCGGCACCCCAAGAGAGTGTTGCCTGCCCCATCCCAGGCTCAGCTCTGCCCCATGGCATCCCTCCTGCCCCATCCCTGGGACCAGCTCTGCCCCACAGTGTGTGTCCCTTTGCCACATCCCACCAGCTGTCAGGGACCGAGCCCTGGACAGCCCTTGGGGTGCCCTAGAGCTATGGGACAGTGGCAGCTGTCACACTCTCGTACCCCAGGCATTGTCTCTGTTGGGTTGGGGCTCAGCGTGACCCAGCACAGGCAGAAGCCACCCCCCAACACCCCTGGGCTGGGGGCTGTGGCTCTCTGCCCTACCTGCTTGCTCCGCTCCTCCGCCTGCTTCTGCTCAGCCTCTGCCTGTTCTGCCCTGTCCAGGGCATTCTCCTTGTCCAGCTTCAGCATCTGCATCTTCTTCTTGATGGCCTCCATCCTTGCTGGGACACAGCAGCGGGACGCAGGGCAGACAATGGGCGGGTAGGGCAGCTGTGCTGCCTGTGCCCCACTGACTGTTTATCAGCTCTGCCAGGCACAGGGGCTTTGCCTTTCTTGGGCTGACCCGCCTCCTCACCTTCCCAAAAAGTCTGTGCTCGGGACCCATTGTGCATCCCGGGGGCTACCAGTGGTCACAGCCTTATTTGGGCTCCCGAGGACAGCTGGGGTGTTATAAAAAGCAGCAGCAGGTCTGCGAGAGGGGGTCCTGCATTGTCCCAGGTGCCCCCTCCCCCGATGCAATGGGACACCCTGGCTGGTGACTCGAGCGCTAGATCAGGATGTCAAACTGGGTCCTTGCAGCACTGGCATGAAATCCTTGCCCCCCATTTGCCTTCCTGGGGGGCTTAGGATGTTTTGGTGGCCCTGGGCTGACATTTACCCCTGCCTGGGGGCGGCATGGAAAAGGGCAAGATCATCCTGGCGCTATTTTGGGAGCGGGGGCTTGGCCGAGAATGTTTGGCTCTGCAGGGAGCAGCAGGGGAAACTGCACCCAGCACCAGGGGCAGAGCCCCCCAGGAGCCCACGGAGCCCTGAGCCCAGCCCTGGCCATGCTGATGCTTGGTGCTGAGGTGGAGAATGCTGTTGGCAGCTGGAGGTGCAGATTCCCCAGGGGCAGGGCGGAATTCTCAGGGCAAGTGGTGACACTTCGTCCTCAGCCGAGGAATTTGCAGCCTCCTTGTGCCAGCCCAGAGGTCCCACTGGCCCCATAAATCGGTTAGGATCTCCCATGGAAGAGACCCACTGCTCCCACCCAGGGAAGATGTTAAGGGCTAAAGAGGTCAGCATCCAGGGACCTGGGGGACAGAGACCTGGTGGAAGCTCCAGGCACCTTGGGCAGGGCACTGGAGGGGACAGTGCCCACCAAGGGCCCTGAGCAGTGGCTGCGCCTCCATAAATAACCCCCCACGCCAGGGCAGTGGAAGCAGTGCTGGGCACAGGGCCACGGGCCTTTGTATTGTCATCATCCCTGGCGTGAGCGGGGGGACAGGTGGCAAGCGTTGACACCGCTGCCATCCCAAACCTCCGCCAACCCCCAGGACGGCTCTGGGCTCCCCCTCTCAGTCCCATGGAGATGGGGAGACAGGTTTTATTGTGGCAATGAGGGCTAGCAGAAGGTGCAGGACAGGTGCAGAGGGCCCCCCTGCCTGAGGCAGGGCACAGGCAGCATCTGGCCAAGTCGGTGCTGGGCGTCCCTGGCGCTGTAAGAATATGTTTGATATTTAGTTGGTTTTCCAATAAAACAACCTAATATCAAACATATCAGACAGAGACAGGGGCAGATGGAGGTGGGAAGACCCGGAGCTCTGCTGCCTGTAAGAGAAAGAAAAGAATACGCTGAGAGCTGGGGCAGGAGTGGTATCCAGGTACAACCCCCGAGGCACTGCAGAGTCAGTGCCCAGCCTCACCTCAGTGCCTGGAGCCTGCTGGGCAACTCTGCCGGTGCTGGGCTGCTCGGGCTGCACTGCTGGAGCAGGTGTCCTGTGGCTGGGATGAAGCTGGAGCGGGGCAGTGCAGGCTTGGTCTCCTGGATGGCACGTCAGGGCACACCGTGACATGCACTGGCATGGAGTAGCATGTCATGGCAGGCAGCGCTGGCACCAAAGGGACCCCCCATCCATCGCCACCTTACCTGGGCTGGCTTGGGGGACTCTGCTGCGCTCTGGCTTGGGGGTGGCTGGCCGCCGTTTATAACGGCGCTCGGCTGCCCTGAGCACAGGGACGTGGCCAGCGGCAGCCCTGGCCCTGCACACGTGGCCTCGTTCCCATTAATTACCCCCCATTGACGTCCCCTGCCCCCTCCGTGGAGCCCCGCGCCCAGCGCTGCCGCTCGATGCGGTCGATGGCCCCGCCGCCTGCTCCTGCCCCTGCTCACACTCGCTGTCATTAGCGGGGCTGTCAATACTGGGGGAGCAGCCCTGGCCTGCAGGGCCTGTGCCACCAAGGGGCTGCACATGACCCTGCCCAAGGACGAGTCCCGTTGGCACAGGGGAGTTGTGCCTCACATCCCCTCGCTTTGGGGGAGCTGCTGGGACTCATGGGAGTATCTCTTCCAAGGAGCAGTTGGAGGGGCTGTGTGTCACCCTGCTGCAGGATGTCACTCGTGCTGGGTGACAGAGGCAGGACCCCAACCCACACGGAGGTAGCTGTTGGGACCAGGGTGGTGGTGTCTAGTGACAAGGGCACACGGGATATCATGGAGTGTTGGAAGCACAGCCTCCCCACACCACAGCACTGCTTTGCTGCAGTGGGATGCATCAGCCTTGGGAATGGCACTTGGGGCTTTGTGGGGGTGCAAGCTTTGAGGGACCAACTGGACAGGACATGGGGCAGCCAGAATCCTGAGTGCCATAGGAAGGACAGGGACAGAGCCTGGCCTTGGGGGTCAGGGGCTTCAGCCCCCTGAGGTGGCCACACAATGAGGTGGCAGTGGGGACAGCAGGGACACACGTGGCAGCGGCAGTGCCAGAGCCAGGGGCATGTGTGTGGCAGGGGGTGATGTGATGCAGCCTGACAGCCAAGCTAATGAAGGGCTGGGGGGAGGGGGGTGCCGGCCCAGCAGCCCCCAGCCCTGTCAATAAGCAGAGCCAGAGCAGGCTCTGATGGGCCCTGGGGCTGGGAGACACCAAGGTCGGGCACAGGCAGAAGGGACGGGAGGTG
Organism: Alethe castanea; assembly: GCA_024734035.1. Taxonomy (NCBI): domain Eukaryota; kingdom Metazoa; phylum Chordata; class Aves; order Passeriformes; family Muscicapidae; genus Alethe; species Alethe castanea. Next base: position 162,564 of record JANRGV010000061.1, on the reverse strand, counting down.
GGGTACAGGGCCCTCCGAGCTGGGGAGCAGACAGGGATCCTGGGGTGCCTGGATGGTAAGTGGGGACAGGGAGCATTGCAGCCAGCCCGGCCAGGCCTCTCTCCCTGCTGCTGCAGGGCCGTGCCTCATGGTCAGCAGCACTGTGGCACACGGAAGGGCACAGCAGGACCTGTGCTGGGACAGGGACCCAGCGCAGAGCACCAAGTCTGGTGAGCCATGCTGGCTGTGCTGCCACCTCCTGGCGCAGCCATGGGCGAGATGAAGTGTGCAGGATCCAGGGCACCCAGCGTTGCAGGCGACGTGTCTGGATCCCAGCCACAGGAATTGTGCTGGGCTGTCCCATGCCTCACATGCAGCAGACACAGCCTGTCTTGCTCAACATTTATTCTCTATTCACTATTCATGTTTTATTCTCAGTCAGGAGCTGGGCAATGCCAGGCCAGTGCCACACACTGGGCTGGGCACTCAGAGCCGCTCCACGTAGAAGGCTTTCCCCTGCTGGCGCAGCTCTTGCTGGTGCTGCAGGTGCTCATCCAGGACAAGCTGGCACAGGGCATCTCGGCGGATCTGCCAGGTACAGGGGCTGTGCTGAACTCCCACATCCCCCAGCTCATCAGCCCTGGGAGATGTTGTTCCCCAAGATGTGGTGGAGCAGGACAAGGGGGGCACCCACCCCCAGCAGCAGAGGGCTGGGGACCCCAGCTGCACCAGCCACTGCCCAGCCTCACCAGTGCCTGCTCCCTGCCGGCAAGGTGCAGCTCCAAGTCCACACGCCTCTTCAGCCGCGGCTCCATGAGGCAGCGCAGCACCCCAAGGGACGCTGCCCAGCACTTTGGGTGCTCCCTGGCCTCCTGCCTACAGCTATCGAGACACAGAGTGGGCTGGTCAGGGATGCAGATGTTCTCTCCAGCCTGCCTGTGCTAGGGCTCCTCATTGCCCACAGATCCCCAGCACAGGGGATTCAGCCCCCAGGGCACTCTGCTGGCTCTGCTTCTCCAGGAGCCTTGTGCCAGCATTCCCATTCGCATGGCCTGGGGTTTAACCTGGGCACACTCAGCCCACTGTCCCCACCCACCTGCTCCCAGGACAGCTTCCACCTTCCCAACTCCTGCCCTGTCTGACCTCCGGCTGCAGTGAGGAGCTCTGGCTGTTCGGTACTGCCATGGCCAGTGCCACGGGGACCCTGCAACAGGCACGGTGTTCATGGAATACCTCGGTGTTCACGGGATACCTGGGCAGTAACCGGCACCCTGGTTACAGTAACAGCCTCCCGGTTACTGTAATGGTGGCACCCTGGTTACCGTAACTGCGTGCCAGTTCCTGTCACGGGATCTCAGCTACCACAGCAGTAACGCAGCATCCTGGCTACCATTAACGGCATCCTGGTTATTTTGTAGCAGCTTCAGGAGGGATGCAGCCTGGGGATGGGGTAGGGATGGGGCCCTGCAGTCAGAGGCCGGCGGCACACATCCTCCTTGAGCTAAACTGTCCTTTTATTAAACAGTAATTAAAAAGTGCCGAGGTCTGTACCCTCCACTCTGTGTCGCCCACGCCACAGTGACGGGTGAGCTGCCGGCGCTGTCCTCGGCCTGACAGAACGCAGACTCAAGGTGGGGGCCACGAGCTCTGAGCCCCAGGAGCTCGGCAGACGCTGGCATGCGAGGCGCTGGTGAGAGTGGGAGCAAACACCCCCTTGGCAGAACAGATGGGACGTTTAAC
>JANRGV010000061.1:89476-129527 GCA_024734035.1 Alethe castanea | reverse complement strand
ACCTCGGACAGCGCCCGGCCAGAACCGCGGACAGCGCCGGGGACCGGCGGCGGCACCGGGCCGCCCCCATGGCGCTGCTCCGCGTCCTCTGCCTTCTCGCTGCCCTCAGACGTAAGTGTCGGGGGCTCTGGGGGATGGCACCGGCACGGCGGGGAGGGGACCGGGCCGGACCGGGCCCGGGGCTGCGCCTGTTGCACGGGACAGATCCGGACACCCCTCTGCGGTGCCGGTTCCGCCGGCCCTTCCGGCGCTCCGCGACCCCCCGGGCTCCGGCTCCCCGAGGTGGTGCCAGGAGTGGGCAGGGATCGACAGGAACAGGGAAGGGGGTGTCCTGAACGGGCAGGAATCGCGGGGAGTGGCCGGGGAGGGCAGGGAGAAACCCCCCGTCCTGTCCAGCTGCTCGTCCCCAGTCATGGAGCCCCTCAGACCGCCCATTCTTCCCCCGGCCCCTCCTGCTCCGTGCCTGGCTGTGACACCCACACCCCATCACCATGCACCCCATCACTCCTGCTCTCAGCTGCCAGGCAGAGCCCCAGGCTGGCTTTGGGCTCTATCCCGGGGGGTCCCCAGACCCTCGTGGGGGGCCCTGCCCACCACCGTGGGACTCAGGCTCTGCCATGCCCCAGGGAGCCTGGGCACAGACACGGAGGAGCGACTGGTTGAGTATCTGCTGGACCCTGCCCGCTATAACAAGCTGATCCGGCCGGCGACCAATGGCTCTGAGCTGGTGACCGTGCAGCTGATGGTGTCGCTGGCGCAGCTCATCAGCGTGGTGAGTTGGCCAGGACTCTACTCCCCAACCTGCCGGGCAAGCAAGGGGGCCCCAAACCCTCCCAGCACCCTGAGTGACTGGCCCCTCTCTCTCTGCAGCATGAGCGGGAGCAGATCATGACCACGAACGTCTGGCTGACCCAGGTGGGCACCCTGGACTCTGAGGTGGCCCTGAGACCCCTGTGTCCACCTCAGGACTCCCCAGTCTCTGCCTTGAGACCCATCCCTATCGTAGGAACCCCTCATACACTCTGTGTGGGACCCTAATATCTACTCTGTCCTGTCACAGCCCTCCATAAAGCCTGTGTGGGACCCCTGTGTCCCCCTGTCCTGACCCACCCCCTTGCCCCAGGCCCCCATGCTGTGGCTGGGCTGGCCTGATCCCACCTGTCCTCAGGAGTGGGAGGACTATCGCCTCACGTGGAAGCCTGAGGACTTTGACAACATGAAGAAGGTCCGCCTGCCCTCCAAGCACATCTGGCTCCCCGATGTGGTGCTCTACAACAAGTAGGTCATTTTTTGAGGGGGGCTGTGTGTTTCCCATCCCCACTCAGGGCAGGGAGCCATGTCGTTGTGCTGCCAGGGCTGACAACAGCAGGACTGACAGCACCTCTTTTCACCCCAGTGCCGATGGGATGTATGAGGTCTCCTTTTACTCCAACGCCGTCATCTCCTACGATGGCAGCATCTTCTGGCTGCCGCCTGCCATCTACAAGAGCGCGTGCAAGATCGAGGTGAAGCACTTCCCCTTTGACCAGCAGAACTGCACCATGAAGTTCCGTTCCTGGACCTACGACCGCACCGAGATTGACCTGGTGCTGAAGAGTGAGGTGGCCAGCCTGGATGACTTCACCCCCAGCGGCGAGTGGGACATTGTGGCACTGCCAGGGCGGCGCAACGAGAACCCCGACGACTCCACCTACGTGGACATCACGTACGACTTCATCATCCGGCGTAAGCCGCTCTTCTACACCATCAACCTCATCATCCCCTGCATCCTCATTACCTCCCTGGCAATCCTTGTGTTTTACCTCCCGTCTGACTGTGGAGAGAAGATGACGCTCTGCATCTCTGTCCTGCTCGCCCTCACCGTCTTTCTCCTGCTCATCTCCAAGATCGTGCCACCCACCTCACTGGACGTACCCCTGGTGGGCAAGTATCTCATGTTCACCATGGTGCTGGTGACCTTCTCCATCGTCACCAGCGTCTGCGTCCTCAACGTGCACCACCGCTCGCCCACCACGCACACCATGCCGCCCTGGGTCCGCACCCTCTTCCTGCACAAGCTGCCGGCGCTGCTCTTCATGAAGCAGCCGCGGCAGAGCTGCGCACGCCAGCGCCTGCGCCAGCGCCGGCACACCCAGGAGCGCGCCGCCGCCGCCGCCCTCTTCGTCCAGGCCGGCGCTCGCAGCTGCACCTGCTACGCCAACCCCGGTGCTGCCAAGGCCGAGGGGCTCAACGGCTACCGGGAGCGGCAGGGGCAGGCGGCGGGGCCTGCGGCCGGCTGCGGCTGCGGGCTGGAGGAGGCGGTGGATGGCGTGCGCTTCATCGCCGACCACATGCGCAGCGAGGATGACGATCAGAGCGTGAGTCGGGGTGCAGCTGGGGTGGCCGGAGCTGTGGGGTGCAGAGTGTGTCCCGGTTCGTGTCTGCACCATGGGAAGTGATGTGCACGAGCACCAAGGGGGTCCCTGCCTAGCCTTGTGTCCAGCGAGGTCCTGCAGCTTCTGCTTGGGTAGGGGGTGCAGCACTCATCCCTGACCGGCCCCGCTGCAGTCCCAGCTGCTCTGGAAACCCAGGAAGCTCCCAGGAGGCCTGGCCCTGCACAGCACTGTCACAGGCTGCAGATTTCACAGAGCCCCCTCCCGGCTCTGCTCACTGGGGAAATGTCTCCTGGGCTCAGCGGTGCGGGTGACAGCCCCGCGAGGCCCACAGCAGGCTGGCAGGCAGCCCCAGGAGCTGCAGTGCTGAGGGAGCAGATTGAGGCTCTGAGAATATGCCAAATTCCCCATCAGGGCAGTGTCAGGTAATACCCGAGGCCCCAGCCTGACCCAGCATTTTTCCTGGCCCCATGCAGGTGAGCGAGGACTGGAAGTACGTGGCCATGGTCATCGACCGCCTCTTCTTGTGGATCTTCGTCTTCGTCTGTGTCTTTGGCACCATTGGCATGTTCCTGCAGCCCCTCTTCCAGAACTACACCACCAACTCCCTGCTGCAGCTTGGCCAGGGCACCCCCACCTCCAAGTAGCATGGGGAATGGCTGGTCCCAGGGCCAGAGCTGGGTACTGGGCTCAGGCAGCCCCTGCAAACCAATAAATACTCACAACAGGACCGGGCTAGTTCCATCTGGTGTCATTTCATCCTACACTGTGCTCTGCAGGCCTGAGAGAGCAGCCAGGGCTGGGGGGAGTCTGGCTCCCTGTGACCAAGATGGGAGGCTAGGAAGGCATCATCTCTGTAAAAATAAAATCCCAGCTGGCGTGGGAGAGAGCATGGGAGCATGAAACCTGATCCACGGGGATGTGCCCAGCTCTATCCTCTGCTCCTGGGAGCACCAGCACTCACTGCATCTCCTCTCAGGCCATGTGGGGCCAGAGCCCCAGCCTCAGTGCTCAGCCTGGTGCTGCCAGCCCCTGTGCCAGCTCTGGGGCTCCCAGGAGATGACAGATCTGGAGCAGAGGCATGGGGAGGAGGACAGAGCTGCTCAGCTCTGGCTCCGAGGCGAACACATGGACCAAGCAGGAGGAGGCTATTTTTAGGTCCTACCTCCAGGCAGAGCCAGGGCAGCAAGTGCCCAGGGCTGCTCCAGCTCCATCGTCTTCTGTTCCACTCCAGGCTCAGCCTGCTGGAGCCAAGAGCAGGCACAAAGTGAGTTGCACAAGGAAAAGGAAAACACAATTAATCAACCCAAGCTGGGAGCTGCTGGCACCCGGGCCACACCATGGGTCACTGGGCTGACAGCCACGGCCAGCAGCATTCCCCACACTCCCTTGGCCAGCAGGAATTGGCCTCGTTGGGGAAAACTGAAATGGAGTGTTTGCTATAAATACCACTAATCCCCAGGGCTGGGGGGAGTGGTGTTGGCAGGGCCTGGCAACACACAGGGCCAGGGGAAGCCGCACGCTAGAAATTAATTTAAATCCCAGCACTTCACCCAGCCAGAGAAATCCCAGCTGCTGCAGCTGCTGCCCCTGGGGCTCCTGCTCTCAGGGGTGCACCCCAATACCCCAAATGTTAAGAGCTTTGCTCCTAAAGCAGACCCAGGCCAGGGGTTTGTCCCAGTTCATCCCACCTCGAGGGCAGGATGGGGGGTGGTCAGGGGTCATGCTGCACCCCAGTGGGGAGTGGAGATCTGTGAGTATTGGGAGGGTGTGGGAAGTTCGACAGGAGCTCCCACAGCCTCAGGCACAGCTCCCTGAGCAGCTGCTGACAGAGGAGCCCCCCAGCCCTGCTCTGGGTGCCAAGGCAGCTCCAACCCCTCACAGCTCTGCCTGGCACTGGATGTCCGTGGGCAGCTGCAGGCAGGGTGAACCTGTGACAGCCAGACTGTCAGCAAGTGGTGACCCTGCTGGTGCCCCAGTCTGGCTGCCCTGTGCACAGCCACAGCTAGAGCCAGGGTGTTGCTGCCAGCCTCAGGGTTCCTCACTTTGGGCTGTGCTTGCATGCTCACAGGTCTTTGGTCTCTGTCTCACAAGACAGCTCTCATCCCAGGCAAAGGCAGCACTTGCCTAGCACAGGGAAAGGGGCTGCTCCAACACCCAATAAACTTGCTGTTGGATGACAACAGCATTGCTAATTCTCACCTCTTCCACCAGCATCTCTGGCATGTGGTTCAGCTCAGACACAGACACAGGACAGGGCCTGCAGCCACCACTGGTGTCCAGAGACCAGAGACAAGACAGCCCATGCTGGAGCTAGCAGTGAGGGGAGGAGCTGGGAGAGCCCTGCCCCAGCATTTCAGAGCCAGACCAAGCCCTCACAGGCTCAGCTCTGCCCAATGAGCCCTGTACTTGAGGCAAGAGGCTCAATTCCAAACTCCACCTGGCTCCCTTCATCATTTAGCAAATACTAACTCATCCCTGTCCCTCTCCAAATCCCACCATGGGCCCCTCTTCACCTCAGTGGGAATTAACAAATGGCAAACAATAGTGAAACTTTCTTTTCTTATTAATGCAGAATGTTATGCTGGTCCTATGGCTGCACCCTGCAGAGGTCAGTTCCATGTCCTAGCTTGGCTTGCCAGTCATTTCCCAACAGAGACACAGAAAACCAGTCAAACAACTTGATTTTTTTTTTTTTAATCTCAAATGAGAAAATTTGCCTCAAAACCTGCCAGAGGGATTTGCAGTACATGGTCCAAAGGTTTCAAGCTCAGAGTCTTGAAAATTCCTCTGGTTTTTTGTGCCTTCTTTAAAAAACAAAAAAAGGGGGGACAAAACTATAAAAAAGCAAACAGGGACTGTTTGCCCTTGCTTAAAAACAGGAGAATCATTTACATGCACATTTAGAAACGGTCTGAGTAACAGGGACAAGGCAGCTGGGCCTACAAGGAAACTGCTGCACAGTCCTGACTCCACTCCAGAAACGTGGTGAAAGGAGGATGAGCACACGCCTGTGCACAGGCACCCCCACTCCTTGCAGAGCGCTTCCTTACGCATCAAGGACAGAGAAACTTTCTTCCTCTTGGGGTTTGCGGATCCAGCTGCCATAGCCCAGCTCTCCCAGCGTGCTGAAGAAGCACTGCTTGGCTGCCTGGTAGGCTGTGGCTGCCTCCTTGGCATCCGAGTACACGGAGCAGCTCAGCAGGTCTTTGCGGTTGTTCTTCGCACAGAGCTGCTGGAACAGGGTGAACATTTTCCTCTTGGACACGCGAGACACCTCCAGCTTCAGACTGAGAAGGAAGACAATGGCAGCAGTGAGGGACAGGACACTGAAAAGAGCCAAGGGGAGCAGGGGGCTCAGGTAAAATCCCATGATGGAGGAGCTCTGGGCTTGGCAGGGCTCTGTGGTAGAGTCCAGGCTGGGCAACATTTTGTTTCCCTTCAGGAGAGCTCGTTTGTATCTGTTTGAAATTCCTCCATCCAACCCTCCCCACGTAACAGTGCAGAGTGCACTCCCCACCACAGAGCTGCCCCCCTTCTCCCAGACAGGGTGAGGAAAAGGCAGTGTCAGGAAAGGCTCTTCTTACCCATCTACTTTCCCTTTGGTGCCATCCAGGACTTCAACTTCGCTTTCATCAGCAAGACACCAATTCACTGAGGACTCCTTCGTCTTGCCCGTCTGCCGTGCGGAGTCATACACGCTGACTCGCCCAACCTGCACAAGAGGGTTCCTTAACCTGGCTCTGCTGTGTCAGCCTCTTGCCCCTTTCATCCCTCTTAGTTTCAGCTCATCCCAAAACTTCCAGAGCTGCAAGGATAAGGTTCTTACTGAATTGAAGGCTAGAGAGGCAACTTTAGTGTCCTTTTTTTCTAGACTAAGACATTGCCAGAAAACCCCAAACTGTGGGGTGACACAAAGAGGTCAGGCTCTTGGGGGTGTCCTGTGTAAAGCCAGGAGTTAGACCTGATGAGACATTGTGGGTCCCTTCCAACTCAGGATATCCCTTGATTGTATGATTCTCAGTTTCTGGTCACTAATTCTTGCCCCTGGTTGGAGGGCTGCTGCACAATGACCCTGCCTGCAGAGCGCCTCAGGGACCCCCAAACCCACAGGCAAAGGAATGGGGGACACAAAGATGAGGAGGTGCTATGGCTGCAGTACCTCAGGATGGTTAATGTGATAGGGAGCCTGGAGCTTTTCCTTCAGTGTGCTCCCATCCCTCTCCATGCGGCAGCAGATGGCACGTGTCAAGTGACCCTGACTGTACAAGTAACCTGTGGAGACAGAAGTAAAGGTGTTAGGAAACAGGACTGGCCAAACCCCAGGAACTGCAGCACTGCTCACAGACTCCCAAAAGCCCACAGCATGTGGATCAGCATAGCTACATGTATCCTATCAGACAAGGTCTTTTAAGGACTACAGACGGCAACATTTCTCACTGAAGACACAAACACACAGTTTTCCTCTCACTCTCCTAGATCACATGTGCCCCCTAAAAATTCAGAACTTTGGAGAGACAGACACAGCCCACAGCCTAAAATCCACAGACTCCCTTTGTATTTTCAAACAGCTCTGCCAAGGAAGTCATTTCAGTCTGTTACTCCTACACGCTCCACAAACAAACTTCGCCATGGCACTGGGGAGCGAGCCGAGCTGTCACTGCAGCCTGGTTTTACCCCCAGAGGACAGAGAGGTTCGCACCGAGTGTAACAGAGTGGAGATAAACCGGCTCTAGGAAGTGTGACAGCAATGCCCCTTGCAAGCCAAGTACATTCCAGCGTAAGATTTTGTCACTGCAGGACATGGTTCGTAACCGCTCGCCGTGCTGGATCCCGTCCCATGTGGGCACAATGTCACTCGACTCCACAGGAATGGTGCCTTCCCCTGCACAAGAGAAGAAGAAAGCTTTTCTGTAGAGTGTCAGATATTCAATAAATCAAAACCCCATCAGCGACTGCACAAGGAATTTCTGGATACCCAGAGCAAACTCAGGAGTCTGACATCAGGTTCGGGGATCAATTCTGCATTCAGTATTGGGTACTGATTTTCAACATGTAATTTTCGACATGGCTGAGGCAGAACAGAATTTTGCTTGAAAGGGGGGGACACAGACCTAGATCTGAGCTTTGCATCAAACTTCAGCTGCATATTTCAGAAGTGTGGCAGTGCAACAAGCAAAGCTGGGAAGGGGAAGGGACTCTCTCTAAAACCTTCCAGGTACCTCTTTTGATTCCTGAATGCTTCAAATCCCACAACAGCACACAGAGAGGGCTAAGGAAGCTCTGGAGCACCAGAAAGGCTCAGAGGAGAGGACTGAAGCCAGCCCAGCATGCAGGAAGTGACTGCACTCACCATTCTCCACCTTGGTCCGCAGCTTGCCTTGCTTGGGGTTCTCAAAGAGAGGCTGGTGTTGGGGCTGCCCCACCTCGTTTGCCTGATCACTGCAGGATTTATCAAAGAGTGCTCCATCTCCACACGGTGCTGTGCTAGAAAACAAACCCGCCCTGGTTAGCACTGACTGTGGAGGAAACAGCCAGGGCCAGGGGAGTGACAGTGCTGCTGATGCCAGTCATTGAACCCCCCACAAACCTGACGTAGAGGTGAAAGGTAACACTGCTCTTTATTCTGAGTTTCTTTCCTCCTGCTTGCTCAAAAATGCTCTCTTCTGCAGAGGAAGGATTGGACGGGTCATACTTCATGAGCTCACTGTAAAGAAACCTGAAAATAACACCATCCTGTCAAAAGGCTGCCCTGCTTCTCAGACAAGGAATGCTTCAATTGACAGGTAGGGTCCCACATCACCCACTCCTGCCACATGGAAGAGCAGAGACCAGGAGCTGTGGCTGAGGACGCCTGGGAAGCCAACAAACAATGCTTAATGCACAAAAAGGGCAAAGAATCCAGCAGATTTCCAGCCATGCAGAGGACAAGCAGTAGAAAAGCAGCATCCTGTCCAGGAAGCAGTGGCAGGAGAAAAGAAGAGGCCTGGCTAGGTGCTGCCTGCATGCACCTGATCCCAGTGTGAAGAAGACTTCAAGGTTGTTAACCAGCACCTTTACTCAGCAGCCAGTTTGCATTAAAAGCAAACAACCCTGCAGGCAGCTGAATTCAAGTGGTGTTAGAACAAACCCATGATCTGTTTACACTGATGGGGTCTTTTATGGCTGCTTCTGGCCAGGGAAAACCCTGAGATCTCCAACATCATGTCAAGGACTAAAGAAAAACTGCAGCCTCCCAGATAGACCTTGAGCAGAGCCTGTGCAGGGACTGATTTTGCAAGGCGAGGCAGAGCTGTGCCAGAGCAGCCACTGCTGTCAACATTAACAGCTAAAACAGACAGCAAGCAAGATGCAATCCTGATTCATCACTTCCCAGGGACCTGCCCTCAACACTCTCCCTTGCTGAGGAATGCAGAGCACAGTGGCAGCACACAAAGGCTTGAAGAAAGCAGCTGATTTTTTTGTTCATGACCAAAGGACAGATGTTAACCAAGCACTTCAGCTTCATCTCACTTTAGGTTTCAAAAACTATAAAGTGCCTCAGTGAATGTGAGAAAAGAGGAGGAAGAGGAGAGGAGCAGGGAGAAGGGAGAGAATTGTGCAGTTTAGTTGGGAAAACCCTTTCCAGCCTCTGAAAAAGGGTTGCTGACTTACCAAAGCAAACATACACAGTATGTTTTCCTGAATCCTTCTACACCCAGACCCAGAAAGGCCAGGAGACCAAGCCTGCAGTGGCTTGGCATGGCAGGAGCTGTGCTCAGGCTGGAGAGCACCCTGCACATCTGCCCAGCAGCAGGCTGTACATCAGACGCAGCCCTTGGGATCCTGGCAAGTCTCCCATTCAGTACTTATTTGGGCATAATTCAGGCATGGCCCCTTCTTATCTGAAATAACTTCCCTCTATTCAACAACACATGAGTAAACAGTGTCTGAGGATCACAGCAACTCTCAGCACAGCAAAGAACTAGGGGTGTATTTCAGCTACACCCTTCCAGAATGGGAGAGCAGCTCCTGGCAGGCCCCTCTCCTTTTCCTTCTGAGTTTCCCCTTTTCTCACCTCACAAAGCCTCTTCGAGAAATGATTTCTGCATGACAGTCATTTACTGTCTCCCCCTTTAAGCTTAGCTCTTCTCCTTTCACACAGCGATTACCTGAAACAAACAAACAAACAAATTAGAGATTAAATAATAGGGCAGGTATCAAAGTCAAGATGGCTTCAGAGACAGAGAGAGGACGTCTCATTTCTTTTGGGCTGTTGAGCAGCAGCACCAGCACGAGCACCCTGCCTATTAAATCACTATCACAAGCAGTTAAGAAAATAAAGGGACACCACTTTAGGGACAGACAGACTTAAATTGCCGTGAGTTTTGGGGGACTGTACCTTGCCGAGGGCTTTTCAGCCCATCACTCCTGGTGGAACGCCTGGCAGCAAAGCAGGGAGGGAGATAAGCTCTGTGTGGCTGTGAGAAACTGAGGGATTGTGTGCTGTAGCACATAAGGAAGCCATGCTCTGATGCACAGAGCAGGATGCAGCAATGCAAGCAAAGATTAAGAGCAATATCGCTGCAGGCACACTGGCTTTGTCCTCTCTCTCTCTAACCAGATCACTTGTGACACCATGTGAGCCTGGGAATGTTTTGTACCCTCTCTGAAGAAGCCTACAGCAACAGCCACTTCTGAGCCGTGGCTGACAAGGCAATCCAGCATGGAAGGGAGAGTTCAGGGCGTGCTGGAAGGAGCTGCTCATACCTGTTCCAATGCTGACCACCACTCCCAGGCCCTGGTTTGCTCTCCTCATGATGATGGCAGCCAGGATCTTGCGGCCCAGCAGGCTGTGCTGGATGCGAGCGGTGAGGCTGTTGAAGCGCTGGTGGCTCAGCATGGCCATCTGATCGTGCAGGGTGCTGCCACTCACAGGGAGCTGGGATGGGGCACAACAGCACAGGGTGAGCAGCTTGTGGGACACAGCTCCAGAGCCAGCTAACCTCTCCAAGCAGAAGGCAGAACACAGGAAACTGAGCTTTGGGCAGTGCTGTGTCAAAGGGCAGGGGAAGTTCCTTCAGGTATTTCTGGGAAAACTTCATGCAAGGCTTTGAGTTCTGTTTCAGACACATCAGAGACAGCAGCAAGCTGTTTTCTCATCAGCAAACAACACAGGCTGAGGTATGGCCCCCTAAGAGTGCCAGGGAAAACCCCGAGCAAGAAGGAACAAAACCAACCTGCCTACTTCTAGAGACTCAGCCAAGGAAATCTGTTCCTGGCTTTGGAGGAATTCCTCCTCTGGCTGCCTGTGAGCAGAGTGCACATTCATTCCCAGTGCAGACCAAATCACCTCCTCCAGCACTGCTGACTGACAAATCCTCCCTGATGGCTTTGCTATTTAGAGCCTCAGCTGCAGTGCCCAGTTGTTCTGCCTGGAACGAGGCTTTTCAGAGATCACAACACCCTAAGTGTGATTTAGATCAGCCCAAGTTTGGGACAGCCATCCTGACACAACGAGGGCTTCGCGTTTATGCATGAATTTTTTGAGTTGACAACAATTTTTAATGCAGCACAAAGAAATTTGGAAGAAGTAATAAAAAAAGCCACATAATTAAAAATAAGCACATTCCTACTCTACCCCAGGAACACATTTCAGTAGCTTGTGGAAGAATTTAGTAATAATTTAGCCCTAAAGCAGAGGCCCATAGGACAGAAGGGTAAGCCTATGCCCTGAGGAAACATCTAACCCACTTCAGGAAAACCACATCAGGTTCTCTTTGCAGAGAACAAAGGGACCACAGCTGATTTTGACAGCATTTTTCTTCTGGACTGAAAGGAGGAGGACAGGCAGGACTACAAGCACAACCCCAGCTTTGGCAGAAGGCTTACCTCAGTGACACTCATCCCTTCCATGCGCTCAGTCTTCTCTGACTCCCCAATCAGGACTCTCAGTGCTGCATCAGCTGCCTCCTGCTTGCCCTGCTTCTTGTTGTGGGCAGTCACAGCTGGGAACCAGCGGCCACCAACCTTTGCCTGGTAGACAAACCTACAAAGGAACCAAGAAACCTGTGGATTTCAGTTTGGTTTTCACATTCCCTAAGTGGAGAGAGGAGGGAATCAGAGGGACAAGATTTGGCAGAGGCAGGCAGAGCCCTGCTGCCATCTCAAAAGGCACCAGCAATTCTGAGCTTTCTGCCCTTTTCCCAGGACAACAGCAGCAGTGCAAAATTTCCTCCTGCCAGATGCTGCTACTTACTTGGGGTCATGGGGAGGTCCTGATTGGTCAATGAGTTTGAACTCTGCAGCAAACCCATTGGAACGGGCATATTCCAGCAGGCCACTGACAGGATTGACATTAAGATATTTGATGAGCTCCCCAACACCCTTCGTGTTCACCACCTTGGATTCATCTGGAGTGGCAATATTGTGCGTGGGCTGGTCACTGTGGGGCTTCACAACAGGCTAGAGCAGAGTTAGAAAGGAGAAGGCTGTTAAACATTGAGCAGCTGCATTTAGTGCAGGCCACGAGCAGCAGCAAACCTCTGCCTCACATGACCTTGTGGGGTGAAATGCAGCAGAATAGGAAATAAAAGGGAGGGAACACCCAATTCAAAACACTTGGGTATTCTCAAGATGCTCTTTATACCTGTTCAGGCAAGACATGGGGTACAGACTCTCCAGAAAGAATCTTCACAGCAACTTCTGCTGCCATTTGCTTTGCTCCCTTCTTGCTGTTTCCTACCACAGCGGGGAAAATTTGGTCACCCATTTTCACACAGTAGCTGAACCTGACAGGACATTATAGTACATGAAAAGTGTTAATCATAGGTGTCTCAATCTGCTTATTATCCCCATCTCCCACTTCCAGGTAAATCCTTCTGGGTTATCTCCAATTTATCTGCAATTGAAATCTGCTGTGATGGCCCTAAACACTTCCAGCAGAGCACCTCTAGGAGGGTACAGGACTGAAACCAACCCCTGCTCTGGTAGAAGAAACAGCATCCTTTCTCTCAAAAATGGCATTGCTTTGGGTCTCTTTCTGGAACTAGATGTCTTGGACAAGCCATGCCCAGAATCCTTGGCTAAGAGGAACACTCAGCCTCACTCAGGTCAGTGACAAGTCCAGGGATGTGGGCAGCATGCTGAAGGGGGAAGGACAGTGAAGGAAGTTTCCACCCTCCCTCAAAGCTGACAAGAATATGCCATACCTAGGATCATGAGGTGGGCCATCCTGAGAGAGCAGCTGGAATTCAACTATGTTCCCTGATTTTTGACCATACTCCATTAACACACTGATAGGGTGCTTCCCAGGAAGCAGGTTGAGGTGAGCTGCTGCAGATGACAGCTCTGGCTCCAGCTGCAAAGACTACAGCAAGAAGATGGAGGAAATCAGTGTCAGACTCAGCACTGAGCAGCCTCACAAAGTAAAGAAAACAGGACTCACCAGTTCTGGTTCTGAGCTGTCAGAGGGAAATGGCTCTTCACATTTAATTCCACCATGCCTTCCATTCTCCACTTCACTCATCAGGACCTTCATTGCATTAGCTGCTGCCTCCTGCTTAGCCAATTTTTTGCTCCCTGCCTCTGCTGGTGGGAATCGGCGCCCATTAATCACTGCCTGGAACTTAAACCTTTGAAAGAGAAAACCAAAGGGGCACATTGAGAAGCAGAACTGTGCTCTTCTCAGAGCAAGCAAGGTTGCTCTTGGAATTCAAAGAAATAGTTGGCTCCCAGCTGGGAGAGTAAATCCAGGCTGCCATGTGAAGACAAAAATACCAAATAAAAATTCTCCTCCCTCTGGCATTCTCCGTGGCTATCCAGGGCATCCATCTTAGAAAGGTGCTGCCTCACATAAATCTCGTGCCTTTGACATTTCTGCCTCCCCCATTCCTGTGAACTCTAACCAAAGCTGATCTTCCATCCTCCATCCCTGGGAATCTGTTTCCAAGGAGAGTGGGTCAAACTAGATGTGGAGAGGGATTATGGCACTGAAACCATTCAGAACCCTTCTTAAAAACAAAAAAAAAAAAAAAAAAAAAAGAAAATAAGAAAACCCTGGGACCCCATCTTTAGAAATGAGGCCAATTTTCCTGTCTAGCGGATCTATTGACATATTCCAGTGTGGCACACATGGAGATTTTCACAGTCTCACTGGTGCTCAGTAACAGCCATGATTCTGCAAGGGGAAGCAGGACCCCAGAGACTGACTTGGCCAACTGCAGTGCCATGCCACATGCTCAGCTCAGAGAATCTGCTCTGACCTGCTACAACACAGCAATGTCCAGAGTGGGGCCACCTTGTTTAACTTAAGACACCTGGACCCAAAACTTTGTTCTGGGCTCCCTTCACACCATTTCCAGGGTGAGAGCATCTTGAGAAGCATCTGAGACATACCAGTTTCCCTCTATATGATCAGATTGAAGGCAAGTAATTGAGATGGGACTTAGTGAAGAAATTAATCCCATCTTTGCTGCTCAGAATGGGGAACACCAAAATTGGGCTACCTAGGGTTAAATTTTAGGCTTGCTTTATTTTTTAAGCTGATGCAAGAAATCAGCTAGGCTAATCCTTCTGAAATTAAAGAAACATTAATAGCAGGCCCCTTCACTACAGGCGAGTGGGTGAACTTAGTTGAAGTCAAATAATTTTATGGAAAAAGAGCTCAGAAAAAGTAGAACATTTTCTTACCGTGGCTCATGAGAGGGGCCATTCTGCTCCAGCATGATGAAGTCACAGTGCTGGTATGTGTACTGGGAATATTCAGTAAGGCCACTCACTGGGTTCTTCTCCTGACAAGCTATCAGTTTCTCTACAGGTGAACATGGGAAAGCAGTTTCGAACTGGGCAGCATAACTGGGGGAAGACTGAGAATTCATGATGCATTCTGACTTCACAGGCTGCTTGTTGATAGCATTCAGATTATCTGGGATATCATCTGTGGTCCACCTGCTGTTTTCTGAGTTATCATAATTACTCAAACTGGAGAATTCAGGCTTAGTGTCCTCAGATGCATCTGCTTCTGTGTCACTGACATTGCCTTGACTAGCTTGCCCCAAAGGCTGCTGCTCATTTTCTACACTTTCTTTCTTCACTGCTGACAAAGCTGTAGTCATCTCTGGGGGACAAGGAGGGACAAAGGAAGAGGGAAGACTTGACTCAGGAGGTGTGGGATCTGCCATCTGCATTACTGTGCTGGCCTTCAGCCTCATCTGCATCCTCTCACGTTTCCTGTTTGTCAGGGACCATCGTGGAGGAGTTGCATTCTGCTTGTGGACATCTCCCAGCTTTTCCAGAGCGCTAAGAAACGCGTTAACATCCTTGGCTCTGGAAAGCCCAATGTTTTTGGCAAGATTGAGTGCTGTTGTTTCCACCACACTGAACAAGTAGTTGCAGATTTTCTCCTTTGTCTCAGCCATCTCTGTGTCTCCCGAGCCAAGTGTGCTCTGCTCTCCTCCTCTGCCCTCACAAGCTGGATCTGTGCAACTGGCACTGTGGCCAGTAGGGTTTCTTTCTCTCCCTGAGCTAGGGCTGGCAATGCTCCACAGTGGCCGTGTCTCTCCCCCTTTGTGCAACTTGCCTTCTCTTAAGAGTTTATACAAAACACGGTTGACCTCTTTCTTTTGAGTTTTAAGTCTACGTGCCAGATCAACAGCCGTGCAAGTCCTCCCCTCCCCAAGCTGCCTGAGAACAGTCAGAATTTCCTGCTCATAGTCTTGCCCAGCAAGAGACAGCCTTTGGAAATCCAGCCTCACAGAGTCAGAATCTCTCCTGGAGCTCTCCTGCCGACGGTACTGCGGAGGGCAGCAGCGAGGCCAAGTCTCAAGGCGGGGATGCTGGCTGGAATGCTGGCTGGAGAAGCTACGCCCTGCAGGCCTGCCGGGGCTGGGCTGCCACCTGCCTGCAGGAGCCGGTGTCCCACCTCTGCTGCGCAGCTCCTTGTGTGGTCCCTGCCCCTGCAACACACAGACTTCAGCGTCCCGCTCTGCTGGGAACTGCTGGTGTAAAAAGGTTTCCCGATTAGTTTCTTGTGGGGTACGAGGGTGGTTAAAAAGACCTCGGTTAGTGCTGGGGCAGTTACGTCTGGACTGGGTAAGACACGAGCCTCTGCCTCGCCCAGCGCCTCTGATCATAGCGCCCTCCGGGGCCACGCGGGGGAACCAGGCTGCTGGTGAGCCAGGAGAGGAGCTGCCACTCACTCCACACTCTCCCGCCCTGAGGAGAAAAAACACACCACCTCAGAATGTCTTTACACAACCACAGGATTCCAGAAATGCAGATCAAACAGCTTCCCAGCTACTGAGGCATTTCAAATACCTTCTGCCTTGTCAATTTTTTTTTTTTTTACTACTTTTCTAGGAGTCTAAATTAGTCCTGTAAACACAAACAGCAAACTAGGGTTGCCAGCAGAGAACCAGCAGCCCCAAACTGCAGGTGAAGTCAACCACAAGAAGCAGTTTTGACACAAGCTGCCCTCTGCTCTTGGTAGGCTCGATTCCAGCACAGGGCTGGTGGCCTGCTCAGGATGCACACCTAAAACACAGCAAGCTGCACTCCCCTGCCCGAGGGAGAGAAGAATCTCAGACCTACTTTGCAACCTGAGAAATGGGGGCATGAGGATATAAAGTTGTGCAAGGAGGTGAGCTGGAGCAGCTTGCATGGTCACACAGAACCAGGCTTGCAATGATTTTCAGATTCATGGCTAAAACAGTCTGAAACCCCAAGTGTCTTCTCCTCCCTGGACACTATGTGACCTGTAGAGGTAAAACACCACATGACAGGAGAATGAAAGTGATAACGTGCAGAGAAATTGGACAGGTGTGCAGCTGGCAGCAGTATGACGAGTTTTTTTCGATTATAGCCCAAATTTCACTCTATCACACCAAGCCGTGTTGCCCTCTTGGGGTACAGGGGTAAGACCAAACTATCAACATGCTTTTCTAAAGTAAGGAATCAGCCTAGCATTTTCTAATTTTCCGCTAACATTTGCTGCGAAACTGAGAGGATAAAGACACGGAACATGATACACACGGCCGGGTCCCCGTTCTGCCTGCTCCTCCGTGACCTCCTTAAGGCACCTATCGTCACAAAGACAGTTTTTTCCGATGCAAGTCTCATCTTTATAAAGCTCCCCATCGCCAACAAACACCTCAAGGGCAACTTAAATTTCACTTTCATTAAACAACTGCACTCGGCTGCCATCACCAGGAGTCATTTTTACAATAAACATAGAAAGACTGAATGCAGCGCGATGGGTTCCCACCTCGCCAGCTCCGAGGGAGTCCCGCTGCTGCCCCCCTGCTCAGTGACCCCGTTCACAACTGTTCTCCGAGCCAAGGGCAGGGCAGAAATAGTAAGAGGGGTTTGGAGAAAACGCTCTTACCTCAGTCTCATCCGTACGCCAAATAATTTTATGAGAAAATAAAGGGGAAAAAGAAACGCCGACCCGCGGGCCGCGCCCCGGCGGAGCGGTACCGAGGAACCGCCAAGATGGCTGCGAGCTCCCTTTCGGTTTCGTTTCCCGCAGCAGCCGCTCCGCCCCGCCCAGGGTGCTCGCAGCGGGGGCCGGCCGGGTTTCGGGCTTTCCCAGACAGGCTCTGGGCTTCGGGAGCGATCATCAGGTTCATTAGAACCCAGTAGGGCAGCGCCTTCCCCCGGTCCCTGTGCGGCTGCGACCCCGCCACTCACGAGTTGGGGACGGGACGGGACGGGGTCCTGCCCGCACAAGAGGAGCTGCTGCTCTCCCGGCTTAGGGAGGGGCTGAGGGAACACCTGCCACCTTCACTACATCCCCAAAGGAGACCCAGGGCCCACAGCAGGACGGCTGCCACCCGCACCAATGCCAAACATCCCGCGCACCCACGGCGGGAGTGACGGCCCCGCCAACACGAGGGGCTCGCCCGGACGAGGCCCCCGAGCCCGGAGGGCACTGTATGGAAGGGAGGGCTGGGATACAGGGCGGCGAGCTCCGACAGCCGGGAGTCGAGGCTTTTATTCCACGCGTTCCGCCCTATGGAACCTGGCCCCGACAGGAACCTTGGGGAGCTGGGACACGGTCACGCCGCATTCCGGAGGCCCGCGGGATTGCCTCCGCTGGAGGCCGCACCGCGGCCTGTGCGGCCCGGCTCCGCCGCGCCACCGGGTCCGGCGGCCGCAGGGCACGCGGGCTCGGAGGGACCCACGCAGGCCCGCGGGAGCGCGGACCCGGCCACGGCCGCCCCCTCCGCGCGCCCCTTTACCTTGCCGCGGCCGCCGCTGCCGGCGCACGCTGATGACGCACGCGAGCCCCACGCGCCTGCGCAGGGGTCTGCGCGGCGGCCATCTTTGCTCAGCGCAAAGAGCGGCGGCCATGTTTGGTGAGGGCAGCGCAGGGCTGTGCCGGCGCCGTGGGCCCGGCGGGGCTCTGCTCGGTTCTGCTCGGCTCGGCTCGGCCCGGCCCGGCCCGGCGGGGCTCTGCTCGGTTCTGCTCGGCTCGCCCGCTCCGCTGCGGGAGAGGCGGCTCTACCGCCCGATCCCCCGGCTGACAGGCAGCGGCGCGCACAGGCGCTCCTGTCCGTGCGCCTCAGATGGCGTTTCCCGCCCCGGCCTGGGCCCGCGCGTGCGCCCTGCTCGTCACTGCATGTCCCTGACCGCTTGGGCCCCGCTGTGTCCTCAGGACTAGGGGCCTTCTCCCCTCCTCCATGGGCCGCTATGACCCGTGGGACACCCATCTCCTGTGGGCTCTCCATGTGTGGTGGGGTTCTGCTGTGTCCCCTTCTCCCTTGGAGCTTCCTTCTCCCCCTGTGCCCCTCACTATGGGCTCCCCCAGGGGGCTCCTCTTTTTCCACAAGCTTCCCGCTTCCTGTGGGACTCCCCTCACCCCCATTTTAATCCATTATTTTAATGCCAGAGGTGCAGCGAATCGTATTCCACCTTGTCCGAGGTTCTTCCCAGGCAAATGGAGACATTCCCCTTCCTAATCCCAAACCAGGCACAGCCCCTGCTGCCGCTGGATCCTCCCTTTCTCGGGCAAACACCATCCGGATCGTGTGAGTTATAAAACTACCAGCAGAGAACAAAGAGTTCCTGTCTGCTGCTCCACCACACGCGTCAATAGCAGTATGTCATTGTCCTGGTTTAGGGCAAATTTGGGAGGAAACCTCTGAACTGGGTCCCTCCAGGAAACAGATTCAAGAATTCCCTTCCCTGACTAGTTTGGGGAAATATTTCCTTGGAGAGAAGTGGAAAAAACCTGTTTATTTAACAGGCAAAGCACTTCCCAGCACAAAAATGAACAATACTAAACAGCAGAACCTCTCGCCGCTCCGAAGAGATGACAAATTCAGAAGAGTCCCTTTCGTGGGTCACAGCCTGGCTCACTCAGGCTGTTCTCAATCCCTCTGTGGGTCACAGCCCGGCTTAGTCTGCTCTCAGTCCCTCTGGTGCTGGGAAATGTCACAGCCCAGGCCAGGCCTGGTGGGCCACAGGTGTGAGCTCCCGGTGCTTGGTGCTCTTCTGCATTTTTAGTCCAGAGCAGGTTCAAACAATTCCAAGAAAAAGGAAGAAAACGCAGTCCAGGGAGCTTCTCTGCCTCAGCTAGCCAGAAACTAACCAAGAGCAAAGGAGACCTCTCTCCTTCTGTCCACTGCAGGCAGCACAGTATGTGAGGGAGCAAGTGCAGTCTCTGATAAAAACTGCACCTCTCCTCTCCCCCTTCACTCCTGGAACCAGTCTTAAAGCTGCAGAACTCAATATTCAACACCAACAGAGCAGATGATTTGGGATCCAAGCATCATAAAGTCACTGAAGACAGTAATTTACTGTCTGGCACGGGGATCTGAGCAGGGGCTGTCCAGGAGCTGCAGCAGCACTGCTGGGCTCAGAGCCTGTCAGTGGCTTGGAGCAGCACCTGTTGGGCAGTGGGCACTGTGGTATTTATATTTGTGGGAGTGGATCATAACCACAATGAGAGCTGAGCTATTAGATGCATGTGTGGACCAGCCGTGGGGGTTGGGTTCTTGTTTCAGGCAACAAGTGACAGGACAAGATGAAATGGCCTCAGGTTGCAGAAAAGCAGGTTTAGATTGAATGTTGGGGGGTATTTCTTCATGGAAGGGGTGATCAGGCACTGGCTGCCCATGGCATTGGTGAAGTCATCAGCCCTGAAAGTGTTCAAAAATGGAGTGGATGTGGCACTTGGGGATATGGGTTAGTGGTGGCCGTGGCAGTGATGGGGAATCAGTAGCTGGGATCAATGATTTTAGAGGGCTTTTCCAATCTCAATGAATCTGCAATTCTATAATTCTGCTGTGGTACAACCAGTGAGCAACTATCACCTGCAGGACCATCATCTGGGAGTTCCCAGACCCTCTTCTGCCAGGGTGGTGGGTGTGGAGGGAGGCAGGAGGGATGGGCAAGGGTTCTGGATGAATTTTAGGGGTCCATCTGCCTACGTTAGTCCATGAATGGGCAAAAGATACAAAGACAAGCTCCTCAGAGCACCCAGATCTTCACCAGCAGCTCTGTGTGTCCCAGTGGAGAGGAGGCTGTATGTGCCTTCAGGTGGGAACCATATTCCCCCGTGGCCTCTTCCCTGCAGCTTCCCAAAGGCATTTCAATGACCCCAGAGTGGTGGCAGGGGACAGAAATGGTGAGTCATACCCCAGAATTGCCAGGCTCAGCTGCTGATTATGTTCAGTGAAGGTTGGGGATTGTTCAGGGTTTTTTCTTTAGATGTTTTCTGGATTTAGAGATTTTGAGGCCTGTATGTCAGTGTGGTTTTGGTGTGGGTTGTTTTTTTTTCTGTAATGGAGAGACTCCTTGCTTAAAAAAGAACCTCACATGCTCACTGAAGTTGTCACATCTTTATTCCTGGGAAGGTCTGGGAGCACAAAGACTGCTGCCTGGGATGAGGCTCATGGCAGCCTGTCAGACATGGGGGTCACAGTCCACATAAGCAGTGCCTCCCATCGACTTCAGCAAACAACAATGACCCCACAGCACACACAGTACACAACTACCAACTCCTCCATCTGTTATTTTTCTTTTTTTTCACCCTCTTTTAATTGCTGGTGATCACTCCCAAGCTTTGCTCCAGGCTCAGTGGATGTGATTCATCTCAGCTGCTGTGAAGATGGAATGGGAATGTTCAGCGCTGCTGTCCGCTGCCTTGGTGTGACATAGGCTGCTCATGAAATCTTGTGTTGCTGGCATTGTTGGGCCGTGTATCCTTTAGGATTGCATCATCCTAAACCTGACAAACAGGCACTTCATCCATACAAGCTCATTCTTCTTTCTCCTTCTTTATGGAAAGTTGGCAGGCTCCCAACCTGTTTCCATAGGAATGGGCTGGGAGACCAGGAGACCTCCAGCTGCTGAAGTCCCAGCATTAACACAGCCATGGCATCTGCCTGCCCATGACAGAAGCTCCTGCAGCCTCTGGAGGTTGCAGTTATGGGAAAACAAATCAATCTGTGGTGGAGATAAGGAGCTGATAACCAGCTTACCTGAGGCTGCCCAGCTGATTTTGGTGGAGGGTGGAGAAAGCTCCATTTCTTGCTCTTGGATGCTGGGCCTCATCCTGCTCCCCTGCCTCTTTGGGGGCTGCCCCAAGCCTCCCACTTTCCCCAGGCTGAGCAGAGGCTTCCCCGCAGGATGGCAGCATTCACTAAACCTCCAGTGTCAACTGGAGATGCCTCAGGTGTCTGCTTTGATTTGCTTCCCTCTTATGAAATGAAAAGAGAGGAAATAAATTGTGGCACAGCTCCCCCGCCTGACTCTTTGCTTGGATGCCAGTGCTCAGCTCAGGCTATTGTTCTGCAGAGTTTCATTTTAAACTCCTTTATTAGACACTCTAAAATATCACTTCCTTGCTCTTGCAGACAGCCTGTTCCTACATGAGAGATTTGCACTTCTCAGTCAGCTGATAGTGGTTTCTGAGGGAAGGCAGCCCTGGGAGTGTTGGTTTATCACCTGCCCTGCTGGTATTTGATCCCCTCTGCCCCAGGGCCAAGCTATGCTCTCACATTACTGGTAAGAGCTGCAATTAGGGTTTGGCCTCCTTGCAGAAGCGCCCATCAAACACTCCAGGCTCCTCATATGTGAAATGAGTACCTGGTTCCCACGTCCTTCCAAGTGTTGCACTTTCTCCAGTCTGGCTGCAGCTGGGAACTGACTTGGAAAACCTTCATAACTCCAGAGCATCAGTTCCCCTGGAAAGGAAAAAATGCTTTGTTTTCTTCCAGTGGACTTTTTTGGTAGCTATAAACATGGAGCAGGTAATGCATGGGAGACACTGCCCCACTCTGAGCCTGCAGCCTTGGTATGGGCACCAGAGCAAGGAGCTGCTTCCCAGAAAGGGACTTTTCCCCCTGCTTTGTCTCTGCTGCTCCCAACAGACAGGTTCCCAGCTGGGCAAGCAGCAGAGCTACCCAGGGAATTGCACGAGCTTTTGCCTTGCTGCTCAGCGAAGGAGTGAACCTGAGCTTTGGTACAACCCCAGCAGCTGCCATGTCTGTGCTCTCAAGACATCAAGCAGGGATTGCTCATCTTGAGAGCTCCTAGTGAGGATCAGAGGGGAAGGGGCACTCCTGGCAGCTCTGTCTCTGTGATACTCATCCCCCTCAGGCAGCAGTGTGCTCCAGGGGTGGACAGTATGCTCCCATGGCTCAAAGCTGCAGTGGAGCCCAGCAGTGAAAGGCAGGTAGGCCTGGCACATCTACAGCAGAAGGAGCCAGCACAGTAACTCCCACGGCAGCTGCAGTGGTGGGAAGCAGCACAGTTTTATTCTGTCTGGTACAAAAGGTACCCTTGAAAAATGCAGAAGGCAGCCTGTGGCTCAGCCACCTGTATGGCAGGACAAGCTATGTGAGCACAGCCTTCACTTTGAGTCCTTGGATGCTCAGGGGCTCTTTTCATGTGGTTTTAGAGCCATCACAATGTGTGTGGCCAAATCTCCTCTCCCAAGGAGTTGGCTCCTGGGGCTCCTCCCTCCCCAGTGTCACGATGGCCAGGGGCTCCTTCAGCTTGGAAAGGAGTTGTGGCAAGACTGGCCGCTCCAATCATGTTTCAGATGTCAGTGCCTCTTTTGGCAGAGGCTGCTCAGCCTCCCCCTCACCAAGGTGTTGACTCAGGTGATGGCCAGAGCATTGCTGCAGGTCAGATGGGGACCCTAGACAGACTGTGAGCCACCTAGCTTGTTCTTGGAGGGGGACTAGCTAGGAGAAGGGGGTACCTTTCACTGCTCTTAGCACATCTGATGCAGTGGTTTCCAGAGAGTCAATCAGCTGAAATAATAAATCCTTCCTAAATCCAGAATTCAAAGATCTTCCTAGTACATGCCAGCTGACATGACATTAATACTTCCTTCTGTGACCATTATATCACCATCCAAGCCCGGGCTCCCCTTTTTGCCCTTTCATGTTTAATATTAAATCTGATTTATCTGCAAGAGGGTTTTGTCATGTGCTCAGAAAAATCGAAGGGATTTCACAATCCATCCCTGAGGCAGAGCCATGGGTGGGAAAAGCATTGACCTGAGGAGAAAAGCACTGACCTGAGGGTAAAAGCACCACATGCACCCTGGACAGAGCTCTCCACCATTACTCTCTCTTGCCACTTATCACCACTCCAGAGCTTGATTTTTACCTGTGTTGCTTGAGGTACTTGCTGACCCCCCAGTTTTTCTTGAAGCTCAGTGCTCAACAAACTCCAGGGGCTGCCCACAGCAGCAGCCACTGCTCTTCATTCCTTGATTTATGTGCTATTGAGCACAGAGAGATTCTAATGCACAATCTCACAGGGAAAACCCTGGTGCAGCTGGGTCTCCAAACGACTTCCTTGTATGTAGGACTCCTTTGTGCCTCCCATGAGATCCCATTACACCTCTTTCACTGCTTTTTCTTTAATTGCTGCAGATCTATTTTTTTTTTTTCATGCAGCACAAACTGACTGCTGATGGAATCAGTGCCATGTGCTGATGGAGACACAGGAGGGTTGGCTGGAGGGAGTAAAGGATGAGAGAGGAGATGCCAGTTGCAGATCATAGGGACATGTACAGCATTGTAATTGGTTGGCTTGCACAGATTTCCTCCCAAACAGCATTTTTTAATCTAAAAGAAAGCAAGTCTTGCTTCATTCATGGCTTCCCTGGAGGCAGCAGCAGCACATTAAGGAAAAAAGAGAAGGAGGAGGAAAAAATAGTCAGAAGCACCAGGTGGCTGAATATCTTGCAGCCTAATTGATTCCTCTTTAATTAGAACAAAACCTGTTGCACTCAACCAGCATTCAGTGCCAGCTTTGGAGAAAGCAGCATCCTCCCTGGCCCTGTACCAGCACAGCTTGGCATGGAGGGAGGAGAGGAACCTCACAGAACCATGCAAAGCTGACGGTGCCTCCTCAACACCTGGGAATCAGGGCAAACTCCAGCTCCTACAACTTTCTTCAAGGCAGCAAGAGCAGGATGAAGGAGAGCCAAGCATGTCACTGTCTGTTGCACACTGAGCTGCAGCAAGGGACTTGGCTGGGATTAACTGGGGTAACTGAGACTTCACAGGGATTTCTGTGCCTGTGCCTGACCTCACCTGGGAGCTGCTCACTGCTTCTCCCACAAATCCAGTTATTTTTAAAATGGGAAAGAGCTCAGCTGCATTTGTAGAGAAATGACTTCTCTGCTTTTTGCCTCTTCAGTTTTGAACAGATGCCCAAAACCTTGCATGGACTGGGGACTCCCCATCTGCAGGGCTCTGGCTAGCCCTGAGGCCCCAACATGGAGCTGCTGGAGAGATTCCAGAGGGAGCCACGAAGATACTGCCATGGCTGCAGCACCTCTGCAGTGGAGATGGGCTGGGAGTTCAGCCTGGAGAATAGAAGGTTCTAAGGAGACCTTCGAGCCCCCTCCAGTGCCTAAAGGATCTCCAGGAGAGTTGGAAAGGGCCTTTGGTCAAAGGTCTGGAGGTACAGGACAAGGGGAAGTGGTTTCCCACTGCCAGAAGGCAGAGTTAAATGGGATACAGGGGGGGAATTCTTCCCTATGATGGTGATGAGGCCCTGGCAGAGCTGCCCAGAGAAGCTGTGGCTGCCCCATCCCTGGAAGTGTCCAAGGCCAGGCTGGACAGAGCTTGGAGCAGCCTGGGATAGTGGAAGGTGTCCCTGCCCATGGCAGGGGGTGGGACAAGGTGAGCTTTAAGGTCTCTCCCAACTCAAACCAGTCTGTGATTTCATGAAAATAGGCTCTGCACTCACTGGTACAGGTTAGGTGGCAATGTCAAACCTCATCCCCTGCAGCACCTGGTCACATCTCAAGTGCTTTTGGCAATACCACTTTATGGTTTTAATTCTTTGGTCCTTGTGACGTGCAAGGGCTTCCCCTGGTGCAGGGTGGCTGTGGGGGCTCTCCTGTCCTCCCACAGCTTCTCCCCAGCAGACCCAGGAGTTGGACCCCCACTCCTGGTCCTGGGCTGCTAGCTCTATTGAAATATCATAATGGATGAAGTGACAACTTGTCTGCAGGTTTTGTAGCAGAGCCCCCACCACCAGCTGGCTTGTGATGGCTGCTGTTGTTCCAGCACAGTGCCTGCTCCCCAGCAGAATCCCCCAAAATAATCTTTAAAGTAGCAAAGTATCATTTTCCAGCCCGTCCCTCCTGAAAAACCTTTCTTATGGTGCAAGCACCAGGCCAGCAGCCTCTGGGAGACTGAGATGACTTCTTCCATCCATCAAACACGTAAAGGGACACAAATGCTATTCACACTAGCCTTGCCTCTCATCAGGCAGCTCATCCTTCGTGGATGCTCCCAGAAATTACAGGGAAAGAAAAGGAAGCTGATATGCAAACACTCAGAAGGTAAAAAGCATCCTGGCAGCCCTTGCATACAGCCCCAACCTTGCAGAAGTGTCACTGTCACTGTCCAGCAGTTAACTAATCCCATTGGAATGGCCTGTAGCAGGAGCTGGGGCATCCCTCTCTGGGTTTGGGAGGGCTCAGGAGCTGTTTTTGTGGTGCCAAGCTGTTTGGCTGACATTGCCCACAATCTGGCCTGCAGACCTCACGCCGCTGTGCTGATAATTCACAGTAATGAATGAGCCCGTTGGTGCCAGGAGTGCCAAGGCTGGATAGATAAATTAGCAGCAGAGCAACCTCAATTTTACCTTGGAAAAGGAACACATTCAAGATGGAAATAGCTACAGGACAGGTCCCCACCTCATTTTATCTCTGCAGCAAGTGCAGGAGAGGGTTTCCTGAACGTTTTTCTTCCTGAGTTCAAGAGCTGGGGGCCAGGTCTGGGTTGCCCAGCTGGAAGTCACATCTCGTCTTCACTCACCACCCACCCCATCCCCTTGGAAGCAAAAGCTTCTCTGCAGGGAGTGAGACTCCCAGCTCCTGACTGGGGAAATGCCAGCATTTAGAGGCTGTAGCTCAGCGCCAGAGCAGTTGCCTGCCTGCAGAGGCAAAGCCTGATCCAAAGCCCCTGTTCCCTGCCTGCCCCTCCCTCGCCCCCAGGAGTTTCCTCCCACATCCTGCTCGCTCCCAGCAGGCAGATGCTGATTCAAACCTGTGCCCTGTGGAGCTGGTTGCTTGGGGTTTTCCTCTACCTTCTGGAAGGCCAGTAGTTCCCCACAGTTTATAAAAGTTATATCTGTAAGGAACTGTTTAGCAAAACAATAGCTTTTTTTTTTTTTTTCTTCCCCCCCTTTTTTCCCCCCTCTTTTCTTCGGTAGTGCACTTCCTCTCCTGTCACTGCACATTCCAGTGCTGATGCAGGCACATCACACTGGGCTGGGTAAAGATGCCCAGACCTTCACACCAACAGCATCCTCCTCCTCCTCCCTCTCACTGCTGGCACAGGGAAAGCAAAGGGCAGACACAGAGAGGTGGAGATCCATGCTATGTCCATTATTACCTTTCTCTTTGGAGAAACTTTAATCCTGAGCCATTAATAAAAACAGATTTAATGCTGCACACAAAGATTAACATGTTTTGCCTTAGCTTCATGGGCAGTATCAGAACTACAGCTGCCTTTGTATGGCACTAAGCCATTAATCCTGGAAATGAAGCTCCAAGGGTTTAATCACCTATCAGAGAGACCCCTGGACTCTGATAGAGAGTATTTTTAGGATATTTTAGAATTAATATTTTTAGGATTAAGAGGTATTAGCTCAAAACTAAAAAAGCCCAATCTATTGATTCATCACAATGAATCTACTGCACATCACCTTCCTCTTCCTCCTTCTCTGCTGGCCCCACAACACCATGTTTAGCTAGGGGAGTTGCTTCTGTTGGCATCCTCCTAGCCTGCAAATAAGGTTGGAATTTAGGGCACCAGTCCCTCAGCCTGCAATCTTCAGAGTGAGCTGAAGCCAGCAGTGCCCCATTGCCAGGCTCTGAGCAAGGCTCAGAGTGGTGCTCAATGGGAAAGGATCCAGCTTCCCCTTATCTCAATCAATGCATTCACTTTGGGAGTGTTATTTGTGTGCCCTTTGCACCCAAGACAACTTTTATCCTTGGTTTTTTAAAGGTGAGTGATGAACTGCAGGGAGCAGCCCAGCTTTGATGTTTGAGCAGAGTTGAATGAGCATGGAGAGCCTCAGTGCAGAGCCAGAGGAAAGAGCATCTGCCATGCCATCAACCTCCTACACTCCTTTCTTGAGCCACAGCCCATGTTCTTACATGGGAACCAAAAATCCTTTTTGAGAGCAGGTGTCTGGAAATCCCCTCATTGCTCCCATAAAACAAGGCATCAGGGGGTGCCCCCTGGTTTTACAAAGTGCCCAGCAGCTCCTGGCATGAGGGCTCCAGAGATGTGACCACAGCCTCAGCTTCCCTCTGCACAAGGGAACAGGAGTGTGTCCCCTTCACTGGGGTCTTCCCAAACTGTGCAGGTGGATCCTGAGAAGCACAAAGCTGCTTCCCAGGGATGAGCAGGACAGCTCAGCACTGCTGAGGGGAATGACTGCACCCAGCACAACCCTCATGGCACCAAATTTCACTTTGGCAAGGGGTCCCTGTGTCAGGACATCCAACATCACTCCACAGCTGGCCCCAGTGGCAGAAAGAAAAGAGCTCTCACAGCTTGCAGAACAGAGGGTCTGAGGCACTGAGAGATGTACGTATAGATCATATATTTGTGTGTGTAACTCTGCACAGAGAGCTGCATCCTTACACACCCGCACAGGTAAATACTTCTAGATACTGACCTCTTCAGATTAAAGTCCAAGGCACTTTTTACAGTGAACAGGTTAAAGCCATAGTTTAAAACATGCCTGTTTCTGGGTACAGCTCGGGTTTATGGCAATGCTGTGGGGACGGGCTGTTGTCAGATGGGCCAGTCCCCACTTTTGTCCTCCAGCTGAGAGACTGGCCCTGAAGGAGGAATGTGAGCCCGGGACTGGATCCTGACCACAGAGACATGCAAGCAGCTCCCGCTGGCGGCTGCATCGGCCGCGCCGAGACCCCAGCGGGGGGAAGAACACTTTGGGCGGAAGAAGGAGCAGAGCTGGGTGCACCAGGGCCCTCAGGCAAGAGCACCCACTGGGCAGGTGCTTCTGGAGCCCTGCCTGGTGCCTCATGGCGCTCTGAGGTGGCTCGTCCCATAGGGAAATAACTAATGCCACGGAGAAGCTTTTTCTCTCTCCTGCAAAAGCCCCTCTCTACAACCTCAAACCCTTTGGATGCCTTTTAGGAGGGAGCTTGGAGTTAGGTGAGAAGAAGCTAAGACCAGTCCAGAGCCTGGCAGCAGAATCTTACCAAACTGCTGAGCAATCACCACCATCGCCCCCCACCAAACATACCTGGTGGCCATGGCACAGGGCTCTGAGCTGCCTGGGAGATGCTGGGCAGGAGAAGCCCAAGGGAGAGTGGTGCAGAGGACCAGGAATGCCCTGGCAGCCCCAGACCTAGCTGGCAGCAGCAGAGGCTCAGCCCTGGCCTCTTAGAAGAACCAGCTTCTTTCCTCCACCAGAGCTGGTTTTTGCAGGGAGATTTCAGGTCTGGGGTCCAGCAAGGAGCATCCAGATCTCGTGGCAGCTCATTGCTGCTAGGGCTCTGCTGGGTTGGACTGGCCTGGAAGGGTGAGACCAGCACAGCTCTGACAGTGGTAACAGTGTCACAGCATGGCAGTGACTGCAGCTCCGATCAGGAAAGGCCAGTGTGGGAACTTTTAGACTTTCTGGACAAAAGCAAGAATTGGTCCCATAGGTGCTGCTCATTCCCGGACATGTCATGCTCTGTGAAGACTGGCCAGGACAAAGTGTGGGTGCCAAAGAGCAGTTTAAGACTTGTGATCCAGTAGGGATCAGGTCCAGCAGCTCAGTGGCTGCAGATAAGGTAGTGATGCTCTCTGGGGCTCAAGGAGTCCATAGAATCACAGAATCATGGAATCTCAGAGTAGCTCAGGTTGGAAGGGATTTAAAGCTCATCTCATTCCACCCCGTGCCATGGGCTGGGACACCTTCCACTAGTCCAGGTTGCTCCAAGCCCCATCTAACCTGGCCTTGAACACCTCCAGGGATGGGGCAGACACAACTCTGGGCAGCCTGTTCCCAGCTGGAAGGCTGAGACAAAGCAGTCCCTGCAACCTTGTCTCATTTCTCTTTCATGCTCAGGGTTTTGTCCTCCTGTGCCATCATTCTCTGAGGTTAAGCAAAAGCTGCAGCTCCTCAGGGCAGGGTGTGAAATGTGAACTGGACCTGTCCCAGTCTCTTATCCCAAGTAATAAGTGAAAGGACAAGAGAAAATGCCTGAAAGTTCTACCAGAGGAGACTTAGGTTGGATATTGGGAAAATTTCTTGCATCTAAGTGTGGTCAGGCTCTGGTACAGCCTGCCCAGGACAGTAGTGGAGTCCCCATCCCTGGAGGAATTTAGAAGATTTGTGTATATGGCACTCAGGCACATGGGTTAGCGGTGGGCTTGGTGATGCTGGCTTAACAGTTAGACTTGATGTTCTTAGAAGACTTTTCCAACCTTAACGATTCCATAATTCTATGAAAATGTGCTCTGCACCACTGCTTTCTCAAAAGCCTCTGTCCTGGAGGAAAAGGGGAAGTTTGACTCTTGCAGAGCCCAGGGAGCAGAGTCCCTCCTTCTGCTGGAGGAGACAATCTGGGGGGCATGGCTTTCCAGAACCTGGGAAAAAGGGGGAGTCTGACCTTTCTCTAGGGATAAGCAAAGCTCTGGGACCATTGGGCAACACACAGATCCAGAGCTGCTAGAGGTCAGCTTCCAAGTAATGGGAATGAGTACAAGGGAGGTAAAGGATAACGACTGGGGTTCTGCACCTCTCCCTGCCTGCCTGTCTCCCATCCTCATTGACAGTAGTAGCTGTACTCAGAAACAGACATTTTTGGCAGCAGCCTGGCGTTGCTGCCTGCTAACAACCGTGTTGGGTACAAAACCATAATTGAAATTACCATAACCATCATAATATAGCAATATATTTCATAGTTAAAATAAACTATTATGCTTTCCCCTATCATTAAAAAAGAAGCGAGCAGTACAGAGGCAAGATGCAAACCCAGGTCTAAGCTCCTTAAGTCTGGCCAGAAACATCCATGAGTTTGCAGAGAGACCGTGGAATTTTTCTGGTGTTTCTAGGAAAGTTCCTTGCAGGTGGCGCAGGAAGGAGAGTCGTGAAGCAAAAAAAGCCCCCAAGACTGTGCCAAAAATGGGGCTGTCTGGGTTAGGTGGGTCCTGGAGGGGCGTTGGGGATTGGCCTCATTGGACTGTGGGATCAGATGCTTCACAGCTGCAGGAGTTCGGCATCTCTGCGATTTTCCTCTTCTGCTGTTCCCCCTCCTTGGTTGGTGATCTCGTCTCTTCCCTCTGTTTGTCCCAATGTCCCTTAGGGTATCCAAAGTGATCATCTCAGGTGTGTGGACAGGACTGGCTGAGGAGCATTTACTGGAGTTGTTTACTGGGGCTGTGCCAGCCCAGGCTGCTGGTGACCAAGAGCTGCCATCAGGGCTGGGGGCTCCACACCATTCCTGCCCTCACTGTGGCTTTGGGCCAGCTCTGTGGTCCTGGCAGAGGGGCTGGAGGGGAGCTTGGTCCTGGTGCTGGCCACGGTGGAGTCCAGTGCCAGGAGTAATGGATCAGGGCTACTGGCAGCAGTGTTGAAGAACTGGCAGGGGTGTGGGTGAAGGGGTGGGATAGAGGCTTTGGGGATGGGGACTCAGGGTTGTGGAATGGGGGGTGCAGGGGTGGGATAGAGGTGTGGGCGTGTGTGGGATGCAGGATGCAAGGTGCAAGGCATAGGGTGCAGACCCTGGCCTGCCAGGTCCCAGGCAGAAGGGCTGTTGCAGTGCAGGTTGTGCTGAGGTGAGGCCAGGGGAGGGAGGTTGTGGGGTGCACAGGGCTCCACTGCCCCAGCCCTGTCGAAATCCCACTGCAGCAGTAGCTGCTCTGGCCCAGAACAAGGGTCTCTTGCTCCTCTTGCAATCCCAACACTCCCACTGTGATCCTCACCACCTCCAGCCTTGGGGCCTGTGAGCTGACAGCACCTGCTCTTGTCTCACTTGGTTGGATTTTCCAGACTTGGTCATGAGCCTGGCAGGGAGGTTCCTGGATTCCTGCTGGCAATATTGATCTTTAAGAATCAATACTTCCTCTGGCTCTCTGATGCCCCAGGACACGTCTTTGCACCTTGCCCCATGCACAGCACCATTCCATGGGCAGTTTGCTCCTATCTGAGGCCCAGAAAGCATTTTTCTCCACTAGCTGCCTGCAGGCCAGGGAAAATGCTGCATTTCAGGCTCTTTCTCAGAATTTCTAATATATTCTCCATTGTTATGCTGGGAACCTCCTGACAGAGACGAGCAGGAGCTTCTTCTGGGCAAGAAGGACAGGGGGGCACCCACAGACATACAGGGAGCAGCAGCTGGGCTGAGAATAGATCATGGGGGTCTTCCAAGGCAGCAGTGAATTCCCAGCCATCCATGGGATATCAATGACACTAATTACAAGTGCTTGGAAGAAAAGCTCATTCCCAGAAGCCGTGTATCTCCCACTGGCCAGGGACCAGTAGCAATGGGCATGTGCCTTCTGAAGGCAACAGGGATGACCATGTTTGGTCCCCTGCTACCAACACATCTGCAGAACAGGGATCTCATTTTGCAGCACTCCTGCTATTGCCTCACAGCCTTCTTCCTCCTCCTCCTAGGGCCAGCATGGGGGCAGTACTCACTAACTACTGCTTTTTTTCTATGTAACGCCAGCTGCAGGACACAAGTAGAGAAAACCACCTCACACCACTGGCAGCAAAGAAATTCTTCAGCATTGGGGTTGTAGGGGTGGTGGTGTGTCTGCCCCTACGTGCGCACAAAATCCAGCATTATTTATGGAAGGGAAAAAGTTACAGAGGAGAGCGTTGCAGGCTGAGTATACCTGGAGTAACACAGTGACTGATTACAATTACTGACACTGCTGGGTGAGGTGTAATTAATATTGCAGAGTAATTACATAGTTACTTCATCTGTTTAAAAATATATAAGTGTTCTCTGCTGAGTTTTCATGGAAAGCAGCAAACACCAACCCCAAAATCGGAGCCTGGCGCAGCTCCATGCAAGGATCCAGGAAAGCCAGAACACGACACTGGGGAAGAACTCAGGAGGAAAAAGGGAGAAATGGTGAAAGCAAAACAGAAAGTGTCTGGTTCCAGAAGCAGCCAAGTGATGCCAAGGGTACCTCAGGAAGCTGAACACCAGCAGAAAAGTGTAATGGAGTCTGAGGTGCTGCACTTTGGCAGGCATGGGCAGCAGTGCCATTGCTGAGACGGTGCCAGAGAGTGCTGCTGCCCTCCACCAAACCCAGCAGAAGTGGCATGAAGGCGATGGGCTTTGTTTTAAACAGATGAAGCACCTGCCCCTGCTACCACATCACTTGCCAGCGAGCTCCTGCTTGATCCTGGTGCCAACTGGGCTCAAGCACGGATGTTCCCAGCACAAGTGGAGACGGTTGCAGCTGATGGGGTGTTCATCCAGCACTTCTGAGACTGCTGCAAAGGGCCCACTGGCTTTGCAAAATGCTGGGAGGCTCCCAGCAGGCAGTGATGTGAGCACCTGGAGACCCCCGCAGCGGCCGGGCTGGCCTGCCAGCCCCACGGGCTGGGGGCAGCCCTGCGTGGCCCTGCACGCTGTAGGCACTGCTTTCCTGGCTCTGGCACGCGCCTCCAGGCAGGATATGACACTAAGGACCAGAAAGAAGAAGTGTCCATTGTTCTTCTCTGGGTAGAAAACATTCACAGCTCCAGAGAGCTCCCCAGGAAGGTTACAGCCAGACATTGTCACCCAGCTGTCAGCGTGAGGGGGCTGTCCTGTGGATCCTGGCAAGGAGATGGGATGGAGCATCGGCAGCGCCAGCCAGAGCCTGCATAACGAGCCCCCCACACTGGCATCTGCCTGGCGAGGTTTGGCAATCATGAGAGGGGCGGGGGGCGAGGGGAGTGCCCCAGGCAGAAAAGCTCTCCCTCCGGTGTCTCCGTTGCTTCAGTGCTTCTGACTTGGTGTTTTGTTTCGTTTCGTTTCGTTTTGCTTTGTTTTCAAATGTGAAGACCTGAGATTGAGCGTGGGTTTTCCGTCTCTCACCGGACGCCGCGGCACAGGCTGGCCCGAGGCATCACCTTCTGTCCCCTTCCTTCACCACGTGTAGAGGCACCTGAACGGGGATGCAATTCCCGATACCAAGGCGTTGGCAAAGCTCCGAGCGTTGCTCGGCACTGCTGGTCCCACTGGCTCCAGCTGAAGGGTCCTGCAGCGGCCCAAGGACCAGAAGAAAGTTCACAGAGACCTCGTGATCTGTGTGGAAATGCTTCCCCTGTCCACGCTGGGGCTGAGGGGCTGCGTTTTAGCAGCTGCTTGAGCTCGTGTAAGGGGTGGGGAAGGAGGTGGAGCTGACCCCGATGGGGCTCTCAGACAGAGGTGTTTGGGGGGTGCCCACTGGCACAGCAACCCCCCGCGCCTCCAGGACAGCGGCGAGCAGGCGCTGCTGCTGCTGGCGCAGCATGTCGGCCATCAGCAGCGGCAGCGAGTTGAAGCTGGCGCTCAGCTGCTCCAGCTTGGATTCCAGGCCACTGATCTGCTTTTCCAGGTCCTCACTGCGGTCATTTAGCTCTGTGATGAGGTCGTACATCACGTTCTGCATCTGGGGAGGGGACACAGGGGACAGTGGTGGGGTTAGTACCATGGCTGGAGGGGTTAGTGCCACTGCCACTAGCAGAGCTCACCCCTTTACCCCTTTCTGCCCTGAGAGCTGCCCCATCTTAGCCCACCCCAGGTTCTCCAGGGGTTCTGTGACTGCAGTTTGGCTCATCCCTGGCCATCAAAGCAAGGAAACTCTGCTGGGCCTGTGCTGCTGAGCAGTGGTATCCCTTGCAGAAAGGGTTGCAGGGAACCCCTGGCTCGTGCATGTGTTTCTCCTCCTGCTTTGCAAGGGCAGCCATCCCACAGCAGCTATTCCTTGCTGACATTTACTGAGCTGGAGCATTCTGCGGTCAGCCAAGTCTGCTTTAGTTTTTCCAAGGGAAGAAAAACACTCAGTCTGGCCAAGCCACAGGATCCCCAAGGGACTTGCCTTTGAGAGGTCGACAAGGGTGTTGGCTTGGTCACTCAGCTTCCTCTGCTCCATCTTCACACTCCGTAACCTGGGGAGAAGGAAAGAGCACATGGCTGTACTCCCTCTCCTCTTTCAAACAGCATCTGGAGACCTGCCTGCATCCTGGGCAATGGAAACTGTCCCCATGCCCCTGCCAGGAACAGGATCCTGGTTCATCCGGAGCTCAGTCTGCCCCCAGCCCACTGCACAGCCTCTTACTGGTGGATGGCTTGTAGGAACTTCCTCTGGTGCTTTCTGACTTTAGCATGGTCGATCTTCTTCAACAGCTTGGTGTGCTTGTAGATAAGCCACGTTTCCCGCAGGACATTGGCTGCTGCATTCTTGATCTGGAAAGGAAGAGTGGCTGCAGGTCACCAGCCATGTGAGATTTCACAGAGACACTGCTCTGGCTCTGCCATGAGCCAGTGTTGCAAGAGCACTTGACCTGCCTCAGCTGGAGTGAGGGCTCAGCTTTGCACCCACACGGTCTCTGGGCTGATGCAAGGGACGATGAGCAGTGCAAGCAGGAGTGAGAGAAGGCAGAGCTCTTGGCCCTTGGTGCACTCACATCCCAGCCCTACTCTGCACTCATGCTCCAGCACTCGGCTCTTTGCCTACACACAAAGTTGTACCATAAGCCTCAAGAAAAAAATCCCAAAGTTTTTCTTGATTCCTGCACCCATCTGCCAATCCTGGCAGGTCCCAGTTGAGCTGCCAGCACTGGGACATGACTTCTGCAGACTCTCCAGCTAAACCACAGCTCATTCCTCATTCCAGGAGGAACTGGCTGCTGCCTGCCTGGCACGGAGCCTGCAGATCCATATCAATGGCCAGTGCAGCAGGGCTGACCAGCTGTTTTACTTTCCCAGCCTGGTCACACCAAGGTCCTGACTATTCCTGGAGTGTCAGGGCTCTGTCTGGGGCTCTGCTTTCTGGGGTGAAGTGGGTGCCCTGGTTGCATCCCACCACTAGCTGCCTTCCCAAGGGCTGCACTGATGCTCATTTTGCCACAATTCCCTCTGAAATATATTCTAGTGTGCAGAGCCCATTCTATGACCAACCAACCAAGCACTGTTGGTTTGCTGATGCTTTGCCATGATGAGACTGCTGAGACCAGCAAGCTCCTGCTGCTCCTGCATGCTACCAGGGATGTGACACCAGACTCTGGTGTGACAGGGTCATACCATGAACGCCCCACTGCTGGCTCTGGGTCCCTCCTCAGGGGAGGTGTGGTTCTTATCTGTGGTGGGCACTGAATCACCAAAACCCAGTTGTCTTCCTGACACCAAGAGAAGTGAGGTGATGCTCAGGAAAAGGACAGAGTATGCTCCCAGAGGGAGCATCACCTAGATCCTGGAACAGAGCTGGTGCTCTTTGTGCACAGCACTTGGACAACTTCCTCAGCACCTGCAGGACCCACATCCAAAGATTCCAACACCTTCCTCTCCTACTGTAGCCTCACCCAGAGATGCTGGCACCTTCTTCCACTGTGGTACCCACTCCCTCCTGCCATGGTAGCCCAAATCCCAAGCTCCTGGCACACAGCAATGCCCCCAACTCCTGCTGGCCCCCATGGCACCTTACCCGCTTTGTCAGTTGTGTGTCCATCATGAAGTTGTGGACGTGCTTCTCAGCTTTGGTGAGCTCCAGCTTCCTGGCCACCACAGCCACCACCAGTGCTGTGCATCCAGCGCCCTGTCCAGGGACATTAGTTGGGGAAACAGTTTGTCACCCTTTTGTGACACCAGCACACCCACCCTCAGCCTTGCAATCTGCAAATTAACTAAAGCTACATGTCCTCCCCATTATCCTAAAAAAAAGATATTACAGAGCCTGGGTGTCCTTGAGTGGCTGATGATGGGCTGTGTAACTAATGGGAGAGGCCAGGGCTGTTAACAAGGCCAGAGATCTGCCCTGTGCCAGTGCCCAGTGGGATGGGGAGCCCTCCACCCCCAGGAGATCTGGGGTGGGAGAGCAGTGGGGAAGCACCAGGCACCACGGGTGAGAACAGAGAAGGGGCCCTGAATCAAATTGCCATGCATGCCAACTGCACCAGCTGGGAACTCATTATCCTGGCAACTGGGGCCAGATCTGTGTGGCAGCCATCAGCTCATCTGTGCACATCTGTGCCAAGGTGTCCTTTCCAGGGCCTCCCTGCCCACTGCTGCTCATACCAGCTGGCTTGCTTCCCCCTAGTGCTCTGGCAGTGTGCTGTCAGCCCTGGAGCTCTCCTTAAGAGTCATTAATTAACCTGATACCCTGAATCCTTCAGCATCCCCAAAGGTCCTGCTGCACACTCCTGACTCCCACCACCTCTCCCTGATGGAGTGACTGCCCCTGGAGCTGACTGGGGAAGCCCAGCAAAGCCTCCAGCCCCAGTGGGCAGGGATGTCTCCATCCCCAGGGGTGGGGGGGGCTGTGCTGGGTGTGGAGGGACAATTTGACAGATGGTGTCACTTCAAAGTAACCACTGGTAGGGGAAGAGCTTTGGGAGCCTGCAGTGCTGGAATCCCCTCAGCTGAACCAGCAGCTTCTCCTCTGCTGGCAATTGCTGCATCACCCCCATCCACAGGGATTTTCTCCCTTGCTTGGCTCCCACCAATAATACCAGCCTTGCTGTGTCTGACCTTATCCAAGACAGATCAAAGATGTGAAGATAACATAGAATTAATACCTTTTGGGGGAGCCTCCCCAGCTGGTATTCATGGGGTGCCAGCTCAGTCTGCCCTAGCTGGGAGGAGGGATGGCCCCTCCCAGGGCCTGGAGCTGAGGTGGGCAGAGCTGGGGTGCTGATGGTTGGGGTGGATCTGTGGAGGAACCACGACCACAGGGCCCCCAGCTGCTCCTTCAGCAGCCCTGGCTGGAAAGTCCCACAAGCCAGGAGATCTCGTGGTGGCTCCTTGGGGCAGGTGTGCTGGAGGCCCTGGAGAATGGTGACCTTTTGGCCAGAAGGAAAGGAGCCCATGGCAAATGAGCAATGGAAGCCAGATGGTGTGGACCAGGACGGCCAAGGCATGCTAAGGTGTCTTTCTGCTCCCTGGGGACATCACTGACTCCACCAAAGGCCCTCCACCTTTACTAAATGTGGGTCCAAATCTACCCCAAATTCATCAGCTGAGATAACTCCATCAAATTCCAGGCTATGAGACCTCAGAGCTGAAGTCATTAGGTGTTGTACATGGACAAAACAGCTGAGAAACAGCTCAGGTCCCTGTAAAATCCAGTGTCACTGCTGCTGCAATGGAGACAGGCAGAGCCCACAGAATGCACAACCAGCTTGGCATGGCCCTTACCATGATGCCAGTGAGCAGGCAGACCCCCTTCCCACAGTAGGTGTGTGGGACCATGTCACCATAGCCAATGGAGAGGAAGGTGATGGAGATGAGCCACATGGCACCCAGGAAGTTGCTGGTCACATCCTGCTGGTCATGGTACCTGCCAAGGAGACATGGACATCAGTGTCACAGCAGGGGACAGGGATGGATGTGGCAGAAACAGGGGTACCTGGGCCCAGTGGCTCCCCCAGCACAGGCTCTGCTGGGGTACAGGATTAACAACACAGTAGGATGTGGCATAGTAGCAGTGGTTGCACAATTTCTGGCACCGGAAAACCCACATGGACAAAATGAGAGCAAAATCTCATTGGAAAGGGCTTCTGCTTTCAGTCAGACCTGTCACCACCTCCCAGTCCTGTTGTGTGTCCCCGGGGTCGTGCAGTGCTGCAGCGAGGATTGGCTGATGGCAGAGAGAGCTGTGGCTCTGCAAAGCCCCAGAACAGAGCAGCTCCCTTGGCATCCTCCCCTGCATCCATCCCACTGGTGCTGCAGCCTGGGCTGTGCTGCCCCAGAGGACAGTGCTGTCAGCAGAATTGCTGGGGATGGATCCTGTCGAGCCTCTGGCATGCACTTGGTTTTCAGGAACAGAGGAACAGCTCACGCACTCAAGACACAGCACATGTGGAGTGGCTGCAGCTTTGGGAATGCTGCAAATTTTCCAGGTCCCTGCTGAGATGTGAGGTCAATGACCACTCTGGCTGTCCCAGACATTGGCTGTGGCTCTTCCAGCAAACAAGCAACCAGGGGCCCCAGCTGCCTGCAGCTCCCCAGGGCTGGTGCAAGCCCAGCCAAGCCATGCAGGTATGTTTGCTGAGGGATGCAGGGCTGACTCCTGGCCAGCCTGCAGTGGGACTCAACCCTGAGTCGGCAGGGGCAGGCAGTGCCTTTACCCCTCTTTGAATAGGATGGCTGTTTTCCTGCCTCCCTGGCAGGCTTCTCCCAGCCTCTGCACAGAATCCAGAGAGGGAAAACAGATGGAGCTTTTGGCAATCCCAACTCCAAGAACATCACTTGCAGAGCAGTTGGGTTTTCTCCTCTTCTGAAATGTTTTTCCCTCAGCTGGAGTCTCAAATGAGGACCTGGTGCAGGAGAGAGCACCCTCAGCCATGGTGAGACTCACTCTGGGCAGGGCTGGCCAGGGGAGCTAGAGCTGGTAGCCACAGTGGCTCTCCCCAAAATTCCAGCACCAGCAGTGGGGCGTGCACACTTATCCCACCCAGTGTATTCTCCTGAGGAGAGCTGAGCCCACCTCATCCTGCAGGATGCAATGTCCTGAGGGGACACCCCAAGAGCATCATGCTGGGCAAGGGGGTTACAGCCATACTGGACAGA
This sequence comes from Alethe castanea, assembly GCA_024734035.1. NCBI lineage: Eukaryota > Metazoa > Chordata > Aves > Passeriformes > Muscicapidae > Alethe > Alethe castanea. The sequence continues at coordinate 90,947 of JANRGV010000061.1, read as the reverse complement.
GGGGCAATTTCTCTTCTGAGTAGCACTTTGAGCAAGAACTGATAAACCAGAGGGGCTGGCACACGCCATGGCTGGTGTGGGCAGAAAGAGGGGCCACCTGCTCACGCCAAGGACTGCCACAATCAGTCAGACACCAGCACTGCTTTCTGCTGTCCCCTTGTCTGCCTGCCCCCACTAAGGCCACAGCCACCCTCAGCACTGTGGCAGCTGTGAGCATCACCTCATTGCCATTGCCATTGCCACTGCCACTGCCATTGCCACTGCTATTGCCACGGCTATTGCCACTGCCACTGCCATTGCCATTGCCATTGCTACTGCCAGTGCCATTGCCATTGCCATTGCCAGTGCCATTGCCATTGCCACTGCCACAGCCATTGCCATTGCCACTGCTATTGCCACGGCTATTGCCACTGCTATTGCCACTGCCACGGCCATTGCTACTGCCATTGCCACTGCTATTGCCACTGCCACTGCCATTGCCATTGCCAGTGCCATTGCCATTGCCATTGCCATTGCCATTGCCACTGCCATTGCCAGTGCCACTGCCATTGCCACTGCCACTGCCATTGCCACTGCTATTGCCACTGCCATTGCCACTGCCACTGCCATTGCTACTGCCATTGCCACTGCTATTGCCACTGCTATAGCCACTGCCATTGCCACTGCCATAGCCACTGCCATTGCCACTGCCACGGCCATTGCTACTGCCATTGCCACTGCTATTGCCACTGCTACTGCCATTGCCATTGCCATTGCTACTGCCATTGCCACTGCCATTGCCATTGCCAGTGCCATTGCCAGTGCCATTGCCAGTGCCATTGCCATTGTCACAGCTATTGCCACTGCCATTGCTACTGCCATTGCCATTGTCACAGCTATTGCCACTGCCATTTCCACTGCTATTGCCACTGCCATTGCCACTGCCATTGCTACTGCCATTGCCAGTGCCACTGCCATTGCCACTGCCATTTCCACTGCTATTGCCATTGCCACTGCTATTGCCACTGCCATTGCCACTGCCATTGCCACTGCCAGTGCCATTGCCAGTGCCATTGCCAGTGCCATTGCCAGTGCCATTGCCATTGCTACTGCCATTGCCACTGCCATTGCCACTGCTATTGCCACTGCCATTGCCATTGCCACTGCTATTGCCACTGCCATTGCCACTGCCATTGCCATTGCCAGTGCCATTGCCACTGCCACTGCCATTGCCATTGCCACTGCCATTGCCAGTGCCATTGCCACTGCCATTGCCACTGCCATTGCCACTGCCATTGCCAGTGCCAGTGCCACTGCCACTGCTATTGCCAGTGCCACTGCCACTGCTATTGCCACTGCCATTGCCACTGCCATTGCCATTGCCACTGCCACTGCCACTGCTATTGCCACTGCCATTGCCACTGCCATTGCTACTGCCATTGCCAGTGCCATTGCCACTGCCATTGCCACTGCTATTGCCACTGCTATTGTT
>JANRGV010000061.1:48970-69746 GCA_024734035.1 Alethe castanea | reverse complement strand
GGAGACCCCCACCCACCCCGCTCCCGGCCCAGCCGCGCTCACCTGCCTTCCCCTGCTTCCGGCCGGGCCCGCCGGCGGCAGCGCTGCCCGCGGGGTGCGGGGGCCCCGGCGGGGGCGGCGGGGCCGGGACCGCTCCCTCCAGCTTCTCTGCGTGCGGGGCCGCCATAGCCCTCACAGCGCGCGCGTCGCCGCCATGGCCCGACCGGAACCGGAACCCACGCGGAGCCAATCACACCGCGCGGGGGCGGGGCGAAGCGCACACGACGTGTCAATCACCGCAGACTCCCACCCCACCCCTCGGTCGGACCAAACCAAGTGCAGCGCGACGGAAGGGGGGGGGGCGGTGAAAGGAACAGACGGAACAAACCACGTATGAGCTCCTGGGGGGAACGGAAAGAAGGACGAACTGTAGCGCCCGTAGGGTTGCACAGGGCGGAATCACCCGCCCACCGTGACCCCCCTCCCCAGCTCACACCAGCCAGGACCTAGAGAAATACCAACTTTAATACAACCGCCAGTTCCTTTGGTATAGCGGGGCCAGGGCCCTGGGGCTGCGAGGGGCGGGGTGCGCTTTGGCTTGGGGGAGTTACACTGTGCATGCAGGGGGGGGTCCTCCCGCCAACCCCCCGGGGCTGCCAGAGTTGCCCGTGCCCAGCCGGGACGGGCAGGGAGGAAGGGGACGTGGTGGCACATGTCCTGGAGCACAAGCATGTCACGGATGGGGTACAGGGTGCTGGGAGCATGGGGGAGGCTCTGTAACCAGCCCCTGCCCTTGCATAAGAGTGTGGGACCTGCGGGGTCAAGGCACAGAGTTAACACATAAAGTGATCCGGTACGGTCGAGGGCCTCGTGCTTGGAGGAGCAGAGCTCCCCATGGGCCCCCTCCTTGGCCCAGGGGCCAGAGATAAGGACAGGCTGCCTCTGGCTCAGGGGGACTCAGCCCTGCCAGTCTGAGCCCCTGCTGGTGAGCACAAGAATGGCTGTGGCACGACAGCAGGGCTGGGTTTTGGTAGGAGCTGAGCTGCTCTGCAAAGGCTGGAGCTGGAGGGGCAGGGGCTTTGCAAGAACAGTTCCCCACCCTGCAGGCACTCACAGCCTGAGCCCCCCATGGCCACCAGCTCCATGTGGTGAAAGGAGAGAGGCCCTGTCCTCAGCCAAGTCCATGCTCAGTCCTGGTTGGAGCACCTAGAAGAGTCTGAGGGCTCCCTGGGGCACGGAACACGGCACTGGGGGTGCTGTGCACTGGGGTCCCTGGGCGCTCACAGTCTCCTCTCCACTGGCTGCTGCAGGCACATCTCACTGCCGGCCGAGATGATGGGCAGGTGATTGTCCATGTGGTAGCTGATGAGGTGGCTGACGCTCTCAAAGCGATGATCTTTTGTCCGCACCTGGTGGGCCGGAAAAGGGAGTGCTCAGGAGGCTGTCAGTGCCCATGTGAGGCCAGAGCCACCACCCCCCACGGCATGGGCAAGGCACAGACCTGGGGCTGCAGTCTCAAACCCATGCTCCACCAGGCCCTCTCCATCCCCAAAGTCAGCCCAGAGCTGTCCCCTGATGAGCAGTGCAGAACCCAAATGCTCTGGTGGCTCTCATAGGATCTCCCCCTGCTGTCCCAAGCTCCATCCCCAGGCCCCTACATGGACTCACCACTCCCTCGGGATCGACAAGCAGCAAATGCTTGGGCTGCCCACCCTGCAAGCCGGTCAGCACGTACTGGCCCGGGGTGGTGGTGCTCTCCCGCACCAGGAAGTCGCCGTTCACCTTCAGCAGCTTCTCAGCCTCCTTGCGGCTCATTTTCCCATGGTACCAGGGCTCCCGTCTCAGCTGCTCCTCCATGGAGGCCACCACCTGGGCGGGGGGCAGCGCCACAGGCACAGACGGGGGCACACGCAGGGCATCCTCAAAGGGCTCTGCAAGGAGAGAGGAGCAGGGGAACCGTGACCAAGCACACAGCCACCCATCCGCTACCCTGGCTGCAGCTACCATCCCACTCACTCATGTCAAAAAGGTCTCTCTGTGTGCTGCCATTGGCTGTGGCTGGGCTGCTGGCAGCTGAAGCCTGGCGTGTCTTGTCCATGTTCTGCACGTTGACGTAAGACGGGTCATCAAACAGGTCTGTGCGGCCAGATGCGCCTGCTGGAGCTGGGAATTTCTCTCTCCCTGCTACCAGGAGCACTGTGGTCAGCAGGGCTTCAGCCCAGCTTGGCCCCCCACCAGTGCAATCCATGAAAGGGGATGGAGACTGACCCATCACATTACCTTGGGCAGGAGCATGCTGCTTCTGGGGGTCATACTCCCCGCCGGATGACTGGCCAACAGGCTGCAGGGAGAGGCAGTGATGAGCCCCCACCCCCTTTCCTCCTCATTCCCCCTCCTGCTCCCCACACCCCAGGCTGCCAGAGACACCAAGGAGACAGGAATAACCTTCAGCAGAACCCATGGCCCAGTCGGGGTCCCTACATCTCCCTTACAAGTTGGTGCCCCCCACAAGAGGACATGTCCAGAGCCTCACCAGTGTGGCACCCAAGTGATTTGGGGTCTGAGCAGCCCCATCCTGCAGCCGCATGTCCACGACTCCCCCAATGGGAGGTTCCTTGCCAGGGAAGTCGTTGTAGTACTGGTGATCTGGGGCTGGTTCCTCTTCTTCCTCATCCCAGGCAGAGCCATCAAACCCTGCCATTCTGGGAGAGCACAGAACAGATAAGCCCGTGACAGCAGCCACAGCTGCATCCCCTCTCCAAAACCACCTTCCTCCCTGTCACACAAGCCTGCCCTGACCTGTCATGTGGGGTCACCAGCTTTGGAGGGTTCTTCAGGTACTGCTTGAAGCGCAGCTCAAAGGCCTGCCCAATGGTGCTGATCACATCCTGTGCCAAGCCTTCAGGACACTCCAGGATATGGCAGGCTGGGTAGAAAATGGTGGGATGCAATTGTGAAACTCCAGCATGAAGATTCTTCACCCCTGAGCCTGCCCTGTACACCCCAGAGATTTGTCATGGGTCATCCAGTTTCCCCCCCTGCATTGAGCTGATCCTGAACACCTCTGAAGTAGGGCTTTGGCATTGAGGACCCCTGCAGCACCCTCACCTCTCTGATTGACGGGGTCTTTGGCAACATAGGCAACATATTCAGCTGTGTCCTGTGGGAGAGACAGCAGCAGTGAGCCAGGGCTGCTGGGGAGCACTGGGCCCCCACACAGGGCACAAATGGGGACCCCGAGTACTCACCGGGTCTCCCCCTGATGCAAAGGATATAGACTGCATGTGGTGGTTGGCAATGATCTGCAAGGTGGGAGAGCTTGTTAGACACAGCCAGGAATTTCTTGTCACCCACCCAGAGGTAGCACATCCCACCCCTCCCAGGGCTGACCTGCCATGAGGGTTCAAAATCCCCCAGAGCCCTGGTTATGAGCCACAGATCACCAAGAAAAGCATTGGGACATCACTGGGAGTGGGGTCAAAACCAGGAGGTCTGGCCCCAGGCAAGACGAATTGGGTCTCACTGTCTCCAGGAGAGATCCCACAAAGCACATGGGATATTCCTCCCACCTCTTCAGCCCCAGGGACTGTGGGGAGGTGGGCACACATCACACAGCCCATCCAGATGTTTTCTGAGGAAGCTGGGAGCATCCTCTGTCCCAGCAAGACCTGGGGTGAGGTACATGAGGGTTCCTGCTTGTCCAAAGCCAAGCCAACCCCTCCCCACTCTCACCTGCTTGCAGTCTGAGGCCATGAGGTTGAGGCTGCTGGTGGAGATGGTCAGGGTGATGGGCATGCCAGCAAACTTCAGGTTGCTCTTGCCCAGGATGGAGTTCAGGGAGCGGCTGCAGGGCTAGGGGCATAAAGGTAGTGTAGAGCAGGGGCTCCCCAGACCAGACAGCCCAGCAGCAGGAGGAACAGGCACATCCCACCACTTCCACAGCAGAGATGGGCTCCTTGTACTGAGCACTGGCCCTGGCCAAGCCTCAGTTGTGAGATCAGAGCCCTGGGCTGACCAGCACAGCACTGCCAGCTAGGCTGGGATGTGGTCCTTGGCCCTGTGCCCAAACCAGCCATGCACACTCCCCCAGCAGCTTCCCAGCCAGGCCTCACCTTCCGTCTCCTCACAGCTCCCTTGGCACCAGGCACAGCCTCACACACCAGCCCAATGGCCTCCCTGCAGGGAGTACAGTGAGATGTCAGCCCCCACAGTGCCTGCCTTGTCCCAGGACCCCCCAACCACAGGACTGAGGACACAGGGATCAGCACAGGAGAGACAGGGAGACAAAGTGGAAGCTCTCAGGCAGTGCCAGCTTGGGCTCTTTGGCTGGGCAAAGCGCACTGGAATTAGTATTTGATGGGCTGCAGCGGCCCCTGGCCCCCACTGAAAGCCCCACATGCTACCAGGAGCTTTACTAGGGCTCAACTTCCTCACCCCTCCCCAAAAGGAGCAGCCCCTGGGGAGAGGCAGAGCTCACCTGGTCACCTGTGTCCTGGTGTTGAAATCCAGAGCCCTCATGGACTGGAGCACTTCCACACAGCCCATGTACTGTACAAGAGAGCAAGGTGAGCTTGGCTGGCCATGGAGCTTGTCCCCCATGCAGCCAGGGAAGAGGCTGGGGCTGGGGCCTCGAGCATCCCAGCCCTGCAGCAGTTAACTTCCCTGGGAATCTCACTGCCCACTGCTCCGCCCTGTGCCCCACCCCTCCCCCAAAGAGCATCCTATCACCAGGAGGTCCCAAAACCCCCACAGTGACCCTCCCCACTCTCCCCCAGTCCCCAGCACTCACCCGGACGTGGTAGGAGACCCCGGAGCCCATGACCTTGTCATCGGGGTGCAGCCAGCCACGCGTGGGCTTATTGACGAAGCTGCCGTGGCGCGTCCACTCATCACCCCCCAGCTGGCCACCTTCCACCCGCGTCTTCTTCCCACAGCTCAGCTTGTTCATATCCTGGGAACACACAGTGACAGGTCTCACTGAGCCAGGGCCGGCAGCACCCCCTGGCACCAGTGCTGGCATCCCAAGGGGACCAGCTTCCCCTGGGCTGCTGCTGGCTGAAGAGCCCCGCAAGCTGAGCAAGTTGGCGGGATTGGAGAGCTTCAGGTTGGCCATTTTGGGGAAGAAGGAGCAGAGGGTGGTAGGGCTCTCCTCCAGCTCAGGTGAGAGCTCCCCGAGAGGTGCAGCGTGGCTGAGGGAGGAGGAGGACAGGGAACCAGGCAGAGACCGCATGCTTGCAAGGGACTCCACTGGAGAGGGCGGGACTCCCGCCACGGCCTCCTCCGGAGAGGAGACAGACTCGTTCCGCAGGTGGCTGTATTTGCTCTTTTGCAGGAGATCCATGCTGGAGACAGGTGAGAAGGGCCACAGCCGCCCTGTCCAGAGTGGCAGTAGGGTGGATGCAGCCAGCTGGGCCTCACAGGGGCCCCACAGAGAGTCCGAGTGCCCGCAGCCGCCAGGAAGATGCCCCCAAGCAGAAGCCTCGGCTGAGCTCCGTGCTAGGTCCACGCCAGCCCGGCATGGCTGGCAGGGAGAGCTGGGCGTGGGATGCTGGGCAGCGGGTCCAGGGACTGTGCAGGCACAGCCGATCAATCGTGATCGGCGTCAGGAAGGATGTGCAGATCCGTTCAGACTGAGAGCAGCACACCACAGCAGGGAGGAAATGGGGCTGCAGCGACACCCTGGGGAGCCGCTGGCACGGGGAGGGGAACTCAGAATGCTCTGTCCCCAGCCTGCAGGTCCTCAAGCCCCTTGCCACTCCAACACCGGGCCAGCAACAAATCCCATTATCTTCATCCAGGTCCAGATCCAGCTCCCTCTGCCCTGCTGCTGGATTCAGCACGGCCACCCTCCACCCCGCAGCTCACTCCAGCCCCTCACTCCAGCTGCTGCCCACTAAGACAGAATCAAAAGCATGAATATTTAAAGCCCGGAGATGAGGCAGACACGGAGCGCATCCAAGCCCATCCCAGCCCTGCTCCGAGCACTGTCCAGGAGGGAGCAAGGTCCTTCTGTGGCAGCCAGCGCCGCACAACCCACGTGCCGGTGATGAGCAGCTGCTGTTGGCTTGCCGGGCTCTGCCGGGGGGAGCAGCGATGCTGAGATGACACCAGTGCTCGCAGCTTCCCGGAATACAGGGACATGCAGTCCTTTGAGAGCACAGATCCTGCCTGGAGGGCTGGTGGGAGAAAGAGGAGGACGGCCAGGAGTAGGATACAGGTAGGCTGTGCGCTGGGCAAGGCAGGGCTCAGCACGGCTCCCCAGCCGCGGTGGGGAGCCTGCGGGAGAGGCTGCAGCTAATCCCTGCTGCTTCCCGCATCGCAGCTGCTCCTCCCGGGAGAAGAGATGAAGGGGCTGCGGCTGATCGGAAGAGCTGTGCTGACTCACAGGCGGCGGGGCAGGCTCTGCCCGCGGCGCTGGGGCTGGGGCGCAGCGCAGGAGGGGCTCCCGGCGAGGGGTGGGGACGCAGCGCTTATCTGGAGCAGAAAAATCAAGGTCACAGGCGGAGCTAGCGGGAGCGGGCGGCGAGAACGTGCCGGGGGCAAAGTCGGCCCCTTCAACCTCGGGGAGCTGGGCAAAGCTCCCACCTGTGGACTGGGGGGCTCAGGGGCAGGTCTCCCCGGTTCCCCATCCCTGACGCACTTGCATGCAGCAGTCACTTGGGCCAGCCCGACTGTGCTGCCTTCCACAGCCTTGGCCACACTGAGGGCCAAGAGCTCTCCCCCTCCACAAACCAGACCCTAGCCAACCACCAGGTGCTCTGGCCACCAAACCAAAACTGGGTAAATCCAGGCCAAGGAAAAAGCTCTCCCTGCCTGGAGCCTTTGCCCAGCGCTGCTCAGTACTGGCAGCTGCATGCCCCACTTCACAAAGCCTGGCACATTGCCATGGGGACAGGGAAAGGAAAGCCAGAACGGGGCTAGAAATTGCCACCCACTCGATGCGAGGGGCTGTGGCAGTGGCAGTGACAGTGGGCCCGTCACTGAAGCATCTCCTTGGCCACGCACACCAGCTCTGTGAACGCCAGCGCCCCCACCTCAGCCACGGTGGTCCCACAGGCGCATAGAGCCCGTGCTGGCTGCTCCACAAAGTGCTCGTCCCCTCCAGGGGCCCCCGGCTGCTCGGCGCTGTGACCTTCCTGTGGCCGCAGCACCGCTCCTCTGAAGAAAAGCAGGAAGCCCGGAGCCAGGAAGTCGCTGGCCCGGTGAGGGGCCAGTGCAGCCCTGCTGCTGCTAGGGGAGCCTGGCTGGGTGGCATCAAGTGGCTGCAGAGCAGTGGGGCTTGCCCATGAGGGACTGGCCATTGGCTGATGTGGGCCTGGGCTTGCCTGGCACGGCAGATCTGTGAGCCCTGACGCTTCCTCAGGATAAGAGCAGGAGGGAATTGGAAGGAGGCAGGAGTGTCTTCTTGGCCCCATCCCACCACCCCAGGGCTTGGAGCAGCCATCACCTCCAGGCACCAAAGGGTTCACAAGCCTCCCAGCTGAAGCCCCTGCTCAGACACATCTCTGCTTTTATAAGCTAGAGTAACTCCTGATTTTCTCAGAACCTTCGAGGCCAGCCTGCCCACATCACTCAGCCTGTGACAAGATGCATTGCAGCTCCTAGCCCTTAGAGACCATCGTAGCCGCCCCAGCCCCAGAATCCACCCCAGACCATCAGAGCTCTCCCTCAGTGGCAGAGCTCTGAGTGCAGAAGGCAAACCAGGAGATGTGCAAAGGCACAGAACACTGGCCCTGCCAGAACAGGCAGTCCCAAGCCCCATACCACAGGCTACAGCCCTTCCCCTTGCCAGGAAGGGGATGCCAGGAGCTCCTGCCCGTGGAGCAGAGTATGAGCAGGGCACCTGGAACTACTGCTCCCAAGGAGCTCTGGGGACACGTCCTGGCCCAGCTGCTCCATGTGCCCTGCCTTCACAGAAAGACAATGGATCATAAGAAACAGAGGGATGTGGATTACTTTCAGGCACCTGAGACTTCTCACACTACCTGGGAAGAGAAGCAGAGTGGGGACACTCAGGGTTCCGCTACCAACATCCTCCCTTGAAAAAACTGGGAGCTGAGTCAGAGGCCTGGAACATGCCAGTGGTTTGGCAAGAAATCACAGCAAGGTGCAGGTGGCCAGACATACAAACCTCACCCTGGGCAGGAGACCCCCCTCTGTCCAACTGCAGCCAATGCTGAACCTCTGAGGCAGGGGTGAGGCAAAGGAGAACATTCAAATCCAGCCAATAGCCGATTTTTCCCCCACGTATCACAGCAGCATCAAACAACATTTATGCACTCCTGCACGCAACCTCTCCTTCATTCTGAAGAGGGGGTTAGGAGATGCCAGTGGAGATTTGGGGAAGAGGCTGGAGACCTCCCAGAAGGCAGAGGAGGCAGGCAGGATCCACCACCGAAGCCACTGAGCCCTCCACCGAAGTCCTTACCACATACTCCATCGCCGGCGGAGGGCAGGGCAGGGCAGGGCAGGGCAGGGAGCAGACACAGCCCCTCTCGTCTGGCACTCCGACCTGCGGTTCGGGGACAAACAGGGAGTTAGCCAGCCCTGTCCCAGCCCGCTGAGGTGGGGGCCATGGTGCCAAAGGCAGACCCTGCTCCTCCATGGAGGTGGATGGGGCTGTGGCTGCCATGCAGCATGCTGCTCGCACAGAGGGGGAGAGAAACCTGGAAGCCACCTTCTTCCCACTGGAAATAAGATGGAGATGGGATGCACTGGGACAGGAACACAAGGCTGAGCCTGGCAGTGCTTGAGCCATGCCCACATTTGCTACTGGCAAATGGTATTTGGGGCCAGGAGTCACTCTGTGACCCAAGAGAAGCGTCGGAACCAGTCCCTGCCCAGCCCAAAAATCAGTACCTGAGACCCATACGCAAGGACGAAGAGTGAAGGTAACTCAGGGGGGCAGAGCTGCCCCCTCCTCCACCTCCTCAACTGGCACCCTGATGCAAAATTATACATAGAGCCCCCAGGGCTGTGTTCCTTCCTCCCAGGGGACCAGTGAAGGCAGGAATCATGGAAAGAGTCCAGAAGGGGTGAGCTAGCAGAGGCAGGAAGCTCTGCGAGGGAAAAACAAGGCAAGCAAAGCAGCAGCAGAGCAGGAACTGCTGCTCTTCTCTTCTGCCCGGCCAAGGCAGTCGAGGCCAGGCCAGTGGAGCAGTGCAGGGCAGCAGATGTAATTCACTGCTTGGCAGCAATTGTACCTTTATCTGCAGCCTGTGCCAGCTGTCGCCATTAGCCTGGAAGGCAGCGAGATAAGGAGGGCTATGCTTGGCAATGCCGTGGAGATTGACCCCTGCAGCCCTACACCACTGCCACACAGAGGTGGAGACCGGGCCCTTTGGACATGGGGCACCGAGGCTGGTGGCAGGGAAGGGGCATCTGGACCTGGAGGGCTCAGCCTTACCGAAGGCCATTTGTGTCCCTCCTGAGGATGGGACACTGCTTTGCACAGCTCCAGAGGTGGCCCAGCCAAAGCATTCCCCCACCAAAGGGCAGTGGGTGGATCCTCATGCCCCGCTTGGCTGAGAAGAGATGGCATCTTCAGCCCCTGTTGCAGGCTGATGCCAAGGCAGCCCTGGCAAGCACTGACAAGAAGTGGCCTTTGCCCACAGACTTCTCCAGTGCCAACGTGGCAAGCAGGGCCCAGGTCACGTTTCCTCAGAACCACGGTCTATAATCTGTGTGGGTGACCCCATCTAAGAGATTCAAGGGGAGAAGCAAGAACAGATGGACACAACACATTGCTGGAGAGCAGACAGATCTGCAAGAGAGAACAGCTACCCGTTCACAACAGCTGGGTAGGCTCCAGGTACTCACTGCTGCCTTACTCTGAAGCACAGAAGGCAGGATGACAGGAGGGTAGACTCCAGCACCAGAGAGGCCGAGGAACCCTCCAAACCCAGCCGGTGCCCCGTCCCTGCTGAAGGTCATGCCGGTCTTGGGGCTCGGGGTTCCCCCCAGACCCTGGAGCACCTCTACAGCTCTACATCTCCTTCCCGTGTATCACACCAGCATGGGGTGGGGCGATGCAAGCCTGAGCCCCAGGCACACGCAACCAGCCGCCACGGCGGGTGGGTCACCCCAAGATCTCAGCACAGCACGGTACCGGCTGCTCCAGCCCCCGTCGGGCCAGATATAGCAGGGTCCGGGCCTGCCCCACAGCTCGGCTCCCTCACGCTAGGCAAACGAGGCAGCTGGGAAGGGCGGCTCGGCCCTCACAGCACAGCGAGCGGCGGCGTCTCGGGGGCGGCTGCGGCAGGACCCCCACTCGTTTCGCGGAAGGCGGCGGCGGCAGCGGCGAGCGATGAGGCCTCAGTCCGGCGACACTGCGGGCGCGGGGGCACCGCGGGGCCTGGCCCTGGATCCCGGGCCCTGCGCGGGTCCCCCCTCCTCCATGCGCGCGCGCCCTCACCGCCCCGGCCGGCGCGCGCTCACCGGGCACCATCGGTCACGCGCGGGTCTCCCGCCGCTCTCCGCCGCTCCCGCGCCCCCTCTCCCCGCTCCCCCCCCCACCACACTCGCCGCCACTCACTTCCGGCCCGCGCCCCTCCGGCGTGGCCCCGCTGCGCCCATGTCACGTGACTCGCCAGCCAATCACAGGCCGCGCCCGGCCCGCGGGAAGCGGCGCCACGGCCTCGTCGCGTCGAGCGCGCTTCGGCCAATGGGAAACCGCCCCGCCCCGCCCCGGCGCGGCGCCAGCCAATGGGCGCGTGGGGCGGCGGTGTTTGAAAGCTCGGCGGGGGCGGGGGCGCCAACGGCCGCCGAGGGAGGGCAGCGCGGGCCTGTCATGGCGCACAAACAGATCTACTACTCCGACAAGTACGATGATGAGGAGTTTGAGTACCGGTACGGAGCGGGAAGGGGTCCCGGTAACGTCTGCTTGATAAAGATGCAGGGATCTCCGTTAAGGTTTACCGGGGCGAGGGAGGGAAATGCCTCTATAACGTAAAACAGTGGGGTGGAGAGGCTATTAACGGGTCGCTAGTGGGAGGGGAGTGGTAGGCGAGTCATGGCTCCCTCGTGAAGTAAGAGGGGAATTATCCTGGTAACTCGGGAGGTCCCGACAAGGGTTCTGTATCAGGACACGGTGCTCGTCCCGTTAACAGCTCCCCGGTAGGGAATCTCTGTCCTGGGGAATGAGGGGGTGTCGGGGGTGCTCCGGTGTTTACTGAGAGATGCGGGGCCGCAGGCACGTGATGCTGCCCAAGGACATCGCCAAGCTGGTGCCCAAGACCCACCTGCTGTCGGAGTCGGAGTGGCGGAACCTGGGGGTGCAGCAGAGCCAGGGCTGGGTCCACTACATGATCCACGAGCCAGGTGAGCCCCGCGGGGGAGCGGGTAGCGCCCAGCGGGCCTGGCCTGACCCCCTCTTTTGCCCCGCAGAGCCCCACATCCTACTCTTCCGACGGCCATTGCCCAAGAAGCCAGAAAAGTGAGCGGCCCCTGGTGTGCCGAAGCTCCCAGTCCTTCCACACTGAGCAAGCACCTTCCTCCTGCTCCTCCGCGTTTCTCGGGGGCTTCACCCTCTGACCCTCGCTGCTGCCCGGGCGCCGTTTTGGCGACGCGGCCTTGGTTCCGGAGGCCCTTCCCGTTGCGTTGCCTCCAAAGCTTCAATAAAGTTATGTTTGGGAACTGTGTGTCTGCAGTGCCGGGAGGAGGTGGGGTGGAGGGCGAAGGGGACCCGGTACCGCGGTCTGTCCTGCTGGGTTCCCGAGGAGGGCTTCCCGGAGAGTTTGGGGGACGGACGGAGCCCCCCGTGCCCACCGGAGAGGGGGTGCACGTGCTCCGGCCCGCCGGTCACTGCCCTGGAGGCGGAGCTGCGCCGCTGTGCCCGTCCCCCCGCGATGGTTCCGTCCCCGCAGGTCCCGCCCCCCGGCCAATGGGCGCTGGCGAGGCCGTGTGACGGACGTGCGGGCCGGCCCGTCAGCGCGCGGGGCGGGGCCGCGGTGTGCGGGGCAGGCCGGGCGGCTCCATGTGGGGGGTGCTGTGGGCTGCGCTGCGGGCTACGGGGCGAGCGGGCGGGGCCCTGCTCGCTGCCCCCTGTCGCCCCATGGCTACTTCGGGCCCGGCGGCGGTGGCCCGGGGATCCGCCAGCACCGCCGGTATCATCGTCATCGGGGACGAGATTCTCAAGGTGCGGTCGGGGGTGGGCCTGGGCTGCGGGGCTGGGGCGGGCTGGGGCCTGCGCCTGGGCTCGGGACACCCCGCCGTCATGGGCGCCTCCGTTCCCCTCAGGGCTACACGCAGGATACAAACTCCTTCTTCATGTGCCGGCGGCTGCGCGCCCTTGGCGTGAGCGTGGCCCGGATCTCGGTGGTGCCCGATGACGTGGAGGCCATCGCCAGCGAGGTGGCCGCCTTTGCTGCCCGCTTCACCTACGTGCTGACTTCCGGGGGCATTGGCCCCACGCACGACGATGTGACCTTCGAGGCTGTGGCTAAGGCCTTCGGGGAAAAGGTCGTCCTCCATCCCGAGCTGGTGGCCCTGGTGCACAAGTTCTTTGGCAAGACGGAGGAGCAGTGCCCTGAGATGAAGCTGGCTCGCATCCCCGAGTCCTCCCGCCTCAACTATGGCACAGACGGGCGCACCGGCAGCACGTTCAAGTACCCGCTAGTCAGTGTGCGCAATGTCTACATCTTCCCTGGCATCCCGGCACTGATGGAGCGTGCCCTGGATGGCCTTGCTCACCTCTTTCGCAGCAAACAGACCCACTTCCACTCCCGCACCATCTATGTGGCGTCCGATGAGATACTCATTGCGCCCGTGCTGGACTCGGCTGATGCCGCCTTCCGGGGCCGCGTCAGCTTGGGTTCCTACCCAGACTGGACCAGCAACTACTACCGTGTGAAGCTGACGCTGGACTCAGAGTCGGAGCAGGACCTGGAGGAAGCGTATTGCTTCTTGATGAGGGAGCTGCCACCGGGTGTTGCTGTGCCATCAGTGACAGACTGTGTTTCTACAGCAGCTGTGCAGGTTTATGGCCTGGCTGAGTCAGGTACTGGAAAGAGGTGCTGCAGCACAGCTCTGTGCCTCCACACTTCTGTGCAGCCTATCAGGGCTGGGGCAATGCCTGGGAGCAGAGCTTGCCTGTTGTGTTGTGCTGGGAGGCTTGAGGGGTGCTGCAGCTGCAGTGGGCTTTATTCCACACAGATGGGAATGGGCCCTGTAACCTCAGGGCTGGTGGTGGCAGGGTCTGAGAGCACAGTGTACAGCAGTGGCAGCAATGCCACAGCTCCCTCATGCCCTCATGATCCCTGTCACACTGCGGCCCAGGTCTCTGGGTTGAACAAGCTCTTGGCTGTGGTGCCAACAACGGCTCTGCTATGAGATGTATCCAGAGGGTGAAGTGCCATAGGCCCTGGGGCCATGCTGAGGGAACATGAGCTGGGCAGGCACCAACTGTCCTGTCCTGGCAGGCTCGGCCCTGGGGCAGAAGGTGGCAGCAGCCCTGCGAATCATCGAGGAGGCTTTGGACCAGTACAGCCTGGTCCAGCTCTGCGTGGGCTTCAACGGGGGCAAGGACTGCACAGCCCTGCTGCACCTCGTCCATGCTGCTGTGCAGAGGTACCCATGCATGGGGCTCCAGGCTGGGGCAAGGCTGAGGGGTCCTGCAGATCCTGGCCAGGGCTCTGGGGCTCTTGCTTGCTTCACCCTGAGGCAATGAGTGGATTCCTGGGATCTGACTGCTGGGGACTGGACGCTGCCTTGCCTCCAGTTGCCGTTGGTCAGAGTCCAGCTGCACTGGGTCTCTCTGCAGGCGGTTCCCAGCGAGGCAGGAGAGGCTGCAGGTGCTCTACATTCGCATTGTGTCCCCATTCCCTGAAATGGAGCAGTTCATTCAGGCAACAGTCCAGAGGTAGGAGGCAGAGTGGGGTGGGCTGCTGCGCAGAGGGTCTGCAGTGTTGCTTGCAGCCTGCAGACAGCTGCCCGCCCTGCCAGGTACGGGGTGCAGCTCTGCACTGTGGAGGGCTCCATCCGGGAGGCGCTGGCCCAGCTGAAGGAGCAGCAGCCACAGCTGGAGGCTGTCCTGATGGGAACACGGCGGACGGACCCTTACTCGCGCACCCTGGGCCCCATGTGTGTCACAGACCCTGGCTGGCCCCCTTACATGCGGGTGAACCCCTTGCTGGTATGTGGCCTCGACCTGCTTTGGGGCTGGGGCTGTTGCCACAGGGCTTGGCGAGGGGACGTGACGGGGCTGGGAGCCAGCAGTGATCCACCCCCATCCTGTGGGCTTCTCTCACAATTCTCACTCTCCCAGAGTGTCTGCTGCCCCACTGTGCAGCTGTGGGTGCCCCTTGCTGCAGCAAGGCTGCTGGGTGCTGTTTGGCAGGGCTCATTCTTGCCTGCTGGGGGTTTCCCTGTGTTTGGGGAGGTGCTGGGAGGTACAGTGGTGCTCTGATGACCATCTGGCTGCCTCAGGTACTCTCCAGGAAGGTCTCACTTGCTTCCCTGGGAGGCAAGGGAGCAGCCTTTTGCCTCTGCCTCAATCCCTGCCCAATTCTGCCTGCAGGACTGGACCTACCGGGACATCTGGGAGTTCCTGCGCAGGCTTTTTGTCCCCTACTGTATCCTCTATGACAAGGGGTGAGTGCCCGGTGCTGCTCTTCTCACAGGCACAGCCAGTGCCCCTGGTGCAGTCCTGCAGCTGCTTCTTCCCTCTGCAGCTACACGTCCCTGGGGAGCATGGCCAACACACAGAAGAACCCAGCACTACGCTACACTGATGCTCAGGGCCGGGAGGGCTACCGGCCTGCCTACGAGCTGGAAAATGAGGAAGAGGAGCGCACCTCCCGCCAGTGAAGGGCCACGCTCTGGGAGGCTCCATGGAATGCTGCTGCGAGTGACATTGAATAAAGCTGCTGCCTGTCAGCACTAAATAAACCTGCTGCAGTCTGCACTGCACTGGCACGTGGCTTTGTTGAGCCCTGAGGGCTCCATGGGGCAGGAGCGGGAGGAACAAAAGGGTCCCCAGGTTGTGCCCCCTCCCTGCACCCGCTATTGGGGAAGTTTTGGGAATGTGGAGAACGTAGCAGGTTCCAGAGCTTGCCAGGGAATGTCACCACTGCTGCCTCTCCCCCCGTGTCAGATCCTGCTGATTCCTCATGCACCTCTTCCGGAGCATGGCAGGCTGTCTGCAGGGTGCTCCCCAGCCAGTGGCACGGGTGCAGGCAGTGGCACTGCCAGCACCCACTGCCACCTCCCTGGGGCTGCGCCTGGGCTCTTGGCTGCTGCGGCTGCTGCGGGAATGCGTCTACCTCCTCCTCTGCAGCTGGTGCATCCGTGAGCTGCTGGACTAGGGAAGGCCCCCCCCAGTGCCACAGGACCCTGTCAGCCCCTGCCTGCCCTGGTGCTGTGGGTGAGTGACCTGTGGTGTTTGGGGGTGGCAGAGCCCAGCCACGGTGTGTGAGGGGAGACAGAGAGCCTGGCTGTGGCGATTCTGGGGCTTGAGAGGGTGTGGCCTCGGTACTGGTCAGTGGGTTGTTACCCCTGTGCCTCTCTCCCCTCCTCAGGACTGTGCTTGTTACCCTGTGCTGATGGAGTTGATGGACCTCTGGCGCTGAAACTCTGTTCCAGCTTGTGCTCCCCCTGATCAGAGACCCCAATAAACCTGAGCAGTGCCTGACTGCCTGCATCTGTTTGGGCAGAGCTCTGGGAATGTGTCTGTCTATGTGTGTTCCCAAACCTCCCAATCCTAGCCCTGGGTAGCACTAAGACACTCCAGTGCACCCCTTTCCCCTCTCCAGGACTGAGAGTCCCCACGTCCCTTGGGGCCAAGGGGCAGGAGTGGGGAGCGGGGGTTCTGCCTGCATTTCCTGCCTCCTGGCCATTTCCTGTTTCAGTTTGTGGGAAGCAGCTAAAGCAAAATATCTGCAATATGCCCAGCCTGGCTGGGAGCTAATGTGGTGCCACGGTCCATTTAATATGGCTATCTGTAAAGAATTCTGGTGAATACAAATAATGATAACATAGAAAGTTCATAATTCATTTCTTTGCCCCTATGCTTTTTCTCCTCTATTACTTAAATCTTTTGGTCCTCTGAAACTCTCCAGTTGCATATGTTGCATGTATCTCTCATGGTAGGAAGGACACTGGCCAAAAATATAAGTCTGGCATTTGGTCACATATCTGGTGAGGTGGCACCAGAAGATGCTACACTTCATGAAATGCTTTCCACAGAGACTGAGTCAGGTCCATATTTCCTAGCTCTATCTGTACAAGCCTGGAAGAGAGTGGTGCCACGCTCCAGTGGCACCAGAGCGTGGCTGTGGGGGTAGCTGTGGGTCTGTGAGCCCACCCTGCCCCATTGCAGCCTGTGCTGGTGCTGCAGCACAGGGGAGGCTCTGCACGCCCCATCCTCGGCAGCAGCGCTGGCGCCAGCGTGGCCTCCCTTATCTCTGCGGGAAGTCGGGAGCAGGAAGCCTGGCCTGGCGCGGGATAAGGGTCCCGTTTACATTAGCTCCTTTGTTATGGAGCAGGCTCCCACCCTCACCCACTGCTCGCGGGGGGGCCCTGGCCACGTCAAGAACTGAGGGGCAACAGGAACCCCAGCCCAAAATGCCACGAGGGGCTTAGGTGGTCCTTGCAATGATCCCTGTGAGGACACGAGTAGGGATGGGGTGTGCCACAGTGGTGCCCTGCCACTGTGCCCCATGGCTTCCCCCTGCTCAGATCAGCTCCTCAGCTGGTCCCTGCCCTGTGGTTGTGCTCTGGTGTCTGTGGTGCTGTTTGGCTGCTGGCTGTGCCCAGCTGCCTTGGTGGCAGCGTGCTGGGCATCCCTGACCCCTGGAGCCCACGCATTTGGCGCCTGCCACGTCCTGGCGTGGTAGCCCTGGTGTGGTGGCCCTGGCGGTGGCTCAGCCCCAGGGCTGGCTGGGATGAGGGAAATCAATGAATTCCCCAAACGGGAAGGTCCGGGGGAGGGGAGAGCGTCCCAGCACAGGAAAAAGTCCAGGCAGTGAGGCGTGGCGGGCAGAGCAGTGCCGGCCGCCCTGAGAGCGCAGCCCCATGCAGTGCCCTGGATCCCGTCACCCACCTCGGCCACCCACCGTGAGTGAGACCCTCTTCTGCAGGGACCCCTTGCCCAGCCCCACGACAGGGGGTGAGCGGGGAGCGGGCGGGTGCTGTGGGAAGGAGCATGCGGACCCCTGCCCTCGCTGTCCCAGCACAGGCAGGTTCTCCAGCAGTGGGGGTTGGTTTTGGGGTCGTGCCTGATGTGACCTCGGGGATAGCAGTACCCCTTGAAGCGGCATGATGGGGGGATGGCAGCAGCAAACCCAGGCAAAGCAGCCTTGCCAGGGATCTGGGAGGACACAGGAGGACGCAGCAGGGTCCCCAGTGGTCGCCCCTGGAGCCACAGCCCGCTCAGGGCACGGGAGGTGCTGCCTGTCTCCATCCTGCAGGTGGTCCCCACGGGCACGCCATGTTCCGCTGCCGCCGCGCGGGGCTGGTGCGGAGGCTGTGGCGGCAGCGCTGTGCAGCAGCCAGCCCCGAGGATGGCCCCGCTGCCCTCAAACTGGCGGCGCATGCCCTCTTCAAGAAGCTGAAGGACGAGGAGCTGGAGTTGCTGGTGCAGGTGGTGGAGAGCCGAGGCGCCCGGGAGTCTGGCTGCGTTTTGGCACCACGGGGGGACCCACGAGGGGTCAAGCAGGTCCCCCCTCAAGTCCTGCTCTGTCGCCTCTTCCGCTGGCCTGACCTCCACCAGTCCCACGAGCTCAAGCACCTCTGCTACTGTGCTGGGGGCCAGGGGTCCTGTGGGGACTTGGCTGTGCTGTGCTGCAACCCCCATCATTTCAGCCGTCTGGCTGTACCTGGTGAGTGCTGGTGGCGACACTGGAGGCTGCCTTGCCCACCCAGGCTCTGACCCCTGCTCTCTGAGGGTGGCTCAGGGCTCCAGAGGGGCAGGATGCACTCCCAGCCTCTCATTTCCTTCTCCCTTCCCTACAGAAACCCCACCACCCCCCTACTTGAAGGCATCCTGTGGGCCCTCCTGGCCAGATGAGCCCCAACACCCCAGCACTCAGCTCCTGGAGTTCAGCTACAACGGTGGGGACTGGTGTGGTAAGATGGGCCCACCACACTCCACAATCCTCTGCCACACCCAGCAGGCAGGAGGGCACTGGGCAGGGCTGAACCCCTCAGTCAGAAACAGAGATTGGAGGGGACAGAACAGGAAAATCGGGGAATGGGAGCCAGCAGTCACCCCCAGCAGGAGGAAAAGACTCCGACACGGGATGAGGGGTTCCTGCTGGAGGAGCAGCCTGGGCTCAGACACCCCGCCTAGACCCCCCCCCCATCCCCCTAGCTCCTGTTATTTTTGGCAGCGCCAGACTCCCTGCTGGAGGAAGCACTGCCTATGGGGACACACACAATGTGCCTTGACGCACACAGCCCCAGCTCCCGCCTGGCTGCTGGCCACCAAGGCCACCAGCTGCCACTGCCCCACCTTCCCCTGCACTCGGGGACCTGCCCCCCTCACAGCCCTCCCCCACCCCTTCACCACGGCGCTTCGGGACTGGGAACAGCTCCAGACACTCACACCCAGTGCAGGACCCCGTGCTAAGGCGTCCCTGGTGCGCCACATCCATCCATCTGTCCTCAAATGCCCTCTGTGCCCACTCCCCTTGGCCCGTCCAGCTGCTTGGCTCAGCCATGGCCGGGTGGTGACAGCTCTGCTCTCCCCTGCCAGCCACCAGCCTCTCGTGGAGCACCGTCAAGGACGGCTGTTGGTGCAAACTGGCTTACTGGGAGTACCGGACGCGCGTGGGCCGCCTCTACGCCGTGCACGAGGCGGCGGTGAATGTCTTCTGTGAGCTGCCGTGGGGCAGCGGGTTCTGCCTGGCCCAGCTGCCAGCCGCCTACCGCAGCTGTGCCGTGCGGCGAGCCCGGGGCAAGATTGGCCGGGGGCTGCTGCTGAGCCGGGAGCCGGGCGGGGTCTGGGTGTACAACCGCAGCGAGCACCCCATCTTCGTCAGCTCGCCCACCCTGAGCCCCCCCGGCGCCTGCAGGCTCGCTGTCCTCAAGGTGCTGCCTGGCTACTCGGCAAAGGTGTTCGATTACGGGTGGGCGGGGGACAGAGAGGGTTGGCAGCTGCCGAGGGAGGGACCCTGTGACCCCCACAGCATCCGCATCAGCTTTGCCAAGGGCTGGGGACCCTGCTACTCCCGGCAGTTCATCACCTCCTGCCCGTGCTGGCTGGAGGTCCTGCTGAACCAGCCACTCTGAGGCTGGGGCTGGTGGGGGATGCCAGGGAGCTCCCCCAAAGCAGGTTCACAAGCTGGGGGGGCCCTTCTACTGTATCCCAGCCTATATCTTCCAAGGCTGTGCTGCAGCAGGATTGTCCTGACTCTGGGGACTCTCTGCCTGAGTGCTGACTGGATGTAGTGCCCCCGTTGTATGGCTCACCACTTTGCCAGCACCTGCTTCCCCCCGCCATGGGGCTCTCAGTTAGACAGGACACTATTTAATATCTTTTTTTTCTTTTTATTTTATTATTTTAATGTTTAAATTTATATTAATTTATCTATTTTTGTAAAAAAAGCAAGGAATGAGGCAGGAGTCTCCATTGTCAGGGCCAGGCCTGGGGGTGGCAGCCAGGGCCGGTGGGGACAGGAGGAGCAGGAGAGAAGGGAGGAGGGAGGGAGGGAGAGAGGAGGAGGAGAGGGGAGCTGTGGGCCTAGATGTCACTGTAGACAAGGAACGGGAGTGAACTGGCACGTCTGGGGGGGTGGGGCAGGTGAGCACAGCTGGAGTGTGCGGCAGGTTAGAACATCTGGATAGGTGTAGAGCAGGTGGAATGAGGGGCAGGGGGCAGGTGAACATCCCTGGGGCGGGGACGGGTTCAGGGTTCCCCGAGATGGGTCCCAGGCCCGGGGAGCTCCGTTCGGGCAGCATGGGGGAGCCCCGAGCAAGCGCAGCCGAGAGGATCCCCGATTGCCCGAGTCGCGTCTGCTGTTTTTAACCCAAATAAACGGTGCCACCGGCACCAAGAGCCGCCCGTGTCACTACGCGTACCAGTGCCGCCCACGGGGCTCGGCTCCGGGAGCCAGCAGTGCCCTCTGCAGGCAGCTGTGGCGGGCCGCGATGACCACCCGGTCCTTCCTGCCACGCCGCCGGCCCGGCTGAGCCCGCGGCCCCTGCCCGGCCCCGCTCCCGGCCCCGCCGCCAGAGGTGAGTTCCACCGCGCCGTCGGACTCGTCTCGGGAGAAGCAGGGAGAGAGAGGCACCGGAGCGCAGCCGCAGGCAGCGGCAGAGCGCAGCGGCCGTGGCGAGCCGTGGCCCGAGGGGACGGGCGGGGAGCGATGGAGCCGGGGGTCGGTGGCAGCGGCGCGGAGGGGGAGGCAGTCATGCGGGCTCCCCCCTCCGCCCCGCGGAAGCCCGGAGCCTCGACGGGGATGCAGGAGCACGGTCAGAGGGACGGAGCTGCGCGAAGCGAAGCGGGCGGCTGGGCGAGGCGCGGCGGCAGGTGCCCGGTACCGGGGGGCCTGGCCAAAGGGTGGGGGGTCCCGTTCTCGGCCCCGGCGCGGTGCCCCGGCGCGGCCCCCCCCACCCACTGACATAACGTCTGCGCGGGGCCGTGTTTGCCTTGGCAGCCCCAGAGCGGCAGTGGCTCCTCACACTTTCCGCTAGCGCCGGGCAGTGGCCGCGCTCCGAGCCAGGCGCGGGGGGGCCGGGGTGAGCCGAGGTGAGCCCCGCGGCCGCCGCTGCCTCCCTGAGCCGGCAGCGGCCAAACAGGTTGCGCGGGGCCCGCGCCCAGGCACCTGCGAAGGAGCCACCCCGCCGGGGCCGCCGCACC
>JANRGV010000061.1:37466-48317 GCA_024734035.1 Alethe castanea | reverse complement strand
GTGGCTGTGGCCGGGGGGCGGGCGGGGCGCGGCGGCGGCAGGTGAAGGCGGAGGCGGGGCTGTGGCTCCGGGACCGGTCTGTGGCTCGGGCGGGGCGCGCAGGTGAGCGGCGGTGGGTGGGAGCGGACGGACCCACCGACAGGGGTTGTGCGGAGGTAGCGACCCACCGGCAGCGGGATCGGGACGGGGACCGGTGCGGCGATCGCTTTTGCCGCCCGGTTGCGGTGAGTCGCGTTGAATCGGGATGCTGCGGGCAGCGGGTGGGCACGGTCGGCGTGCGGATCACTGCACGGCCCCTGTGTCCCCGCCCGCCGCCGGAGCCGGTGGACACGTCGCCCGTGGGGCGGGGGGTGTCACTCGTGGGCCGTTCCCGCTCCCTTGCGCACGGGGCTGCGGGAAATCTCTGACATCGGCAGGTGCCCGCTGCGTGCCGGGGCCGCTGCCAAGGCTCCGCTGTGGTCCCGTTGCGGTGCTGCTCCATCCAGCCAGGGTCCCCCGCAGGTCTCCCACGGGTGACTGGGTGCTGCCACCCCGCCCTTCCTAACATGGTGAGCAGCTTGGCAGCATGCCTGGCGCACCGGGTAGGGACGGCACCGTTGCAGGAGGAAGGCAACTCGGGGAGCCCCTTCTCCACCGGTATTGTTGGAGTTGGAGGGTATCCCAGTGTCCCAGCACGCTGTGCCACGCTGGTGATCCCCAAACCTGACACACTGGCAGCAGCAGTGGGTGCCTCTGCTCGGCTGTGCAGTGGTCCCCTGGGATCGGTGTCGTGGTAGCACCTGCCAAGCACCGGTGGACTCTGCCCCGTGCGCCCAGCCCTGCCGTACCTGTCCTCGTCCCCCTGGCTGGCTGCCCCCGGCCGCTGTTTGCCCGGGGCGGGGTGCGGTATTTACCCTCCCGCCGGAGCAGATCCACGTCTTGGGCCACAGCTGCCTTCGATCCGTGGCTGCGTTCACTTGGCAAGGGGACGCAGTGCCAGTTTTGTCGTGGGGTGAGTCGCACCGTCCCTCGGTTTGCCCCACCACAGCTGGGCTGGTGGGAGCGGGGAGCAGTCTGGAATCCCCGGCACCGCCGGAGGCACGCGACAGCTGCGGCGACCCAAGGCTTCAGTGGTGATGCTGGTGCTGGGTGCCGAGGGAGCTCAGGGACTTAAAGTGGGTGCGTGGAGAAGGGGAAACTCTGGCGGAGAGTGGGGCAGCACGGCTGGGAGTGCCCGTGCTGGGGTCGGGTGCAGAGGTGAGTGAGCTTAGGGAGGTGACAGATGTGTGTGTGGGGGGCATACCAGTGTTGGGTCCTGGGGACCCTCCAGGACCCCCTGCCCGGGCGCAGGCTGCCCCCGGCGCTGTGGTGCTGAGCCCGAGGCTGTGGCAGCGCGTCTCTGCCAGCTGGTGCCGTGCACCCTCAGTGCACACGTGGCACGGGCGGCACAGGCCGGAGCACACGGGGGCGGAGTGGGCACGGCCGGGGGTGCGGGACCGGCACAGCCCCCGCTGCACCCCAGCCCCCGAGGGGCGGCTGCTGCCCCGTGCGCGAAGCAGGAACTTCTCCTTCAGGGCAGGCAGCGGATGATGAAACCAGGGAGAAATCTCTCCTGGCAGCATGTGGGCTGCTGGCGGGAGCCCCCGGGAGCCTGCGCTCCCCCTGCGCCACCAGCGCTGCCTCCCCATGGTAACTCCACGGCGGGAGCAGGCAGGGTGCCGGTGGGAGCGTCCGCCCCGTCTGGAGGATTGGCGCCCGCCTGGCTCCCCGTGGCAGCGCTGGCGTCCCTGACATGCCCCGGGAGCCGCATGTCCACACCCCAGCAAGCCCCAGGGCGGTCAGAGGACCTGGCGAGGGGCTGGGCTGAGACCCGTCAAACTCGCTTTGTGCCAGGAAGATGGTGCTTGGGTAGCCGTGCAGGCAGGGGGGGCGGTGGTGCTGGGGCTGTGGCCGGTGCAGCCGGCCATGCCCCGTGCCCAGGGTGGGGAGGGCAGTTGGCATGCAGGATGGTGCAGTGGGAGCCACGGTGCCTCTGTATCCCCAGAGCTAGTGGCACGACTTGATGGAGCCGTGGGCAGGCAGGGGGACCAGCCAGGGTGAGGGAAAATGAAAGCAGGTGATGCGGAAGGAGAAGTAGGTCAGGTGAGCTCCGGCCTCTCCCCGCAGCCTTGGTTGCTCTGCGTGCTCCGCTCTGCCCAGCTGGCTCTGTCGTGTCGCCAGGCCCCGTGGGCAGCAGGTGGAGTGGGCAGTGGGTAAGGGGATCCTGCTGCCAGGGCTCCCGGGCAGGGTGGGTGCCAGGCTGCACTGAACACCAGCAGGGTGGAGAGTGTGGCTGTGTTGGCTGACGTTTGTTTGGTACAGTGGCACCCCAGCAGTTTTGCTTTGATTCCCCTCCCACTGGCAGCCCTCAGGGCGCAGGGCTTGGAGTCATAGCAAGGGTGGACAGGAGGATTGTCAGCCCCTCTGCAGGGCCAAGGAAGAGAAGGTAAGAGACCCTTGGGTCCTGCTTGGGTGGCACAAGGCATCTGGCGTGGTGTGGACATCACGGTGGGCCTTGGGGACAGCCCCACAGTGCACAGAGGGGCTCCACAGAGGCTGCCCCTGCCTGCTGCACTTGGAGCCACGGGGCCGCTGGCTGGGTCTCACCAGTGGCGCTGTGTGGGTCACAGTGACTGCGGCGGGCACGGCCTCAGTGGCAGTGCTGTGTGGGCTCGGGGGGGGCCGGGGGGGCTGGGGGGGATTAGAATCGCCTGCCCCCCTTCCCTCCCTGGGATCAGCCGTGGGCAGCGGGGAGCTGGCAGCAGGCAGCTGCCGTGGGGGCGGAAGCCGGGCTATTTTGGAGGATGTGGAGGGGGGGCTGTGGGCTGGCACTGTCCTTGCCAGGTGACCCCACCAGGACCAGCACCAGCCTTGTGCCAGGATGGAGCGCTGGGACCCAACCTGTGCCACTGGCGATGCTCAGTCCCCGAGGCGCTGTGAGGACATGAACCCTGCATATTGAGTAGGAGGTGCCACCAGCTGGGGGGGCCTCTTGGGGCCGTGCAGCACAGTGGGACCCAGGGGGTCTGGCTGCCCTCCAAGGGGTTCCCGTGACTGTGCTGCAGGGCCAGCAGCTCCAGAGCCAGCTCACCCTGGGGCCAGTGAGCAGGCCCAGTTGTAGGTGAGCCTGCCTGTCCTGGGCTGGTGGCTGGCAGAGCCTTGTCTTCCTTTCTTCCTTTCTTCCTTTCTTCCTTTCTTCCTTTCTTCCTTTCTTCCTTTCTTCCTTTCTTCCTGGAATCCTGGAATCCTGGAATCCTGGAATCCTTCCCCCTTGCATGTTTCTGCCTGTGCCTCAGCCATCTCCTTGGCACATTGGGAAGGCCAGAGGTGACACACAGAGGCCACATGCCCTTGGCCACCTCTGTCATGGGCAAGCATGTGGCCATGGCATGCCATGCCCTGGCAGGTCAGGATGCTGCTCTGTGTCAGGAGGTGATGCAGGAGATGGGGTTGCCCATCCTGGTGTTGGAAGAGGAGCTGGGATGAGGCTGTGTCCCATCACTGGTGCCACTGGTCAGGGTGCCACTGGCCAATGCAAGGATGTAGCTTGGAGGAGGATGGATGGATGGATGGATGGATGGACTGAGGAGGTTAGCCCATCTTCCCCAAAGGTCAGCACCTCCCCACCTGGCCCCCCAGGTAGGCAGCCTGATGCCCCCAGCCAGGGCAAGCAGCAGTTTGTGGCCAGCGCCTGGGTGGTTGCGACACCCCCAGGGTGGGGGGGCCCACGGTGACTCACCCCATCCTGGCCACCAGTAGGAACCCTGACTCAGGGCTGCGTGCCCATGCTGTGCCGTGCCCCTCCCTGCCCGCCTCGCCCACCTTATCTCCCGCCCTTAGCACCTGGCACACCTGGGCCAGGGGGGACTGGCGCCATTCCCCTCCTTTATGGGGAACAAAGGGCAGGGGAAGGGTTGGCAGCAGGTGCCACATCCCTCCTCCTTCCCTCCCGTCCTCCCTTCCTCCCTCCCTCTCACGGATGCTGTCCAGGGCTGTGCCCTCTTTTGTGCCCCCACTGAGGCAGCTGGTCAGCCTGGGGCATTGTGGCAGTGTGGTGGGCAGTGCTGCCCACAGCCCTGCTGCCACTGGCTGTGTGCTGCCTGCACTCCAGGCACTGGGCGGCTCGTGGTACCACAGCTGGCTCCACAGTGTTCCACAGTGATGGGAGAGGTTGGGCTTGGGCTTACACCGGCGATGGAGGGCACACTGGCGATGCCCCTCTGCCCACCTGCCATCTCCACTGCCTGCCCACAGGTTCTTGCACAACCCAGCTCTTCCCATCAGCACTGCTGACACCAGAGGCCCTTTGCTATCCAGCTGGTGTGGGGCTCTTCCCCTTTCTGCCTGGCCTCCTGCTGCAGACAGCACCAGCATGGTGCCTGGAGCCCATCCAGGGCCATGCCAGGGTGCTGCAGTGCAGGTGCCCCTGACCGGTCTGGCGTGGGTGGCCTGGGCGGGTGCTGGTGCTGGTGGTGGGGTGTGGGGCGCGCTCTCCAGGCTGCTAATTGCTGTTTAGCTGGGGACACAGAGGGTGTAATTATGGGGGGGGATTGCGTGAATCTGCAGCCTGGCTGGGGAGCCCACGAGTGCCCCTGCCCAGGGAGCGAAGGGGATCAGGCAGCATAGTCCAGCTGGGCCATCACTGCTTCCCACATTCCCCGTGGGACCTCAGGAACCCACTCCAAGGGTAGAGCAGGACAGGAATCCATAGGACCGGGGGGTGGCTCCAGGGCTGGCTGGGCAGGCTGCAGCATGCTGCAGCGAGCCCTGCCCTGCTCCCGCCGAGCGCAGGCGCCCTCCCAGCCCGGCCAGGCTGGCCATGGCCAGTGGCGAGCACCCAGCGCCCTGCCTTGCGGCAGAGGAGAAGGTGAGGGCCTGTGTGGTGCCTCGGCGTGGGGGGCAGGGGCAGACGGCTTGGAGACATTGCTAGTAGTGGGGAAGGCGTACTTATGGCACGGGGTGCCTGTCCTGGCAGTGCTGGGAATCTTCTCCCGTGGGAGTGGGCCGGGGGATGCCCCCTGGCCGGTTCCGGGTTGGCGCCCCACCGCGCGGCACCGGCCGCAAAGAGTTAATGCCGTGTGTGTTCTGGGAAGTGGGGCTGGGAGGTGCGTGACCCGGGGTGTGGGCGTCGACTCCTTTTGAGGTGGGATCCTGAGCTCAAGTGCAGCGGGGAGCGGGGCCAAGTTCACACAGCACCCTGCCTTCCCCTCCCTGCCACTCGCGGGCCGCCGGCCTGGCCGCGACGCAGCGCTGAGCCACGCCAGGACACGGGCAGGTGAGCTGCACACCCACCCTGCCAGTCCCAGTCCTCCCCTCCCAGGATCTTTCCCAACCCCATCTCTGCAGCAGGGCAGTGTCCAGCACCCAGGGGACAGCCCTGCCTCACACCTCACCTTTGTGCAGCCCCCCATCAGCACAGTGAAAAGCACGTGCCAAAGGTACGGCCTCAGCCACCACACTCTGAATTTCAAGTTCCTCCTCCAAAGTGTGCAAAATTGTCCGAAAATTTCCTGCCAACACAATTGTCCCCATCCTTCCCACAAGACCAGCAGGGCTGCAGCGGCTGGAGATGATGCTGGGACAGCTGGAGAGCACACACTTGCTGCAGAAAGTTTCAACCCAAACAATTAAATCCCTGAAAGAATTTCCAAAAGCACCTAAGCAGGTTAAATGCCTAATTCTCAGAGCCCAATGGGACTTGGACATCTAATCTTCTTAGCTGCTTTTGAAAATCTTTGCCAGGTGCCTGTTTGCATGTTTAGGTGCTCTAAAACCTCTGTGAGTCTGAGCTGTGGAGTGTGGTCAGTTTGGGTCAGAGCAGAATTGCAGCAAATCCCATCTGGAGATGGTTATTTGGGCTTAAATCTGAGCTGGGCAACCAGCGGGGTCCCCAGCCCTGCTGAGGGACACCATATGTCCTTTGTCATTTTGCTTTATTCTACTTTTGGCAGACTTATCATGGGTAAGGCAGAAAGGCAGAGCCTTCCCTGTGAGCCCTCAGCTCTGTCAGGTACCACAGAAAGAGGCTCTGCTGCCAAAGCACTGCCTGGGCTGGGAGGTTTTTTGGCAGAGCTGGCCCATGATGACATTGCTGTGTGTGACTGAAGCTCCAGGCCAGCAGGAGCAAAGGCAAAGCCTCCAAGCAAGAGCTTGGTTGAAACTGGAGCAGAGCAGCTCTTGATGGAGCAGGAACGCTTCTGTCCTTACAGTGCTGCTGAAAATCAGAAACTCTGCAAAGCACTGAGCTCCTGGCCAGCACCTCTGATGGAAGGAGAGCCACAGACTTTGTGCAGCTTTGGAAAATCAGGTTTGGAGTGTGAAGCACAGACCTATATGAAAATCTTGGCTGTAGGACAGCAAGGACAACCCTGATGTGTGGGAACAGAGGGAGATGCTCCAGCTGACAGCATGGGAAGGACTCAGAAGCCCTGTGTGCTGGCTCCCTGGAAGCTCAGGAGATCAGCAGCAGTGCCCAGCACCCTGGGGTTTGCCCACACTGCCACATCCACCAACCCCAAGCCCTGACAACCTCTCCACACTGAGATTCTGACCCCCCCCTTTACCCAACCTTACCCCACCCCCAAAAAGTGACCCCATTTTCTGGGAAATTATTTCCAGTGCAGTAATTGCAGGCTGGAAATTAGACCCCAGCCTTCAAAGAGCAGGCTCTGAAGTGCACATTAGCTCTCTGCCAGGATGAGCCATCGTACCAGTCCCTGCTCGTCTCCTGCCTGAAATTATGTTTGACTACAGGGCATGAAATGTTATTCATCCTTCCCCATCTCCCTCCCATCCGTTTCTATTCAGATTCAGCACCGAGTGGTAGCAGCAGCAGGTATATGAAAAGGATTTTCAGGTGTTCATGTGTCTTTTCTTTCCTTTTTTTTTCCCCCAGTTCCCCTTTTATACATGAGAAAGCAGCATGAAAGGCAAAGCAAATGAGAATGGGGAAGAAAGCGCTGGATTTAAAGGAATCTGTGAGCACAGGGGTGTTTATTATGTGCAGAGATGGGGCTGTGGTGTGCAGGGTGAGTGGCAGTGTGGCCCCAAGAGCCACCTCTCCAATGGCCATGGTCAAGGCTGGCGTGGAAAGGAAAGGGTGGTGCTGAGGCAGCTGATGGGCACGAGGTTAATTCTCATTTCACTCCCTGGCAGTAGCAATTTCACGGATCTCGTCATCTGTGGACAGTTGCAGAAAGGGGAGATCAGAAATGACAAATATCTACATTACCTTCAGAGATTAAAATGCCACCAAATGGTCTTTTAATATGAAACCTCTGGTGGTTCTGGGATTTGGTTGGTAGAAGGGACCATTGTCAGTTTGGGATTTATTTTATTTTAATTTTAAAAAACAAAGCACACTGAGAAAATCATTAAAATATTGCAGAGGTAGCTGGAATTTGGAGGCTACCATGAAAAGCAGACTGGATATCTAGGCTGGACATCTCCCATCTGCATGGATAATTGATAATCATGTCTTTTTCCCCACCAGTCAAAAACAGAGTTAGTTTTAAACAGATAGAACTGGCTCTTGCCGTTTTCTTGTCAGTGCTATCTCATTAGGATCAATACTTTTCTTTGCTTTTCTATAAGCCTGGGAAAATCAGGGGGATGGATTTCCTCTAACAGGATAAAATCCTTGCAGAGGACTTTGGCGAGGTGAGATAAGAAATTAACATTAAGGAACGTGATCGCTATCGTGTGCAGAGGTTTTCTGCTGAGCCCCACCTGAAGCTTGTTTTCCAGCACATTTACATTTCCAACAAGCTGCAGCTCCCGCTGATTTGAAGCTGCGGGGTGTAAAACCCCCGGGGCTCTGCTCGGCTGAGAGCTGCCTGTCCCTGCGTAGGAAATCCGGGGTAATGCCGACCTTGAGGCACAATGGGACACAGGCAGGAGGGCGTAGGGGATGTGCAGATGTTGTGTGCTTGTGGTGCTGCTCAGGGCGAATTAAAGTGGAGCTGTGCAAGGTTTTGTTTCGTTTTTTCTGTCTGTGCAGCGGTGGAGATGGAAGAGCCATCCCTGCTCCTGTGTGACCCGAGGGTGCTTTGGGTTATTTCCCCTCGTGTCTTTCCTCCCTCCCCTCATCCCTGCTCCTCTGCAGCTGCCACCAAATCTCTTGTGCTGTGAGGGGAGAGAAAAAAGGGAGTGAAGGAGCCAGTGTGGGTCTGGGTCAGGCACTGGGGTGGAAGGTGAGGAAGGTGAGGAAGAGGCACAGCAGCATCCCCTCGCTGCCCTGCCCAGCGCTGCTCTCCAGGCTCTGTCCCAGCTCCCTGCTCGCTGCTGGAGGCCAGGACAAGCCATAAATCAAAAGCTTCTTGTGCCTTTGATGAATGCCTGGGAGGTGGGATGGCATTGCTGGTGTCCCCAGCCTGGCAGGGATGGATCTGGAGAGCTGCTGCCATGGGGGCAGTGTGGGCATGGCCAGGCAGCACTGGGCTGGGGCAGGACAAACGGGGGTGTTCTCCCCCCTCTGCCTGATCAGCAGCTTGGGAAGTGTGAGAAACAATCTGGATCACATCTCTGGAGGTGTCCTGAGCAAGGGAAATTAAAAACATTTAAAGAGAAGAGACAGGGTGACTCTCCAGGTATTTTAGGAGAGTCCTTCTGGTTTGGCTTAGAGAGAAACCAGAGGATGGAAAATGAAATAGGAGGGTGATGGAAGCTGGCTGAGGGGGGTGGGAACTGACAGCTCAGGAGCAAATGAGACATGACAGAAAGGGGGGAGATAATTTAACAGGCTTGGCCTGATATTGTCCTTCATTGTCATGTCTTGATTTTCTCTTGCTTTAGCTTTGTCAGATCTGATTTTGCACAGAGCATGCAGGGGGGGACTGGTCTGCCCTGATGTGCTGCACAGAGGTGCCTGCACAGCTGCCTGTTGCTCCTCCAAGCCACAAGCATGCAAGAAACATTTGGTGTTAAATGCCTGGAAGTATTTTCACGTAGTTAGAATGACCTCTTCTTCACCATGTGCCTTCTCAAGAGCTGTTGTGCTATTTTTGCTCCAAATTTCAAAACAAATCCCACCCCCTAAGGCGGAAACAAAGAGCAGGAATCATCAGGAACTGTCAGCTTTGCTGAACTAAGCAAAAACTGAGATTTCCAGCAAAAGCCTTTGACTTCAGGTGGTCACCTCGAAGCAACAGGCTGCAAGCGCTGCACCCTCACCCTGCCCCTGGGGCTTGGCAGCTCCCCCTCTGCAGGGGCTGTTTGTGCTGGAGCACGGGGAAGGTTTGGGGGGATTTCTGCTCTGCTGGAGCCTCAGGCAGGCCCAGCCTGGCTTCACCCCACAGCCCACCAGGCTCCTGCATCAGCTCTCGGTGGGGCCTTGAGGTTGGGGTATAAATCTGTGCCCTGAAAGCTGCTGGACACCAGCCTTTCCAGCCAGAGGGGATGTGATGAGCTCCCCTTCAGGGCAGTAAATCCCCAGTGATCCCCTGTGGCTCCTGAGCTCACCCCTGCTGATTTTGCCTGCTGTGACACTTTGGAGAGGGACAGCACACACAGGTGGCTGTGGGGACAAACCCCAGCCCCTGGGCACTGCAGTCAGACCCCCAAGGGCTGGGAGAACCAGCTCAGCTCCAGGAGCTCACATGGATTCTGCTCCCAGCCCTGCCCAGAGCCTGAGCCTCCACTGGCACCTCCCAGGCCCTGATGGGTGAAGGGTGGTCCCTAAGGATGGTGCAGACACTCCCCAGGGTCACTGCAGGTTGGGTGCCCCTCTTCCAGCTCCAAATAAAAATATAAATAAAAATCATAATAATAATAATAGATAGTTGAGTGCCCTTCTTCCAGCTTTGCATTTAACAATAATCATCATCATGATGCTTTTAATTTTTAACCGAAGTGGCCACACAAAATAATTTCTTAAGCCCTTTGCCCGTGGCAAATGCCTTAGAAGGGCATAAAGACAAGCTCTAATTTTCCTCCCTGGCCTTTTTTGTGGCTGTTGCCTGGCACAGGTTCTGGCAGCTTTGGAGGCTGGTGTTTCCCTGGAGGGCAGGCAGGATGTGCCTACACCCTCTGCACAGCCAAAGGCAGGGGCTGCTGGCAGCCAGGAGCTCTCAGGAAAGGGCTGCTGCTGGGAGAGGTTCTAATTGCCATTCCCCTGCAGATATTTGCTTTGGTCTCCTCAGGCCAGGCTCTCCTGGGCTCCTGCTGGGCTGTGGAGCCGCTGCCCAGGGCATGGCACCGGGGGCAATTAAAAAACCACTCCTCAAACCCCAGAGCCAGATGGGGATTAGAAGGGGTTTGCCACAAAAAATAAATCCCAAGGCATGTGGTGGTGGTGAATTTAGTGATCACAGGGGTTGGTAATTACAGGAAGGGGGTGAACCTTGGCTCACGGGTGCCCTGCAGTGCTGGGGAGCTCGGGAAGCACTGCTGGAGTGCTCAGGTGACACTGCAGGTGACACTGCAGGGGACACTGCAGGTGACACTGCAGGTGGCACAGCCCAGGTCACGGCTCTCTGCAGTACCAGGGAATCCTGGGGTGATGTCCCACCCCCATGGGCTCTCCTGGGATTGGCACTGGGGGACACCTTGGTGGCTGTGTCCCAGTCTCTGAGCTCTGGGGGCGCCTGACCTGCCCCTCCCTGGCAGCTCCTGCTGAAACTGTGGAAAAATGCCCAACTTTCCTTGGGTAAATCCCACCTTATCCTCCCCTGGCTGTGGAGGGGGCTGCCCCTCCAGGCCAGCTCTGAGCTGCCCTGTCACAGCCTGGGGACTCACAGGAGCCTAAAGCAGGGTGCCAGTGCTGGGACTGGGAAAAACTCTGCCCAGCTTGAACCTGCTATGAACTCCTCTTTGATGTGAGCTCCTCTGGCTCTG
>JANRGV010000061.1:17243-29130 GCA_024734035.1 Alethe castanea | reverse complement strand
GCAGACGGAGCAGATGTTGTTCAGGGTTCTGTAGCACTCGCTGCAATAAAACCCTGTGGAAAATGGGGCTGTCAGGGTGGAGGTGGGATTTTCTAGGGAGGGGGTCCCTAAACTATGGGGGCTCCTACCTTTGCAACCAGATGTGATGCAGGCACTGAAACCCAGCAGCAAGATGCCCAAGAAGTGAGTAAGGAGGGTGAGGGCAGGAGACTTGTGGGCATGGGGTGATGCCCTATGGGTCAATGCCATCCTGGGGGTCCTTGGCACAGACCCTCAGGGATACCACTGATCTCTTCTATCCCACCAGGGTTAACTTACCTGCACTCACAAATCTGCTGCCATCAACATAGTTTTTTTTTCAAAGGTTCATCCCTTAAATCTTGGCATCTTGACTTCTGCAGCCAGTCATATTGAAAAGGTCCTTGCTTTTCAGTAGGGGGCAAAATGGCTTCATTTAAAGTTGATGTCACACACATGACTGCTTCTCTCCCTGGTCCATTAGCACAGCTTGGTATTTTGCCAGTCAGCTTGGAGAGATGCAGTGATGTTCCTTTGGATTCTGAACAGCCAGCAATGGTACATGGGGCTAGCACAGTTAGTGATCATCCCAAAGTGATTTTCTGGGCCTCCTCCATCATTAAGGTGGTGGCTGCTATGGCCCATAAGCATGCTGACCATCCAGTTGCTGGTCCAGTTGGAGAATGCCACTGGCTTTTGGCAACTTCCAAGCAGCTGTGTCATCCCCACAGAGGCTGCTTGTTGCCTTTTGTGCACGTCATGAGAAGGGTTTAGTTGTATCTGGAAGGCCTAAATCCAGTGCTTCTATGAGCATCCTTTTTGGTGTTAAAACTGGTTCAACCAAATCAGAGCCATTCCAGCAATTCTTCAGGGCCTTTGATTGCCAAATAAAGGGGGTTGGCTATTAGTCCAAAATTTAGAACTTGTATGGAGCAAAATCCTGCCACTAACAAAACTCCTGTTAGTTATCTTTTAGTCCTAGGAGCTGCAATTTGGAGTATCACTACTTTTTTCCTTCTCCCAGAGCTCATTGTCCTTTTGATACCTTAAAGTTAAGGTATTGGTCTTACCTCTTTTCCTGGAAATTCCAGCAAGTCCCAAAAATTCTGCAGGCTTATGGTCACTTTCAAAAAGGTTTGTTCCTTGTCAGCTCCAATTAGGATGTCATCTACACACTGTAAAAGATGAACACTGTTACCTTTTTTCCATTGTTCTACTTCTTCTGCCAAAACCACCAAAAAAAGTGGGCTTATTTTTGAATCCTCCTTGCACTGTGCAACTGCATCTTTCTTCCAGCCACAGGATTCTCTAATTCATAGGCAAAGATGGTTTGGCTCTGCCCTATTGGGATACAAGACAAAGCATCCTTTAAAGCCAAAACAGTAAAATAAGAGTTTGTTTCCAGCACCGAAGTTAACAAGCCATAAGGTTGGTACAGTTGGGTGTATATCTGTGCATATTTGATTGATTGCTCTAACTTGTACTAATCTGCTCTCTGGAGAGCAAGGCTTCTTTACCTGGAGAAAGGCATCTAAAAGTCAGATTGACATTGTCTGAGTATGCCAAATTGGAAGAATGTGTATGTCAGTGATTCCAGACCTTTTTGTGCTTCTGTCTTTATAGGATATTTATTCATTCTTAATGGTTTAACTTCTGGTTCTGAGCTTTTTCTCTTAACTGGAGGCATATTCTTTGCTTTACCTCATTTTCCTGTGGCCCATGCAGATCATTGCATTTGAAATGGCATCCAGAATATTTTCTCCAATATCCTCCAGTGGTTCACATATTAACAGGCAGAACTGAGCTTTCCAACCTATCTCAGGTAGAATTGGAAGCTGCATGGTATTCTCAGAAAAGGTTTAAGGTTTTGTGCATTCAAGCTACAAAATGTATCTCATCCCAGAAAGGGAAGGGGGCATTATGGCATATATAGAAATGGATGAGTTGTTTTAGTGTCACCAACTGTATGTGCCATGGGTGGTAGGAGTGGCTACAAAGCTAATTTTCCTGCTGCCCCAAAAATCTGTACTGGAACTTTCCTCAGCCTTTCCTCAGGCCCTTGCAGCAAGTTACTTCTGAAATGTGGCTCCACTATAGATACAAAAATCGAGTGTTTCATTCTCCAGCTTTACTGGAACCAGAGTATCAACTGGGCATGCCCTGATATTTTCCCCTGGTCCCCTTCCCTCACTGTCAAAATCTTCCACCATCATAACATCTAACTCTTATAACTGACCCCTCCTGTCAACAAATAACACATCCAGGCCAAGAGCCCAAATCTCCAGACCATTCCTCTTCTTCCTTCTTCTCTGACATCATTCTTCTTTCTTCTGTGGTAAAAGTTTGTCCCTTAAGTTGTTACACAGCTCCCATCCCATTGATTGATTATGGCCCACTGCCCAGTGTTTCCTTGTGACTTACATGGAGATTGATCCCACTGATCAGTTACACTGATAAGTCTACACCTTTTGTAAAAGCAGTATGAAAAAGGAACAAGAGTGCACTTGCCAATCTAAGAATTCCATTCACCCATCCACCCTTGCTTGAATATCTCTGGAGCATTTTGGATTTGCTCACTGCCACAATGCTGAAGAAGATCTGGAGGAGTCCCTGATCATCTGGCTGGTGCCTGCTGGAGTCCAGTCTGTTCTGATTCTCCATTGCCAGGGGCAGCAAGATGATCTAGGCAAGGCCTTATGGCCACCCATCTGAGTCACCCTAATGTCCCCAGAGTGGGTTCTTTCCCATAGTGTGCCAGGAGCTGATCACACCCAGGGCTGGGATACCTGTCTGTGTGGAGATGGGTGCTGGGTAGTGAATCCCCAGGTGCCTGTCAGCTGCTTCGATAATTCAAAGAGCAACAGATCCACATTTCCCATTAACACCACAATCTAAAGCTATGGATAAGCTATGGATAAGCTGTGGATCATCTGTAGTCATGGGCTGCAACTTCCTTTGTCTCTTCTTAGAGATCCAGCACATGAGTGTTTACTGCATGTGCCCTCTGGGGAAGGGCATCAAAGCCTTGCAAGTTAGTGGGGAGACAGAGATGGCTGCAAGCTGCCCTTCTTAGAGCTTTGGACCATGAATTAGAGCATTGCAGAGCAATGTGAGAGCTGGAAAAGGAAGTCAGGACTTTACAAGATGCAAAGGCAACACACAAGATCTAATTATACTCCATTGTGCTATGAGCAGCAATGCAGAATGACAGCAGAATAGCAATACGTGGTGGCACATATTGCTCACAAAGGTACAGATAGGGGCAAAACAAGATATTCACAGGATCCTGAGGAATGGGATGGAAATATCTTGAATGAGTCCTCAGACTCCAAGGTTGAGCTTTAGCCAGATTTAGCAGAAAGGGAGGGCAGAGGGATCCATTAGATGGAGGGGTGCACTTATATTCCAAAATGGAATTTTTGGAGATCTATCAACAGAGAGAAGACAAACTGATATGGATTTTGTGAGCTTGCAATTGTGGGACTGTGTCTGTCCACTTATTAATTGGTGAAAAAATCTATTAAGCCCTATAGGCAAGTAAGGATCAGATACACCAGGGATGTGCTCAGTGACAAAGTATCAGGGTCCTGTTTGGCAGGATATTGCCACCCCTGTGCTGTGTCAAGAGTTGAGTGCAGCAGTTTTAACAGCATATGCAGACACAGATGAACTAGTGCCATCCCTCAGCAGTTGATGTTCAAGGCAGAAGGTTTTGGTTTCCTGCAGCAGGTGGGGATGGCTCACGCTCTAATTACAGGACCTAGTCTGGATGGGGCAGCAGTAACTAAAAGTATCAAAATACACCTTTTGAGAGGGGCCTGTTTCACTGAAGACCTTGATTACACCAGCCATCATAGAGCTACTAGTAATGCAGGAGTTCTAGCAAATACCTTAGGGGAAATTTGGGTGCTAATTTCAGAACCAGCTGTGCGGGTGGAGAATGAAAATCACCTGGCAAAACTGAAGACTCACCTCATGTGTGACAAGGAAACAAATGTGGAATGATCTTGTGAAAATCAGTATCCCAGGATCAGAAATAAACAGGAACTTATTCATCATTGACAAAGTCAATGCCTATGCAAAAAAAAAAAACAAGAAAATTATTCTCTTTCAACCCCTCTGTCACCTCACACCAAGACACTATCTGGCAAATGCTATAACAGCAGAAAAGGACCAGGAACAAAGTTGTTTGGCAGTGGACAAAGAAACAAGAAGAAGCCTCTGATACCTGCAAAAATGTTTTGATTGAGCAAGCCAAATTACACACTCCTAGGCAAGGAAATCCTTCTGAATTGAATGTAACAATTCTAGGTGATAAAGTCTTACGGGGATTGTGGCAGAAAACTGGGCTGAAAAGTCAGAAAAAATCTCTAGGATTTTGGTCCAAGGCATTACAAGGCTCTGCTATACATTATGACCCAGTGGAAAAATTAATGAAAGCTGTAATTTGGGCATTGCAAGAAACAGAAAAAATTACAAGCTGAAATACTGTAACTGTACCTTCAGTATAAAATGTGGTGAGGACTGAAACTCTTCCAGATGGTGTCTCTTCCAAAATGTTAGAATAAGTGGAATTGTTTACACCAATGGATTCTCTGCTGGGACTGCAACCTATTAACCTAGAAATGACCATTTATGTAACAACCCCTGACAATGCAGTATGGCTCTGTACTCTGCATTCTCCCTTCTACATCTTCTGTTAGCATCATATCCTCAAGTTCCTGTGTTTTAGGTATCTTTGATGATTTTCTGTGCCTTATTTAGGGGGGATGGCACTGGAACAGTTATTGGTGTCACAAGTCAAACATGAAATTGAAGTCCAGTCTGTAAAAGACAATTCATAGCCCTTCAATGTCTGTTGGCAATTATCCCATATCAAGTTCCTGAGCCTGGAACAATATTAGCTGGAGGAACTGGGACAAAACTCTATGTATTACTGGACAGAGATGACACTCCTATTTTCCTCCCTTATCACAAGCTGCTTCCTTGTGCTTTGTAGGCCACACAGCAAACACATACCTGGAATACATTTCTGCAAGTACAGTATGTAAAAACGTGTGTGCAGGTTTTTACTGTAACTAACCTATTATTATTCTTTCAGAGCAGAGACTATGGAGCAGCTAGCATGTACCTTCAGGGAAGGTTTAACTTGGACATCCAGGGCAGCTTGCCTTAAATGTGAGAGTAACTGCTCTAATTGAGTAACTTTATAACACTGATTCCTGATGAACCACCTCCCGCTTTGTCACAGGCAGGGTTGGAGCTTCAGACAAAATTTATTAGAGAAGCCCTCACCTTGTGTCACAAGGTGCAGAACTAATGCCCTGGCTTTCTAAACTTCTCACAGAGGAGTCTGGGTGTGGTTAAAACTAATCCCAGGCCCAGAGGTCTAAAGGATCATACAGGTATAACCCTACCTTTATACAACTTTGTCTTTGTCTTTTGGGATTAAGGATGGCTAACCAAATATATTTATCAACTAAAATAAATTGTTTCTTTAATTCTGTTACAATAGTGATAATGCTTAGACAAAAATACCTTAGTCAGAATTATCTAGTACACAAGATAGGTAGCTGTAACTTCTAGCATAATGCTCTACTTTTGAAAGAATATTGAAGCAAGTTCATTAAAGCTAGAAAAAACCCAATTTTTAAGTAGAGATTGATGTTCCTTGCCTCTATCAGCAGCTGTTGACAAATCTCTTTTGCTGAGCCTTGAGGGGCATTCCCACTCATGGGAAAGACCTTCACACACACCTTAGGGGGCTGTGCTGGAAGTCCTCACTGTGAAAATGTGGGACTGGCCTTTTACAGCATGTGACTGCCAGTCACATTCATTTTTAGATTATGCATTGCTAGGCTTACTCAGCAAAATATGCTTTGCTACTGAAAAAGGTGTGATCAGCTCTTTGGTTTCTTCTGCTTGACAATTCTGCCTCTAACTTCCACACCAGGGCCTGCACATCCCTGCTGCTGCTGGACTCAGGCAGGGAGCACCTGCTGTGAATATCCTCGTGTACTCTGTGCTTTCCTTCTGGGCTATATCAACCAGCAGGTTCTCTGCATCCCAGAGTCTAAAGCTAAATGGAATTGTTTTCACACAGGGCTGAGTTAGGAATATGTATCCACACAGGTAGCTGGGGCAGACTTTCCCCTTACAACTGATAACTTGAATTTGGCAGGCAGCTGAGAGGCAGCCACGCTGCTCTTGCAGCCTGTACAACACACTGCACACACAGCCACGGTGCTCTGCAGGTTCCTTCTTCAGCTTATACAACATCACACGTTTTCATCCTCCCAGAGGGTGAAATGTCCATCTACTCCTCACACAGAACAGTGACCCAGCACAGGAGCCATGGGGTGCACTGCTTCTGTCAAAACATGCACTTTCCTTCTCAGATCTACGTTCCATCACATTCTGTCACTACTGTAGCCTGATTCTAAACCAAAAAGCTCTTAGCTGCATCTCACACAGAAAAATGTGTGCCAGGAAAAGAAGCTTTCTTGGACCTTGCCCCTTATGTGTGGAAACTTGTATTCACCCCACAAGAGGCAACAAATTATGGTGTCTTTTAACATCCTGAGGGAATTCAACTTTCTCAAAAAGTGATGTGTCAGACCTGAAGAGGGAGAAGGAGGTGAAAAGCTGGGAAAAATCATCCTTTCCCATTCTCCCAGTAGGCTGGGTGTAATAATTAATAAACCCCCAGAAGAAGCATCCCAGACCTGGACAGGCAAATGCATCCAAAATGATCTTCGTTACCACTGATGTTGACTTTCCATAAACTGATATCACAAAATGTTTCCACAAAGCAATTTTGGTTTCTGTCTCTCCCTGATCTGAAAAAGGATATCCATCGTGGTGGGCAAGTGGCTCCACATGTAGGGGCACAAAGGTGTCACACCCACATGACCAGACCCAGAAGCAGAGTGACCAGAGAGCTCTGTACACAATGCACAAATGTTTCGAACAATATTGTTATTTTGTCACTTCCAAGCCCCTTTAGTTGTGTGCCAAATTTGTCTTAGTTTAAGACTATTTACAGGGTGGAGCCTGGGAAACAAGTTACCTCTCCATCAGTTTTAAGCACTCCCCTTTTAACAGGAGAGACAAATGTGAGAAGATAAAAGTGAAAAAATAGCAGCTTACTAAAAATAAAATATAAATTAATAAGGAAACAGCAGTAACCAAAAATACAAAGGCTCTAAAGTAAAGACTAAAGCAGTCTCCCAGAAACAATGAAAACAAAAAGTCAGAGAAGCCCCTCTGCCAAGATGGGGTTGCCCATGGCCCAAGGGCAAAGACAAGGGGACAGAGAAGCCCCCTCCCCAGAATGGCAGCATCAGTCAGACCATGTAGCCCAGGGGACAAAGGCAAGACAGGAGAAATCCACTTCTGACAATGTGGTGGAGAGGGGGAAGAAAGGAAAAACAACACAGCAAAGGACCTTCCAGGTTTACAGAAATCCCTCTTCCCCCAAAAAACAACCAATGTGAAACAGGGACAAGAGTAAAACCTGGAAGAACCCTCTTCTTGTCTTGGGAGATGGGTGAGCAAGGCAGTGCAAGGTAGTGGAGTGGAGGAAGGGCAAGGGAAGATCACAGAGGGGTCCATAAAGAAATGCAAGGTTGAGGCAGGCACGGGAAGGCAAATCAAAGGAGGGGTAAGCCTTGCAAGAGAAGGCCAGGAATGAAAGCAGCAGGCAGGTCAAGGGGAGGGATGGGCATGCAAGGTAGTGCAAGGCAAGCAAGGGGCTGGGTTTACAAGGCAAAGCAAGCAAGAGGTATGTCCAAGGATTGCTTCCAGACAAAAGCTGCC
The DNA here is from genome assembly GCA_024734035.1 of Alethe castanea. Classification (NCBI taxonomy): domain Eukaryota; kingdom Metazoa; phylum Chordata; class Aves; order Passeriformes; family Muscicapidae; genus Alethe; species Alethe castanea. Next base: position 21,294 of record JANRGV010000061.1, on the reverse strand, counting down.
AGGACAGACTGGTCTGCCTGGCACTGATCTCTTCTGGGCTTCCTCTCCTCTGCACCTGAAACACTGGGCCTGTGTGCTTTACTTCCTATGGGAAAGAACTGCCATTCTTGTCCAGGAGCTCATGGCCAAAATTTTGATTCCACCTCCAAAATGCAATACATCCAAGGATTGCTCCCAGATGAAAGCTGCCAGGACAGATGGCCTGGTGGCCTTGGCCTCACTTGGGCAGATTCTCATCTACACCTGAAACTTTGGGCCTGTGTGATTTCCTGCCATAGCAGGGCATCTCACCCTCCCACAAGGGCTTATCTATTGTTTGTTAACCAGTCAGATAACTCAAACAGGACAAGCTGTCTTGTAGGGAGTTATTCTGGCACCATGGGTTTAACACTGGTCTGGCATCTCCCAGCTGCCAATAAACATCTGTTGGAGTGAGATCTGGCAATGTAAGTCAGATTCTTAACTGACAGACACCTCAATTTACAAACTCTAAAAGCCACACCAAACTTTCACAAGGCAGAAATCTCCTATACATTTCCATGGAAATGTGTGGATTTTCTCTTGTGAGTAGGGACACCTGCTTCACAGTTACTCCCCAGGGGTTAAGTGAAGGAATCTGTGTACATTATTGTAATTTTGGTGGTAAGTTACATTTGCCTCCTAATCAATACTATTTTTTTTGCTAGCTTTAATATAATTTATCATTAAGATCATTTAATATCATTACCTTGATATAGTGCACTGTTTTATGTTATGCTATAATCTACTAATAGGTCTTTAGTTTTCTATTGTGCAGTAAGTAATTCTGATTAGGATATTTCATCTGTTGTCTCTTGTCTGTTTAATAAATAACTAATTTTTATAAATAGATCTGATTTGCCATCATTAGAACTTGCCGTCCAGAGTGATCCCTTAAGTTTAAACTGTTACCAAAATCTGAGGCTAAGGCAGGGCTTGTCTGAAGCTTCCACTTGTCACAGGAAGCCTTTCTATGGTGTCATTATCATTCAGGAGCCCATAGCCAAAACTGGATTCCACCTCCAAAATTCTATATATCCAAGGATTGCTCCCAGACAAAAGCCAGATTCATTCTCTGCAAGGTAACCACCTCTGAAATTTTGATTCCACCTCCAAAATTCATTATGTCCAAGAATTACCCCCAGACAAGAGGAGTAAGGACAGAAAGATCTTCCTGCGGGGCCAGGGGTGCAGTTTTCAGTGCCTGGCTTCCCCCACTGGGTTTTCCTTTCTCCCCCAAGTGCAGAACAGACCAAACCCAGCAGAGCCAACACCAGCTGAGTCCACCCAAGCCAAGGGAGAGCCCAGCTGATGTGAAAAGGGCAGTGGGAAGAGGCAGTGAAGTGCCAAAACTGACCCACACAGACACTGCTGCTGGCACTGAAGGGAGCAGGGAAGCTGAGACTGCAGCTCTGCAGCTCCCTAGGCAATGCCAGCACGCCCCCATCTGCCAGAATTACTCCATAAACCCCTGACATGGCGGGGTTTTTCAGTTCCAGGAGGGAAGAGTTGAGCCAAGAGAACCTCACCAACATCTTGTCTCTGTCCTCCTGGGCCACATGAGCTGCTAAGGGAAGCAGCAGCCATTTTATCTTTGCTACAAGGGAGTTACCTAACACCTTGTTTTTTGCTGGTTAAAACATTTTTCTTTATTTTGTACAAATTTCTTTCCATCCTGTATGTCTCATTCCATTGCTTTGTGATTTTATTTTTTAATAAATTGTTATTTTTAAGTCATCCTCTCTGATTTATTGTCCCTCCCTTGATGGCAGGAGGGGAAGGACAGTGGCTTGTTTGGAGTTTAACTCCTTGTTGGCTGTTGAAACCAACACAGACACCTTTTGGGGGTGGAAATCCTCTGTGACCCCCTCACCCTCCTCACACCTGCTCTTCTGCTGCACCACTGCCCACCCTCCACTCTGACATTTGGATGTCCCAATAGACATTATCTCACCCCAACCACCCAAAGAGGCACAAAACAAGGGAAAGAGCCCTGACCAGCAGATCATTCTTTTCAGCAATGCCGTTCAAAATGCACAAACTCCCCCCCTGCAAAAGAAGGGGAGGCATCATCCCCCCAACAGCTCGAGTCATTGCACTGCTGCTGCACACCACACTTGCTTGGTCAATAAACCTGGAACTGAAGTGTAAAACTTCAAAGAGTAACATAAAGAACAAATCTCAGTAATCCACTTTATCCTGAGAAGGGGTGTGTGTGGTTATATACATCCAGTAAAATACTTCTATGACAGAAATCTTTGATTGTCCTTTTGCATTAACTGAACTTGCACAGCTGTAAACTGGTACCAATGAATTTTCCATCCCCAAAACACACGGTTTTACCCTGACTAGGGGTTTTTGTGTTACAGAGTTAGGAGGGATATCTGGCCAGCTGCATTGCCCAAGAGAGATGCTGCTGGGACACACACCACTGGAAGTGAGACCATTAATGCAGAAGCAATGCCAGCAACGTTTGGAAGATGTGCTACACTGGGGTCTCTTTCCAACCAAAGTTCAAACTCCACTCTAGAGGGCAGCAGTCTTTGATCCCTCAATGCAGCTTTCAGAGGGCAGAGGGGTCATCCTCAACAGAAGCCCCATCAGCTAACTGCACCATTCCTGCAGCTGGCAGGTCACTCTCCATCATGTGCAAGAAAACCCCCCAGTCAGAATCACACTGGACACCACAGAGCTCTTCCACAACAATCTTGCCCTCAAAAGCTCAAAGATGCAGCCGTCATCGCTCGTGGTACCAAAGTTACCAAAAGGCAGAAAACTACCACTGCACCTGTGAGAAATCACCAGCCCAGAGCACCTCCTTGCTATGGTCCAGCTCAGCTTAAATTGAAAAGGCTGCCCACACAGCACCCACAAAGCCAAAGGTAAATACTTAACACAGATGCCACACGTTTCTCTGCTCTTAGACACTGACCCAGCCAACAACCACATCACCTGCTTGGAACCCCTTCTAAAAGTGTGTGGCTTCAACTCTCCTTAACCCAAATCAGAGTCTTCCAGAATACAGCAATGTGGGGGGCAATGGAGCTGTGTGATCTCTTCTGGCCTGAAAGCCATCACACCAAGATAGGTGCTTAATGGGGAGGAACGAAACATTTCCCAAAAATGCTCTTGCTTCATAGAAAAAGGTCTGAGGTTCTAAGAGCCAGGACGGGTGTTGTATCAGTGTTTCAAGACTGCAACAGCCTGCTCTGGCTGCAGCAAACCACGCAGAGAGGTGAGGTGGGGTGGGGTGGGAGAGACAATGGTTAAGTGGCTTCAATGGCCAACAGGCATCGGACCTCTGTCTTGCTTTTCATTGTCTGCAGCTTGGAGAACTTCTTCCTGAGGCAGCAGGGAAAGAAGAAAGTGGCAGTAGGAAGAGGTGTTGGCGAAGACTGGGAGTGGGAACCTCCAGTGAAAGGTTTTGAGGCAGCACATGCAGCCAGTGATGGGGGCCTGGATTAGTGCTCATGGGCTGCTCATCTGGGCATGTGTAAGGGGCAAAATGTGTACAGAAGAGGACTCTGGGGCCTTTTCCCATCAGAGGCAGCTGCCAGAGAAATGAGGACACAGGGAAGCTCTCAAGGCTTCCTGCAGTGCTGGAAATGCCAGCAGGTTTGTTTATTGTTATTGACTTTGAACCAGGGAGGTCAGGACATGTCCTAATCCACTTTCAGCAGAAAGCTGGAGCACGTCTAGGGGAGGGGGGTGTGGGGGCATGTACTTAAGCAGAGCATCCCCAGGGCAGGGAGAGTTTCCCAGCCTCTGCACCTTATTCTTGAGGAATTCAACTCTGATACTCCTCCCAGCAGAACACCCTCATTGCTTTACAAAACCACCATGGACCTGGGCAGGCTGCTGGGCCAGAGAACAGCATCATCAGGACAAAGCAGCAGCTCTGACATCCTCAATCAAATCAGATCTGGGGTGTGACCAGAGCAAGCTCCCTCCCACAAGGCAGCAGCACCCGCAGGGGACCCTGAGATATGACACCCTGCAGAAACCTGCAGCAGGCAAATGAGAGCTGGAGGCA